>JAJJMB010014087.1:664998-1032730 GCA_023531105.1 Papaver atlanticum
TTAACCTCCGATTATGGTAGTCGCCCCAAAAACAAATTTCTCCAAAAATGAAAAAATTGTAATTCTTCGCATTTCATAATCGGTAGGTTATTAATTCATTCATCCTCCGATTATGGTAGTCGCCCCCAAAACAAATTTCTCTAAAAATGAAAAACATGTAATTCTTCATATTTCATAATCGGTAGTTTATAAATTCATTTATCCTCCGATTATGGTTGTAGCCCCAAATTCAATTTCTTCAAAACCCACGAAATTTTGAGTTTCTCAACTCTAACAATCGGTTGTTTATCTATGTCCATTTTCTACCGATTATTATAGATGCCCCAAATTTGAAATTGCAAAAAAAAAAAAAAAAAAAAAAAAAACTTCGAGTTTCTCTAATTGTTCAATCGGTAGTCTAGGGATGTTTATTAGCTATCGATTTTTGAAGTAGCCCGAGTTTAATTTAAGAGGAATAAAGTAATAATTGGTTGCTATAAAAGATATTTAACTACCGATTATGTAAGGGTATTTAGGTACTTTCCGAGCCACTAGGATATCCCATAACACCAACCCTTGGTTGGGAATAAAAAAGTCGCCCATAATTCTTTTGGGGTCGCCCCTAAAAATGCTAGGTAAATTTATTGCCCTCTTTTTCTAGCTAAACAGTTGTTTCTTTAACCCTAAATAACTCAACAATTAACCAAGAGGATGTCGTCTGTTAAATTTATTGCTCTCTTTTTCTAGCTCTTCTACATTTCCAAGTTATTAGCTTTTTCCGATTAAGAGTGTATATTATAACCAAATTAATGTTAAAATTATGTATGAACCATGAATATTTGAATCCTTCAATGTAAATAAACATTATTTCTCATATATTTTATTCTTTTTATATTTTTTCATGTCAATGATTGGTTTTTATCTTGTGTATTCATGCATAAAATTATAAACCCCATTTTAGAAATTATAAACCCCATTTTAGAAATTTAACTGTTGTTTATTTTATAACGACATTAATGTAGTAAACATTATGGAATCTCACATGCTAGCTGAAGTAAGGAGTTTTTAAGTTCCTTTTCTCTCAATGATTTTCTCGAGTGTTGAGGTTGGCCATATGCATGCATTGCAGGTTGTGTTTTCATGAAAACTACTAATCATGATTCATCCATAACCTATGCAATCAAGAACAGTAATTTCCAAAATGAATCATGTTTTATTGACAAAATATTTTTGAATCTTTCTAGTCAAACACCGCTGAAACTGAGACCCCATTTCCATTTTAGGAAAATAATGAATCAAATAGCATTGACCGTATGGGATAAGTTCCACCAAAACCCTAAAATGGCATGGTTGGTTTTGGCAATGTCCAAAACAATGCCTATCAGACAGTTTTTATACTTTCCTTTTTCTTCTTTCTTCGGCCAAACCGTCTCATATGAGACAATCTAGTTTGTTAATGTTCTTTAAAATATTAATTATTTTTATTCACATTTGCACTAGCTGAAAGTAGAACCGATAGTGTTATTATTAAAATGGTTTCGTCGAATTTTTTGTATGTATTGAGCAATCCTAATGGAATAATAATTTCAGATGATATGATATTCCATAACTTATGAGTAGAGCTTCACGACAAAAAAAAACAAACTAAAATTAGCTTGTTATTTCTAACATGAATATCGAAAACAAACATGATCGTGTGGATAATCTATATGAAACTATGTTAAGATGCAACTCAAGATTAAGTGACAAATAAAATAATGACCATCTCGTATTAAATTTAATGTTTATTTATGATATGTTACAAACATCATACTAGAAAATCCCTTTTTCTCTACTTCTGTAAGGCACTTTTTGGGTCTCTAACATGCAAACCTTCTATATACTCTACGTAATATACACAATTATTCTTGCAAATTGGTTTTCAAGGTTAGTTAAGACTTAGAACATGATACCAGTTTTTCCGATTAGTTATTGCAATTCTTTGGAAAATCCCGGACCATTTTCTTAAAAGATAATCTAATTCAATTACCATATAATTGTTTTTAAATACAAATAGCAGATACAACTGATAAAAGAAAAAAGAAAAAAGAAACGATAGACACAGACACTTTAGTAAAGAATCAAACAACTGGGGATAAATGATTTAATTGGGGGATAAAATCTATTAATTCCATCCTTGGTTTCCTGATAAGGGACTTTTTGAAAGTAATACTATTATATTATTTTTTATAAGTTTTTTTAATTTAAATATTTTCTTCTCATTCTTTTTTTACATTTTTTTTTTTTGAAAACACCATCAATAGTCGACATGGATAATTGATACCATGCTGATGGTATACAATCGACACTGCATATATGTTGAATACCATGTGGAACGTTTATGATGTTCTTCATCAGCAATAATCGGCATGGTATTCATTACATAAACAATGTTGATGGTATATGATGCCGAAACAGTATTCATTACATAAACAATACCGACAGTTTCTAGTCGGCATTGAAAAAAAATTACCATGCTAACTGCAGTGTTGAAATTCTGGACATGATCGACATAATCAACCGTGATTTTTCTGAAATTTTTTCTACAACATTCGACATGGAGTTCATCTTTTTCCATACCATCTATCTAAAATTGACAAGGTATTCTACATTTTATCATGTCGACTCTGAAAAAAGAAAAGACTTTTCTTTATAAAACATGGAATTGGTGATCCCCGTTCCCTAAAGTTTCATGCGTTCCAGGATGTCCCAGGTTCGAGCCCCCAATGGCATAATATTGCAGAAATTAACATGGAAGGTAGTATTAGTTTACCCCCCTTGTGACACAATCTCAGTCCCCATCCGCTTCGATTCCCTTAGCTAGGTTACCCATGAGGCTCACTGGTAGGCTAGCACAGCAACCTGTTCAATTAATGTAGTAGTATGTTGTTGGAGCTTAGCTTATTAGGCTTCCAACTAATTAATGTAATACTCTTTATCCAATAATAAAAGATTTATTACAAATTTTTTATTTATTAAAAAATATTAAAAATACAAGGACAATTTAGCCATTACAAAAAAAGGGTACATTATTTATATGTCCTTACTTTTGACAACCAATAAATATATCCTTATACAACAATAAATATGTCCCTACTTTTTAATAACCTTATCCATTTAAAATTAGATTACTTTAATACCCTCACCCATATAATATTTTTCTTTATTTCAAAATGGAACAAATTTCTTCCTCTACCACTTCACCACCACCACTAGCACCACCACCATCACCATACAACCACCACCACCACTCCTTCACCACCACCATTACACTACCACCACTCCTTCACCACCACCAGTCTTCCACCACCACTAGTCCGCCACCGCCGCCACCACTGGTTCAGATATTTTTGTATCAACAACAGTAGTTGATCCAGATAAAAATAGAACCAACAGTAGAAGTTGATCCAATTTAGGGGATCAACAACGATAGTTGATCCAACAAAAAAATGGATCAACACTAGAAGTTGATCCAATTTAGGGGATCAACAATGGTAGTTGATCCCCTAAATTGGATCAACAATGAAAGTTGATCCATGTAAATGGAGTGAACTTGGCGTGAGTCGAACACGCATCATCTGACATGGAGTCAGTCATGCTACCATTGCACCACAAGTTCAACATTGGAAGAAAATTACATGATTTAAACTACAGCATGATTATACTTATCCAAGGAAATATTGTCAACAATAGGAGTTGAAAGGATCAACAACAGTAGTTGATCCCATAAAAAATTGGGTCAACAACAGGAGTTGATCCCATAAATGGATCAACAACCGTAGTTGATCCCATAAAAACATATAAACAACAACAATTGATCATCACCTGTAGCTTCATAAAACAGCAATCCAGACTTGCAATTCCAGATTCAAGGAAAACAACACAAACATTCCATTTCTACTTTTATAATGCACATTATCTAATCAATCATTACCAAAATCAACAGAATTTATTATGCTTTTACAGAAAAAACAGGAGTTAAAACATAATACTTAATTTTAGAGAGAAGAGAGATATATTGAGGAGAACATACATGGCAGCGACACAAGCTAACCATTGGAAGAAGGAACTTCCGAGTCCAAAGCCGCCAAGCTTGATGACATCGTTAGCGAATTTCTTAGCAGCGGATTTGAGATCTTGAAGCTCAGAAGTGAGTAATTCAGTGGTTTTTTCATCAGTTTTCATGGCTATGTACTCTGCTCTCACCATATCTTCCTTTTAGATCGGAAGAATTATTATAATCTAAGATACAACAAAATTGCAATTTTGATACAGACAGAGTCTGAATTTATTGTATCAAAAACTCAACACCAACAACTCCATTACCAAAAATCGAAAACCAAAAACTCAAATCGATCTATGAATCTGTATGAAATCAGTTGAAATCAAAAGCAAATTGTGACAGATCCGTTGATACTAGTGGTGGACGTAACGGATGTGGTGGTGCTAGTTGTGGTGGCGGCGCCGATAGAGATTTTTGTGGTGGTGGGGGGCGATGGAGAAGATTGTGGTGGGCAATTTTTGTTCTCTGTTAGGTTTTTAGAAAAAATAAGGAAGAAGAACGAAGAGATCAGAAAGGCCAAATAAGGAATTTTAATAATTAGGTTTTTAGAAAAAAATTCAATTATGCTATTAGGGATATTTATAAAGAGGTTTATGGATATTTGTGAAGGCCCATTACAAAAATGGACAATAATTCAATTTCCACACAAAAAAAAACATTTAAACAATGGGTTATGAAAATTATTTTAAAATATCATTATTTTGTTTTATTCAATATCTCTCAATTAACATAATCGTGGGTTCTTAATAACCTGTACATGAGAACTGCTGATTTATTTAATTTTGTTCCAGAATAATTTCTGAAACCAGGTAATAAGAGCAAACATAGCACCGAAGAGTTTCTGAATTCGTTTGCACGCCCAAAGAAAGAAAGAAAGAAAGAAAGAAAGAATATTTTGAGTCGGCCACAAGAGAGAGCCTGGACTGGAGACTTGCATTTTCCTCCTAAAATTGGTGCAGGGTCAAAAATGGAACCACACATAAAAGAGAAAGGTTGTCCACTCGTTATCTGCAAAAAGCGACTACCCTTTAACACTTCACCAGTTAAACCGGTCACCAAATCCAAACCACCAGGAGTAAGCCAGCACCATCTATATATACCATTTTTCCAAGAAAGCGGGACCCACACTGTTGAAGGAAAAAGAGAAAAGTTAAATCGCTATAAAAGTCAGTCTCCCTCCCTCCTCGTGTCATTGAAGCCTCTATCTCTCTCAGCCAACCTTTCTAGCCGTACACATCTTTACACGTGTCCGCATTTACTTACGTGTTTCGTTGGGAAAAAACTCACTGCGATCTTAGTAATCCGACGTGGATGCTTATAAGCCTGGTTTTAGCTGACACGTGGAGGTTCAAAAGCGACGAAAAAGAGAGCCTCTACAAAAGCTACTTTTTGCTGAAAAAGCGTTCTTCTTTTTGCTTTTTCCTCGTTTAGACTTCTTTTTCCTTTAATTTCCATTTTTAAAATTTTATCAGCATAAAAAACTGATACTTAAAAGAGAAGACTTTTCCGACGTCCAGTTGCGTCAACCCTGGAGGATAGAAGTATCCTACATCTCTGGGATTGAATTAACGTCTCGAGGAAATCCAATGGACTGTAGTTTAAGTAGGACGAGAATTTAGTGTTCTTCCGAGATGAACCATATTGTCTTCCTTCATCCTCTCGGTCTTCGTTTATTTGCACGCATAAATTTGACCATGGGACAGGACAGGACTGCATTTCAATTAAAACACCCTCGTTGCACCTAATGAGACTAGGTCTTGGGGTCCATTCACAGGGATATTATGTCATCATTATGAAGTGCGGAGGGACTAATTTTTGTGGAGCATTTCTGATTTCACGAATCACGCATAAGGATGCCTAGTTAATAATTCGACGTGCGGAAAAAATTGGATCGTAAGACCGGGTCTAGTGGGCATTCCCAGCCACTTCCCAAACACTTTTACACCTCAGTGTGGAAAAGGCCTGGCTTTTGCGGTTTTTCTCAGAGAAATCCAGGGAAGGCTAACCATTAGCCGTTCTAAGCAACAACAAAAAACGGTCAGTAATAAACCGTTCTTCAGATAACGGTCAGCTATCACCAGTTTCAATGAAAACGGTTATCCACTAACCGTTCTTCTTATCTTGACCAGTTAACCCCCGTTGAATCGGCTAACCATTAGCCGTTTCCAATTTAGGTTAAAGTTCCAGGAACAACGAACACAGTTCATTCCGTTCATGTTCTTCCCCTTTCTTCCCTCTCTTCTCAGACAAAAACCCTAAATAACCAAATAAACATCACATACACAATTTCTGAAACAGGGTTTGTTGAGGAAGCTCTTAATTGAAAGTTGGGGTTATTTTTGAAGAGGTTAATCATCTCAATAATCAAAGGTAATCCAATAAACTTAAAACCCTAATTATTAATATATTTTTTCAATTGAAAAGATTTTCATTAATTTTGAGATGAATAACATAATGTGAATCTCAATACTATTAGTTACCACTTTGGGAGGACTTGAATTTGTTTAACATTGTTAATTTTAGGGACTTAAATTGTATGTCTAATTGTATAGGTTATTTACAAGTTATATGATTTGGTATGATTGAAAAGGAGATAATTTAGATTGTATGTCTAATTGTATATGTAATTTACACGTTATAGATATTATCATGGTCATAAAACGCTGCACTTTTGTTGGAATTCAATTGCAAATGTTGGTGGTATTAAACTTTGTTATAGTTGAATTCTTGTGTTAACTTTGTTAGATGTCCATTTTGACACCATTTCATTGTTACTCCGGTGTTGTTGTTAATTGAAGAATGTCTTTAAGGAGATATATGTCAATCAAATTGGGGGTTCGTCTAGCCGATGATTCAGATGACGAAGATACAAATCAAAATCTTCTCATGCTATATCAATGTATGCTGCAAAATACTCATAATTTGCATCAACCCGTTCCAACGCAAGTGACGAAGAGAGAATCAATCAATAGAAATTGTGCCGAAGCGGATGCAAGGATGATGCAGGATTATTTCAATGATGGTTGCGCTTGGGGACCGAAAATTTTCCATGGCCGTTTAGGTATGTATCGACCCATTTTCTTAAGAATTATGCACAAAATATGTGAGGTTGACCCGGACTTTCGACAAAGAAAAGATGCTGCAAGAATTCCAGGTCATAGCCCACACATGAAAATGTATGCCGTTATGAAGTGTCTTTGTAAAGGTATTCCACCTAATAGCGTTGATGATTATACCCATATGGTTGCTTCTATTATTTACTATTATATTAAGAAGTTTTGGGATGCAATTATGTTTGGGTTTAATGCGGAATACATGAGACGTCCCACTGTGAATGATATCAAGTGGCTGATGAAGGAGAACGCAGCTCGAGGGTTTCCAGGAATGCTTGGTAGCCTGGACTGTATGCATTGGGGTTGGAGGGTGTGTCCAATGGACGAGGCGGGAACACACACATGCCAAAAAAGTTATCCCACCTGTGTTCTTGAGGCGGTTGCTTCATACGATAGGTGGTTTTGGCATGGTAATTTTGGAGTAGGTGGATCAAACAATGATCTTAATGTTTTGAAGTCCTCCAATTTGTTTGATGACAATCTCAATGGTGTTGCACCACCTTGTCATTTTACTATCAATGGGAACCAGTACACACAGAGGTATTATTTAGTGGATAGAATTTATAAGAGTTACTCTGTGTTAGTCCAAGCATACGGTGCACCCAATGGTATTCCAATTCTCGAGTTATTTAACAAATATCAAATGGCTAAGAGGAAAGATGTGGAACGGGCATTTGGGACACTACAAAGTAAATTTAGAATCCTTTACCACAGATGTAACTACTGGGAAAAGCAAGATATGAAATTGATCATGAGAACCTGCTTGATATTGCATAATATCGTTGTATAGGATGAACATCGTGACCCGGAGTGGAAATATGTGCCAGACCCACCTCATGCACCTATAGTTGGAAACTTGAGGCAGACGAGCGAGGCATTACAAAACCCAGTTCTTCAGGAGAGACTTCGTACGGATCTTGTAGCTCATATATGGGAACGACATGGTCAAGGTCTAAGGGATGGTAACATGCCTGGAGATGCGATAGACAACGAGTTGGATTCGGGAGAAGACACGGACGAGGTTGATGTTGATCAAGACCATTACGACCCAAGACAAGTATTTTTGGCCTCCGATTCAGAATGATTTTATCATGTGTTTTTTTATTTATGTAAGCGGTGAGACATGGTTACTAAAAAAATATTTTAATTAAGAAAAAACATTACATTTGTAGGTACTAAGAAAAAACATTACATTTGCAGGAAAAAATTAAAAACATTACATTTGCAAGTACTAAGAAAAAACATTACATTTGCAGGAAAAAAGAAAATACATTACATTTGTTAAATAACACAACATAGAAACACACAACATTAAGATAACCTACAAAATAAGCATATTATATTCTTTAAATAACTTGGTAGATTATAAGATATGTTCTGGATTGATTATCAAATGTGCTCCAAATATATCGTTAACGCTTGAGTGACGAAATGTTCCCCTTCCTCGCTCAGTAAACTTAATTTTGGCTAAAGTTACGTCATTATTTGATTCCCGTAGACAAATCCTAAAAACCCTGCAATTACTCTTGAGGAAAGCTAGGCGACACCGAAGAGAATTCAAGGGTCTTTCGTTCACACCCACTCTTGAATGAAACTCGGCCGACATATCGTTCCAAAAAGTTTCTGCTGGTATATCCAAAAAATCTGGTCGATCTACTACGGTGCAAAAGCTTCTCATGAGTTGAATATCTTCTTGTTCACTAAAATTAGCCATTATTTTTTCTACAAACTAACAGAAATTAACAAAATGTAAACCTACAAATTTGATAAATTAAACTATAAAACTTGAGTGGTGAAATTTATGTTTGATATTTGATGGTAGTGAAGTAAACCTCAACCTCTGGTATATATATATGGTTTGAAATTTGAACGTTAGAGAAAAACGGTTAATTATTAGCCGTTCTTCCAATGAACCGTTAGATTAAAATGACCGTTGAGGATCTAACGACGATTGAAGTAGAACGGGTAATCATCAACCGTTTAAACGGTTGACTGTTTGCCGTTTTATTTCTTAGCCGTTAGATCTTCAACGGCTAGAATCATCCTGCGGACAAAATTTAGAAACGGTTAATCATATGCCATTTTAATACAATGGTAATTTTTTGAAAACGCCTTATATATATGTGTGATTTTTGGTAACAAATAACTCACACCAATCTAAATCTATCCATCATATTACTACACTCACCTGAAAATCACTTAAAAATCTTATATCTCTTTGCAATTATTTTATTTTTGGTTTGATTTATTGTACTTGTTCCAAAACATAATGGTTAATTTTACACGAGCAGAAGATATGGCAATTGCAAAAGCTTATGTTATGTTTGCATCCGATTCAGTAGTTGGGAGGTATCAAGATTCAGAAACTTTCTGGGATAAAATCGAACCGGAATACCACCGTACTTTTGGCACACGTACAAACCGAACTCGGAAAGCTATTCAAAACAGAATGAGTGCCCTCAAAACAGATTGCAGAAGATTTGCTGGAATTGTGGCGGCTTTTCTCAGAAACCCGCCTAGTGGATGGACTGATTAACAAATGGTAAGTTTCGTCATACAAATAAGGTTATTAATTTTTATTTCATTTCATATGATAATATTAATTCAGATGTTTACTTTATTTACACTTTCCCAAAATATGGCTGCAGTACATAGAATCAAGAGTAAAATTTGTTGAAGGAAGGGGGGAAAACCTTGGAAACATGATGCGGTTTTCGCAGTTTTGAGGCAGCATGTTGAAGGTTGTTACCCGGAGAATTTAAGAAACCATCATGGTGGACCTAGTCAGTCCACCCCGATTCCTATGGTTGTTTCAGAAAGTGAGGATGGTGATGGCACAAATACAGCAACGGAAACCCAAACACAAACACGTTTTTTTGCAAAAGATAAAGCCAGGGGACTTAGTAGAGATAAGTCTAAGATGAAAAATTCCATGGCTAAAGTTGCAGAACGAGGCTGGAACAACATGATTCATTATTGTGAGAAGAAGGATGTAGTCAAACATGAAGAAAAATTAGCTGAAAATGAGATGATGCGACAGTTAGTTGAAAATGGGACAAGGGATACCTTGGAAAGAGAGAAGAAAGCCCACAATGAAGAAATGGCCATTAGGCATAAAGATATGGAAATATAATTAACAGATGTGGAAAGCCTTCCTGAATGGAAGAAATATGCAGTAACAAAGATGCAGGAGAAAATATATACCCGGTTGGGATACGATCCTCGTAATTAGTTAATTAGTTGTCGTGGTTAATGGTTAGTTAGTTTTCTTGGTTATTAGTTGTCTTGGTTAATGGTTAATTAGTTGTCTCGGTTATTAGTTAATTAGTTGTTTTGTTAATTAGTTGTGATTTTAATTTCCAGTTGCTTTTATTTAATTAGGGTGTTTTTTTTTACTTTAATCCTATTGTACCCATTTGATGTTTGAATTTAAGACTCTGGTGCTTATTAAAAAACATGTTCACACTCATATATTCATTCAAGATTATAACAAGGTACAACATCTTTCAATTGCTCATACAATGCATCAAATTTAAAAGGTTTCTTAGTGTCTTCACGGTACCCGATCCGAGCTTTCATTTTCTGAAAAAGAAAAAGAAAACATTAACATGATAACTTAACATAAAACATTTGACATTAGAGTATATAGATAATCAACTTATTAACTAGTTTTTATTATATCCTTACTTGAACTTCGTATGACAATGATGCATGCTTCAAGTTGACATCAAACAGAATAGTAACAAAGGTATGGATTTCAGTATTAATTAGGTTGAATCTGTTTGTTACTGACTTCTTTGTTCTTCTATTGTCATTTCCGGTAATATCTTCAAAATTTTGAAAAACACGGTTCCAAAATTCGGTTGATTGATTTTCTTCTCCTGGGATCGTGGCTCGATTAGTTTCTAAAATCCATACTTCCACAACACCGACATATGCTTCATTACTAAACCGCATCACGAATATGTTCTTACAAAACTTACTGGAAGATCTTATTGCATATGGAATGATGGTATGCTATTTGGGATCCAATTTAGGGGATTTTATAGAAAAGTATAAAATGTTACCATACTGCATAGTAAAATAATTGAATTATATATAATTCACGTAACAAGAAACACATCAATATGAAAACTCACTAAAATTTAAGACATTGATCTGATGAGTCTTAAGACAAGTACATGTATTTTATTGGAAAAGTAGTCGACCAAATATGTTACGACAAAACATACTGAAAATTCAAAAAATTCAAATACATTATGACGATGCTCAAGTTGCACTTGACTAGAATACTAGATGGAAACGTATAAAAGTGAATGCAAATAAATCAGGAACAAATATGGAGTTAAATAATTGATGTGAGTTGATATGTAGAAAGATGAAAAATACATTGATACGTCAACTCAATTACAGAATCTCCAATAGTGTAATAAATTAATGAGTGAACTGACGAAACCGACAACTGGTGATAAGAAAACTCAATTACAGAATCCCAAATAGTGTAATAAATTTATGAGTGATATGACTAAACCGACAACTGGTGATAAGAAAACTCGACCGACATAAATGCATCAGTAACCAAAGTGACCACACTAAACCACAAATATCAGTAGTAAGATTTGAAAATTGAGATACCAAAAAGACAGGCAATGTACTATAAATAATGTTACTCTATACCAAAACAACACAACCAAATTATCAACATCTTATTTATACTGGATATATCTTCTCTTTAATTTTTAGCACATTGTTTTATTATTTTAGTAGTCATGGTCGCCAGATTCACCCCTCTTGAAGATGCAGCTATCATCCAGTCTTGGATTAATGTCTTTGTCGCCGAAGGAGAAACAAGAAATATTGTTTCAGGGGTCAATTTATGGGAGCTTGTGGTTCTACATTTGACGGTTAGGAACGGAAACCCACACCAGAGAACATCTAGAGTTTTACAAAACAGGGTACCAAATATTAAGAGAAAGGTTAAGCTGTACCTAAGTTTTTTGGTTCCAGTTTTGAGAAACTTACCTTCTGGATGGACAATGAACGAATGTGTAAGTGTTTTAATTTTGGACTAACATCTTAAATTTTTAAAACATATTTTTAATAACATAATTTTAATATTTGGTTGTATAATATAGGAAGTGGAGTCGCAACATAGATACGAAGCTGCAACGGTAAAGCATTCCAATTATACGAATGTTATTTACTCCTGAAGCAGAGGTTGCCTGAAGAGTACGATCCCAAGATATTATGCCGTGAATATGGTGAAGATTAGTTCGCCTGCACCAACACTATAGATTTTGTGGGTACATCTCTGGCAAACCCTCCCAAAACTAAACTCGACCGTTAGGGACACCAAATGGTTTAAAGGGTTGCTGCACCGACTAAGTGCAATCGAGATGCCTGCGACAGTGAGTTAGGTTTAATTTCCAGTAATTTTGATTTAATGTATTACTTAGTTTAAGTATTTGAATAAAATAAAATTGTTTACACATCTTTGTCACTTATATTTACATATTCTACAAACTAAATATGACTTAGCAACTCCATGTGTACACTACAACAAGGCCACAAAAATTGCCAATTTTAATTAAGGTGAGCACAATGCACCTAAGACAAGTGGATCCAATGGTAATAAAAAAAATTGTGCGACATATAACCTCAGGAGTGTCTACCCGTCTAGCGTAAATACTATTGGTAAAACAAAACAGAAACTGCAAATGAGTGTACATGAAGTGTAAACAAAAAAAGGTCAAGAAACGGGTATCCATTAACCGTTCTAAGAACGGAAAAACGGTCAATGATTCACCGTTCCAATGGAACGGACAATTATTGTCCGTTTTTTTAGGTAGAACGGATAATGATTGACCGTTTTTTACTTTTTCAAAACGGCTAATGGTTAGCCGTATTTGGAGTCTTCCCGCTGGGATTCCCGCACACTAGGGAAGCCTTGCGGGAAGAGCCACATATGGCCACGGTTTTCTTGGTTGGGAAGGGGTTGGGTATGCCCATAAGACCCAATCTAAGAAATTCGCACATTTAGGTTAGGTAAATTAGTTTGTCAATTATGCAGTCAAACAAGCACAATAGGGCTAAAATTCGGAAATTAGTTAATTCGCATTTAATGGGTTTCACTAATATAAGACCGGTTCCTCAGGATCATGGCAAACCATCTGCACCACTATGAGAAAAGTGTTAAGTGATGCAAATCCTAGCGAGCGATATACTAATTATCGATAGCGTTGTACACTCCGTTGCTTTATGGAAATTAAATTGTTAAACGGATATTTTCACTCCAATATACACTCCCCCTTACTTCATCAAATTTATCACACCTATTTTTACATATTTTTTACCTACATTCTCAGTTTTAAATTTCATAATCAATGGCGAATTGCGATGTCGAGAGAAAAATTCATATGAATCGATTTAAACCACAACAAAAAATGCATCTTCGGATGTTGCAACAACTTGATGATGAGGAGTTTGAAGACAGAGAACTAAACAACACTCTGGTGCTCGTTCATTCGGGTCAAATATTTAGAGTTCTAGAGCCAAAAGAAGGTTCCTTCAGAAGCTGATGCATGAATATTTTCTTCCCGATTGTATATTCTCTGATCAAGATTTCCAACGTCGATTCATCTTTCCCCCGCCACCTGGTGATAAATATTATTAATGAGTACCTCAAGTTAGTTATCATTTTGATGCACTGAATATTAGAGGTCATAGTTCTGAACAAAAAGTTACTTCGGCGCTAAGGATTTTAGGTTATGGAAAATTTGCGGATTCAAACAATGAGTACCTTTTTGTGGGAAAAACAACTTCATTTAAGTATCTTACATTGTTTTGCGTAGTAATAATTAATCATTTTGGTCCAGCATATTTAAGAAAACCAACCGAGAAAGATGTTAGAGAAATATTAAAGCAGAATGAGGATAAGGGAATCCCAGGAATGCTATGTAGTCATACCGGCCTACCTTTGGTTCAATGTTACCGTCATCCCCTTGCAGCCGAATTAGGACGCTCATGCCGGCATTTTAACACTAAGAAAATTGCATTGAGGAAGGATGTGAAACGGGATTTTAGAATTCTAAAGCAGAAATTCGCTATCAATTGTGGGACATATCGTAGTTTAAGTGCTCGTGAAATGCGCAAGACTATGCTCACTTGCATAATTCTACATAACATGGAAATTCAGGAAACCAGTCGTAATAATGAACGGGCTAACCACGAGGATGAAGTTTTGAGGACTGATATTCGACCAGAAAGAGGCCTGTCTGCAAGGAACTACGTGCAAATAACTAAATTACATTAAGAACCATAATATATATGACATGTTAGGAGAAGATCTGAAAGTCAATCGTTAGAAAGAGTAGGCGGGCGTAATTTCTAAGTTTTGTTTCATTATTAGTTTAAACATTTATTTGTAACTAAGGCACAATTAAGGCGAAAATAATATCCTTTCTTAATCAGATCTTTTTTTTTGTTTTGATCAATTTAATCAGATCTTTACCTCTCTTAATTTTGTAGATTTAGAATTCTTGAATCTGTCTTTTGTCCTCTTGTGCAGTATCGACCAGCTTGTTTCCTGACCTTGTTTCTTGATCGTTAGATTGATTTGTTTCAGTTTTCAGATTTCATGAATCACTAAGTCCCTACTTGTCTCGTCAATAGCGAGCGACGTGTGTTACCATCAATTGGTTTCCTATTAGGCGTATCCTTGTCTCTTAGTTTTGGTCATAGCACCAATCTCTTCGGCTTTCTCTTGGGTTATATCAATTTCTTCTCTAAACTAAAATCACCAATAAAGGATACCATATCTAGTTGATTCCACTAATGGCATCTTCATCTGAAGCGTCAATTGAGTTAATCACAACAAATTTGGAGAGTAATTCGTTACAAGAAGAATTTGTGGTTCATGAAGATGTTGATATTCAGGAAGGCATCAACAACTGAGAAGCAAGCATAATCGCTAAAGTGTTTCGTGAATAACCTATGTCTGTTAGATCAACAGAAAGAGCAATGATAAGAATGGCAAGACAGGAAATTTCTTCTTTAGCTATCATGATACAAACATGTATATCATCAAATTTGAGAATCCAGCAGACAAGGATTATCTATTGCGTAAGAGGTACTCTTCTTTCAGTGGTTACTTAGTTATTATGCATCACTGGGATCCCTTTGTTGATGTTGATCAGCTCAAATGAAATAACATAGTGGCTCAATTTGATCTCTTGGATAAGCCTCAAGAATTTCGAACTAGGTCTTTTGCATAGAAAATGGGTATATTTATATATATGAACTGTTCTTGATCTTAATCCACCTAATAGAATTGCTACTCCAACTCAGAGGGTGAATGTCACTGTTCAAATCACCGTTTATACTCCATGGAGGAGAGGTTTAAAAGTACAAAGGTTAAATGGTACAAAAGTGAAGATTATCTTCTTCTATGTGGATCAACCTTTTCATCTCTGCCCTAAATGCTTTGTTTCTAATCACAAGAAAAGGCAGTATTCGTCCATTGCTAATATCTTACAACTTGAATTGAATAAGGTCCATAAATTTTGCGTCCCAATCCGTCTCGTGCAAGCAATTCAGTCCCTTTGCCTGTCTCTGCACCACTCATAATTAGGAAGGCTAGTCCTATGGTCACTGATGCTTTAATTCATGGATCTAATTCAGATAATGGAAAAGGGATAATGGGTCCGGCTCCTGATATTAGAGGTAGTAAGAGGATGAGAATGGAGGAGATAATGTTGAAAGATAAGGGTGTTATGGAAGAACCAATGCTAGACATGGACACTAATGAAACACATGTTAGGACTCTAACTACTGATGAACGTTCTTTTTCATCTCTTTTGTTATCTCTTTTATCACAATCCTTCTTTTACTTATTTTAAGTTTGGATTATTTGTTGTGAAGTATGTTGTGTTTATTGTTAGATTACAAGTTTGCATATTATTGAGTGTGTTCTATTATATAGTGTGTATTTTGTGGTGTGTTATCATAAGTAGTATCCAATATTTGTTTTTCTCTGTTACTTGTATCATGTGTATTTTAGCCTGGAATGTTTAGGGGATAGATAATCCTATAATTAGAAATAATTTGAAGAGTGAAATTAGTACTCACTCCACCAGACCTCATTTTTTTTGTCGGAAACTAAACATGTTTATAATAAAATGAAAGTAATTCAGAGAGAATTTTATTATCCTAACTTTTGGATACAAAGTTCCATAGGGTTATGTATTTTGTGGAAATATGACTTTCACATAGAGTTAATACAATAAAGTGATCTTGTGTCTTTTTTTGTTACAAACAGATGCTTTTGTAGGTAAATGGATCTTAACTTGTATGTATGGAGCCATAAAAGCTCATGAAAAGGTAGAACAATGGCAAGCTATTCAGGATTTAGATAATACTTACTCTTTGCCTTGGTTTATTATGGGGGATTTAAATACCACTCTTTCCATTGATAAAAAAAGTAGGGGTAGTAATGGGGTTGTTAGTAAACATCCTTTTACATCTTAAAATATCAGAAACTTGGGATTAACTGATGTAGTATGGTCAGGGGACCCGTATACTTGGTCTAATCATATGAAGGATCAAACTCTTGTACGGGTTAGATTAGATAGAGCGATTGGTAACTCTCATTGACATCAATTTTTTATGAGGCTAAATTGTTGAACTTATTATCAGTAGGTTCTGATCATGCGTCGATATTGATACTATTTTTGTTAGTCTTAAGAAGGAAAAAACCCCTTAGAGTCTTTGAATATTGGCTTGGCCATGCTGAAAGTAGGAGTGTTATTGCTAATGCTTGGAATACTCCTATCAATAGTTCTGAATTAAATGTTTTACATCAAAAACTTGAAGTGACTCAATATGCTCTGTCGAATTGGAGCAGTAATACTTTTGGTAGTATTCAAAAGAAGATAAAAAGTTTGAAATCCCAACTTCAATTTTTGTCCTATCATAATGCACAAGCTGAATTTTTATCTGAATATAAACATGCTAAGCTTGAACTGTCTAAATGATATGATATTTTGGATCAACATTCTAGACAAGTATCTAGAGATAATTTTTTTGCTTATGATGATCGTAATACAAAATATTTCCATGCTAGAGCTAACTTTAGGTGTAGAAGAAATCATATTGCATCTTTAGAAAATTCATTAGGCACATGGTATAAGAAAAGAGAGGACATTGAAGAGATATTAAATAGTCACTTTGCTCATATTACCTCTACAACTAATCCAGGTAAGGACACAAAATTCCTAAATTTAATTTCTCTTTGTATACCTGAAGAGGATAATTTTAACCTTTTGAAAATGCCTACTTTAGATGAAATTCGAAGTGTTATGCTCAAATGCCTTCTTGGAAATCCCAAGACCCAAATGAGTTTCAAATAGGATTCTACAAGTTTAGATGGGATATAATTCAAAATGATATTGTGAAATTAGTTCAAGATTTCCTTAGAACTCAAACTTTCCATCCCAATTTATATTTCATTTATCAGACTTTGGTCGCTACAGTAGAATGCCTTACTTCGTGTAGTGACTTTCTCCCAATTAGTTTGTACAATGCCACATACAAGATTATATCTAAGTTATTAGTAACTAGGATGAATCCAATCAAATTTAAGATAATTTCTCCATATCAATCAGCTTTTGTACCGGGTAGATGTATTTAGGATAACATAGTAATAACACATGAATTACTTGACACTTTGAAAAAGAAAAAAGATAGAGTGGGAGATATTGCTATAAAGATTGATATGTCTAAGGCATTTGATCGTATCGAATGGTCATTTCGTATATGATATTTTGAAACAGTTAGGTTTTGCTGAGCAATGGCGTAATATGATTTACTACTGTATTTCATCTGCTTATATTTCTTGGCTGTTAAATGGTACTCCTTGTAAAAAATTATTCCTTCGCGTGGTCTTCGTCGGGGAGATAATTTATCTCCTTATCTATTTATAATATGTATGGATACTTTGTCTCGTCTTCTTCTAAATGCGGAATCACAGAAGAAAAAAAATATACATGGGGTTAAGCCTGCTAGGAATGGGCCTTCTATTTCGCATTTATTTTTTGTTGGTGATGTCATTTTGTTTCTTAAGGATAAAACTTTTGAACTGATTTATGCTCAAGATATTTTACTTCGTTTAGTCGTACTTATGGACAAGTAATCAATCCTCTTAAAAGTGGTATTGATTTTAGTAAGAAAATAACTAGACATAGACAAACTGCTAATTTTTTACAGATGAAACCCATGAAGTTATCAGATAAATATTTAGAGGTTCCTTTATTTCTTAATAGGTCTAAGGCTTTAAGTTTCCAACCTTTAGTTGATCAGATGCAAATAAATCTAGATGGTTGAAAATAAAAGTTAATTCCCCAACCAGGGAGAGCTATTAAGATTCAAGTTGTTTTAAATTCCATTGTTATTTATCAAAATAACCTGTTTTTCCTTGCATGTGTCTATCATTAAACAGCTAGAAACTATCCAAATGCGTTATTGGTGGGGACAAAAACCTAAAAATAAGGGGTTGAGTCCCAAAGCTCAGAGTGGATTATGTCTCCTTAAAAGGTATGGTGGTCTTGGCTTCAAAAATCTCAAGAAGTTTAACCTAGCTTTTCTAACCAAAATGGATTGGAGTTTAGTAATTAAACCAAATGATCTATATTATAGAGTGCTGAAATCAAAATACTTCCCAAAACACTCACCTTTACATATTACTTCTCGAAAATAAAGTAATTGGATATGGAAAGATATTGAGAAAGGTCTGGATGTAGTTAAACAATATCATGTGTGGGAGGTTGCGAATGATGATGATGATATTAGTATTTGGAAGAACAAATGGATTTACCAAAATGATCAACCTTTAGAAAAGCCAACTGAATACCGTTTACAAGATTATAATGAGATATATCAACTGATAAATCATTACACTCATGAATGGGAGGAATCAGCTTTGGCAGAACTTTTTAATGAACAACAGATTACCAGTATCATGTGAAAAAGTGGGGGGTATAACAACCACACCCAATAATTTGTTCGGCAATCTGTATGGACTAAACTCCAATATAATTCTGATAGCACCAACTTAAAAGTGAGACTCAATCAAGAAATATATTAAAGAGTTTTATCTCTTTCTCAATACAATCAGCAAATCGAACAGATATAAATTTGTGAGCCTGATTGATACGAGAAATAACTTGGACAGTACAAAAGACCAATGCCCAAGTGTAAATCAAGTTATATCCAACAGACAAGGTCGGATTTATCAATTGTGATTAAACTACGCACAACCTGTGATATTTTAATTATATAAACAAATATAATGCGGAAAAGAAATAACACAGACACCAGAAATTTTGTTAACGAGGAAACCGCAAATGCAGAAAAACCTCGGGACCTAGTCCAGCTTTGAACACCACACTGTATAAAACCGCTATAGACAGTAGCCTACTACAAGTTAACTTCAAACTGAAATGTAGTTGATCCCTAACCAAGTCTCACACCGGATAAGGTACAGTCGCGTTCCTTACGCCTCTAGAACCACGCCAGATTCTGCACACTTGATCCCCTTAGCTGATCGCACCCACAACTAAGAGTTGCTACGACACAAAGTCGAAGACTTATAAACAAATCTGTCTCCCACAGATATGTCTATCCTTTATTCTTTTTGTTTCGTATTTTGATACAAGATCAAGGTGAACAGGAACCAACTAATAATTCGGTCTTATACTCCCGAAGAGCAGACTAAAAATATTAGTCACCTCACAATAACCTAACTGATTAACAGAAGAAGTTATTACGGAATCACAAGAGTCTGAGACGAGGAACTGTTGTGATTACTTTTCATATCTTACCTATTGGAGATAAATCTCGAGTAAATCTTATAGAAGATAAAACTCAATACCATAGAACAAGTAAGATCAGAATACGCAACTACAGAGAAAATAGTTGGATCTGGCTTCACGAATCCCAAATGAAGTCTTCAATTCGTTAACCTAATAATGGTTTTGGAAAACCTAGGTTAAAGGAGAATCGACTCTAGTTTGCAACTAGGACACAAGGAAAGTGCCAGGATTAGGTTATCCAATTGAAAAAGCGGGGGTCTAACAACCTCACCCAATATTTCGCTTAGCAATCTGTATGGACTAAATCCAATATACTTTCAAGAGAATAACTAGACAGTTAGACTCAATTTTAAGAAAAATATATCAAAGAGTTATATCTCAATTTCTCAATTCAATTCGCAATCAAACAAATAAGAATTTGCGAACCTGATTGAATACAAGAGAAATAACTTGAATTATACCAAAGACCAATATTCAAGGATCAATCAACAACCAAAAGTTGGATTTACCAATTGATCGATTCAAACGCACAACCTGTGATATTTCAATTATATATCAAAATATAATGCGGAAAAGAAATAACATGGACACCAGAAGTTTTGTTAACGAGGAAACCAAAAATGCAGAAAAACCCCGGGGACTAGTCCAGATTTGAACACCACACTGTATTAAGCCGCTACAGACACTAGCCTACTATAAAGCTAACTTCGGTCTGGAATGTAGTTGAACCCTAATCAATCTCACACTGATTCAAGGTACATTCGTGCTCCTTACGTCTCTGATCCCAGCAGGATACTACGCACTTGATTCCCTTAGCTGATCTCACCCACAATAAAGAGTTGCTACGACCCAAAGTCGAAGACTTGATAAACAAATCTGTATCACACAGAAAGTCTATTGAATAGATAAATCTGTCTCCCACAGATATACCCACGAGTTTTTGTTCCGTCTTTTGATAAATCAAGGTCAACAGAAACCAATTGATAATCCGGACTTATATTCCCGAAGAACAGTCTAGTATTATCAATCACCTCACAATAATCTTAATCGATTAACGAAACAAGATATTGTGGAATCACAAACGATGAGACGAAGGTGTTTGTGACTGCTTTTCTATCTTAGCTATCGGATATATAAATCTCAAGCCAATCTTACGATTGTACTCAAACACGATAGAAACAACAAGATCAGATCACGCAACTACAGAGAAAATAGTTGGGTCTGGCTTCACAATCCCAATGAAGTCTTTAAGTCGTTAACCTACATGGTTTCGTGAAAAACCTAAGGTTAAAGGAGAATTGACTCTAGCTTACACAACTAGTATCACACAGGAGGTGTGGGGATTAGATTTCCCAGTTGCTAGAGTTCTCCTTTATATAGTCTTCAAATCAGGGTTTCCAATCTAAGTTACCTTGGTAACAAAGCATTCAATATTCATCGTTTGATGAAAACCTGATTAGATTCAAGCTAATATCTTTTAACCGTTAGATTAAACTTAGATTGTTATACACAAATGAAATATAACTTGATTTAGGTTTGAGTAACCGTACCTAAACGTGTACACTTAGTTGGTTCAACAATAGTTAACCAATGGTTAGCCATATGAGCACTTTCATATCAACCTTATTATTCTTTACCATAACTAGTTCAAATGACTCAAATGAACTAGTTAGAGAGTTGTTCAATTGCTTAGCTCTCATAGAAGTATACAAGACACAATTGAAGCAAAATCGATTTTGATTCACTCGAATCAGTTCATGAACATTATAGCCACAGGTATAAATGTTTTAGTTCATGAACAAACCGATTTTAGAACGTAACCTACTTAAGTATGCAAACGGGTACGCATACTTAAGTAACCGGATTGAGTTTATTTTTCACTTACAAATTCCAGCAAAAATTCACGGACGTGAAACTTCCGCCAGTATGCGTACGGGTATGCATACTTACCCGGATTTCCAACAACCGCCAGTACGCGTACGGGTACGCATACTTTGGGTTCCCGGTTTCGGACTTTTACACAAATGTGAGAACACACTATGTTTATATCCAAACATGGTTACTTTTTCTAAACTCTCATTTCAATCATTGAAACTTTCTTAGAGGATGTTAAAATAGTTGTTATTCACAAACTATTTTCATCAAAGCGATTTTCAAGTTATTGAAATAATCAACATGACTTTAGTCACGAGTAAAGATGAACTTGGCTAAAGCGAAAGCTTACCAACATATATTTCGAGAAATAGATAAGCGAGATAAACTCGGCTCGAAATAACAAATGTGTATAATTGAAGTATATATAGCAATACGAATTTTGTCTCAAATATGAGATAGAATAGATAGACTTTTGAGTGATATATAAGTTCAAGTCTCCACATACCTTTTTGTTGATGAAGTTCCACAAGTTCCTTTGAGTAGTTCTTCGTCTTCATTTGATGAACGTCGTTGAGTCTAAGGCTCAACTACACTTACTATCCTAATCCGAGACTTAGCTATAAGTAGACTAGAAATTAAGACTTATAGTTTTGGCAACTAAACTTGACAAACAAGCTTGAGATAGCAACACTTGCGAGTTCGACCGATAAATGCTCTAACGATCTCCCCCTTTGTCAATTTTAGTGACAAAACTATCAATACATATGGAATACAAAATAAATAAACTTTGTAGCTTCTCATCCAAATGCTTGATCTCCTTGGTTCTTCAACATTACTCGAAATCTTCGTCACTTCGAAGTACTCCAATGATTCTAAAGGTGTTCAACTCAGCATCATCATTGTTGAATATCCGTAACTATAACAATGAGAAAACAATAGCTCCCAATCATTGTTATACAGTGTCATAGTATTATTACAGGGAATCAAAGTTCAATTGTATCACAACTTCGACAATAATACTATGGTGATATGTATCACTCCCCCTTAGTCAATACTTCATCTCACATGAAAACCACTCCCCCTTACATAATGATCCGAAAACCATATGTATTTGTAGTGTGAACTACATATTAATTCTCCCCCTTTTTGTCAATAAAATTGGCAAAGGTACGAAAATTAGTGGGATCCTAATGAAATTTCCATAGAGACACTTCATGACCAAAAGGGAATCACATATCAACTTGTTTAGATGTAATCATATAGCCGAAACTAAATGCATTCATCAAGGAGTTTATAAAGATACAAGATAACCCCTATAATATTCCACAGCTGCACTCCCCACAAAGATTTGGCAATTAAGCACAAGTTCAATTAAGAACGCTCCCCCATAAATGTCATTTTCGAAAGAACAACAAGAGCGACCTTACTTTCACAAAAAAAGAAGGATTTCTTTGGACATTAACAAATTACATAAGAATATGAATTTGTATCCAAAAAACTCAATTAAATTAACCACAAGAGAACCTAAGATTAATTTAATCGGAAATGCTCACATAAGAGAACTTATGGAGCCGCACAGTATTCACATAAAGATATGGATTAGGGAAGATCAATACTGCGGAATAAACAAAGATTCATTCTATTTTTCATCACTATTTGCACAATGACATATAATAGACTTTA
This sequence comes from Papaver atlanticum, assembly GCA_023531105.1. Taxonomy (NCBI): domain Eukaryota; kingdom Viridiplantae; phylum Streptophyta; class Magnoliopsida; order Ranunculales; family Papaveraceae; genus Papaver; species Papaver atlanticum. The sequence continues at coordinate 688,617 of JAJJMB010014087.1, forward strand.
ATCTTTGTAAACAAAAGTTCATCCTATCTTCCATCAATATTTGCATAATGACATAATAGGCTTAACACTTTTGTTTGTCAAAAGTTCATTCAATCTTTTATCGAAACTTGCATACTGACATATGAAAAACTTAACTTTTGACCACGTATGGGACAATCAAAGTTCACGGACGCAAACATACATATCCCATAACAAGTTGCAATATATAAAACCATAAAGATTAATACTGTAAAATCATCTTCTAAATAAACTTTTAGAATTTAAATAAATAAATCTAAAAACATTGCAAGATGAAAATCATTGGAAATAGCTATATGTACTCACAATAATAGCTATTCCAAACCCTAGTAATCCTTCTTAAAACATAAGAATAAATTCTCATAAGAAGTTTCCTAGACATTATAGAGCTTTCTCAGAGCATCTACTGAGAGTTCCTTCTCATTATTGAAAAACCCATTGATTATGGGATCGTTCAATTCCTCTAAATCTTCAGAAATATCAGTCAACTCACTAAGTTCTCTTTTTAGCTCACGCAAGGTGTTCTTTGTTAGAGACAACATTTGTTCATAGTGAGTTATCTTTTCTAAAGAGGAAACAATTTGAGATTTTAAATCATTTCTTTTGTTGATGAAATCTTTCATCATACCTCTAAAGTTATTATCAAAATGACAAACTGACAAGAGGCAGTTAGAGGAAGAACCTTCTCCATCATTTGTAGATCTCTCTTTCTTCTTCCTTGAAGAAGTGATTCCTTCACACAGATACACATTAACTGCTTCGACTGCATCCCTTTTTGTGGTACCTCTAGTTACAGGAGCCATGAAACTATATCTTTCAAAGAGAAAAGAGGTGAAGGACACTTTGATTACAAATGATTATAAGTAGACTAATGGACACCCAAACCCTAGAAAAACTTTGAACAAGTCTTTCATGGTTTATCATCCATTATCTAAATTGATAGGAGAATATTTTCTTGAAAAAAATAAGAAAATTATACAAATACAAAACATGAGCAACCTTGATGCAACCCTCATTTTCTCAAGTTAAAGATGAGGGTGCAGACGTCACTGGTATTAGACAGTGATGGAGTGAGCCGAATGCTCACATCTTTTACCACATAGTGGCTTATCAAGGTTTGTTGTATAAACAGATTTCTTACCTCGTCTGAATCTGGTACTACTGGATTTTTTAGGAAGACCTTGTTGATTATCCAAAGCCAGATTCATCCTTTGCATGTTCTTTTGAAGTTTGGAAATTCTTTTGTCGTTCCTCTTGAATCTCCAACACGTGCTTTGAACATGATTTGCATTCCCACAAAACGAACAAATCAATAAAGATTTTTTGTTATGTTGAAAAGCCTCCTGTATATCACAACAGTCAACAACCATTGTTCCAAGAGCAGCTGGAATAAAAGAGTTGTTTGTGCTTACATTTTTGCTCTTAAACCCTAAACCATTTGTGTTCCCAAAGGATTTCTGACCGAATAACATTGCTGAGATTTTGTCAGAACTTCCAGATAGCCTTTGTAGGTCATCCTTAAGAGTATTAATCTCTTTTTCCTTTAGAGACATGGTTCTAGTGAATTCATCATTAAGACAATCTATCTCAAGATTTTTCACCTGGAGCGATGATTCAAGTTTCTTCAACGAAGCCTTTAGTTGAAGATTTTCTTGGTGAATCTCTCTATTCAAGAATTCAAAAATCTCTGTGTCAGACTCAAGTTCTGAATCAGAAATTGAGTAGGTGGAGGTTTCTACTACAAGAGCTGAAAGTTCATTGCACCCATCAGAAGCACCCAAGATGTTAACACCCAGAGAAGATTTTTCTTGTATTGAACCATCTGAAGCATTAACTGGAGAGATACGTTTATCACATCTTTTGCTTCTTTAAAAAAAATCCTTGATCTTTTCTGTTATTAGTGATTTGTCAAAATCAACATGATTGGAACAACATTCATCAGCCCAAGACAAGTTAGAAGATTCACTTGCGTTGGTCACAGCATTGAACGCGGATGTTCTGACTGTGTTCTAATCAAGATCAAGAATTTTCTTTCCAATCAGAGAATTTCTGGAAAGAGCATCAAGGTTATTTCCTTCAATGATGGCGTGTTTCTTAGAATCGTATCTAGATGGCAGTGATCTGAGAATTTTCATCACAATGTCCTTTTCAGGAATAGTCTTACCCAATGCAAAAGATGCATTAACAATTTCAGACACCTTGTGATTAAACTCATCAAATGACTCTTCATCTTCCATACGAAGGTTTTCGCAATCGGAACATAGGTTTTGAAGCCTAGCTTCCTTTTCAGAGGTATTCCCTTCAAATACAGTTTCTAAGATATCCAAGGCTTCTTTAGCCTTTGTGCAAGTAGTCACATGATGTTGAAGATCTGGGGTAATGGCATGAATGATTTCATTCAATCCGTCATAATTTTGCTTCGCAGCAAGAATCTCGGCAGCATCATAATCACTAATATCCTTTGGAACAGTTATAGTGCCTATTGTAACAGTCAGAGGATTATAGCCATTAACAACGTAAACCCATGATTGAAAATCACGCGCTTGAAGAAAGGCACGCATCACAATTTTCCACCATAAGTAATTCGATCCATCGAAGACTGGTAGCACGTTTATTGAGATAACACTTCTGTCCATAGAGTCATATCACTACAAACACCGACTTATGAGGTCTTACACGTGTTTGCCTGCTCTGATACCAATTGAAAAAACGGGGGTCTAAAAACCTCACCCAATATTTCGCTTAGCAATCTGTATGGACTAACTCCAATATACTTTCAATAGAATCAACTAGACAGTTACTCAATCTTAGGAAAAGTATATCAAAGAGTTATATCTCAATTTCTCAATACAATCCGCAATCAAACAAATAAGAATTTGCGAGCCTGATTGAATACAAGAGAAATAACTTGAACGGTACCAAAGACCAATGTTCAAGGATCAATCAATTTCAATCCACAACCAAAGGTTGGATTTACCAATTAATCGATTCAAACGCATAACCTGTGATATTTCAATTATATAACAAAATATAATGCGGAAAAAAAATAACACAGACACCAGAAGTTTTGTTAACGAGGAAACCGCAAATGAAGAAAAACCCCGGGGACTAGTCCAGATTTGAACACCACACTGTATTAAGCCGCTACAGACACTAGCCTACTACATAGCTAACTTCGGTCTGGAATGTAGTTGAACCCTAATCAATCTCACACTAATTCAAGGTACAGTCCTGCTCCTTACGTCTCTGATCCCAGCATGATACTACGCACTTGATTCCCTTAGCTGATCTCACCCACAACTAAGAGTTGCTATGACCCAAAGTCGAAGACCTGATAAACAAATCTGTATCAAACAGAAAAGTTTATTGAATAGATAAATCTGTCTCCCACAGATATACCTATGAATTTTTCTTCCGTCTTTTTATAAATCAAGGTGAACAAGAACCAATTAATAACCCATACTTATATTCCCGAAGAACATCCTAGTATTATCAATCACCTCACAATAATCTTAATTGATTAACGAAACAAGATATTGTGGAATCACAAACGATGAGACGAAGGTGTTTGTGGCTGCTTTTCTATCTTGCCTATCGGAGATATAAATCTCAAGCCAATCCTACGATTGCACTCAATCATGATAGAAACAGCAAGAGTAGATCACGCAACTATAGAGAAAATAGTTGGATCTGGCTTCATAATCCACATGAAGTCTTTAAGTCGTTAACCTATGGGGTTTCGTGAAAAACCTGAGGTTAAAGGAAAATCGACTCTAGTCACAACTAGTATCACACATGAGGTGTGGGGATTAGGTTTCCCAGTTGCTAGAGTTCTCCTTTATATAGTCTCCAAATCAGGGTTTGCAATCTAAGTTACCTTGGTAACAAAGCATTCAATATTCACCGTTAGATGAAAACCTGATTAGATTCAAGCTAATATCTTTCAACCGTTAGATTGAACTTAGCTTGTTATACACAAATGAAATGCGCTTTCATTTAGGTTTGGGTAACCGTACCTAAACGTGTACACTTAGTTGGTTCAACAATAGTTAACCAATGGTTTGCCATATGAGCACTTTCATATCAACCTTATTCATCTTCACCATAACTAGTTCAAGTGACTCAAATGAACTAGTTAGAGAGTTGTTCAATTGCTTAGATCTAATAGAAGTATACAAGACACAATCGAAGCAAAATCAATTTTGATTCACTCGAATCAATTCATGAACATTATATCCATTGTTTGAAAAGATTGCATTCCTTATTATATAAATGTTTTAGTTCATGAACAAACCGATTTTAGAAAGTAACCTACTTAAGTATGCAAACGGGTACGCATACTTAAGTAACCGGATTGAGTTTGTTTTTCACTTACAAACTCCAGCAGAAATTCACGGACGTGAAACTTCCGCAAGTATGCGTACGGGTACGCATACTTACCCGGATTTCAAACAACCGCCAGTACGCGTACGGGTACCCATACTTTGGGTTCCCGGTATTGGACTTTTACACAAATGTGAGAACACACTATGTTTATATCCAAACATGGTTACTTTTTCTAAACTCTCATTTCAATCATTGAAACTTTCTTAGAGGATGTTAAAATAGTTGTTATTCACAAACTATTTTCATCAAAGCGATTTTCAAGTTATTTAAATAATCAACATGACTTTCGTCACTAGTAAAGATGAACTTGGCTAAAGCGAAAGCTTACCAACACATTTTTCGAGAAATAGATAAGCGAGATAAACTCGGCTCGAAATAGCAAATGTGTATAATTGAAGTCTATATAGCAATACGACTTTTGTCTCAAATAGGAGATAAAATAAATAGACTTTCGAGTGATAGATAAGTTCAAGTCTCCACATACCTTTTTGTTTATGAAGCTCCATAAGTTCCTTTGAGAAGTTCTTCGTCTTCATTTGATGAACTCCGTAGAGTCTAAGGCTCAACTACACTTACTATCCTAATTCGAGACTTAGCTATAAGTAGACTCGAAATCAAGACTTGTAGTTTTGGCAACTAAACTTGACAAACAGGCTTGAGATAACAACACTTGCGAGTTCGACCGAGCAATGCTCTAACACCAATTTCTAGAGTTCTCCCTTATATAACCTTTCAAATCAAGGTTGCTTATAATCAAAGCTAAGATAGCTTAGTAACAAAGAATTCAATATTCACCGTTAGATGAACTCCTGATTTAAAATTCAAGCTAAGTCTGCTCAGAAATTAAGCAATCAACTTCCATCGTTAGATGGTCTTAGCTTGGTACACACAAATGAAATATACTTATATTTAGATATGGGTAACCGTACCTAAACGTGTATATTGGGTTGGCTCAATAACAGTTAACCGAAGTTAGCCATATGAACACTTTTGACTTAACCACATTCATCTAACACTTCTAGATTAAATATGATGATCAATCAATCATGATAGATGATAAAATGAATCTAATTGTGTTTCAAATAGAGTTATTCAATTATTCACTATCTCATAGAAATATTCATGAACAATTGAAACGAAATCGGATTGATTCGTAATCGTACAAAGTACTTATACAAGAATCAATTCATGAACATTAAGCCACGGTTTGCAAAGTTAATTTGCATTCCTTAAATCATAAATGTTTTAGTTCATTAGTATGAAAATCATACATAACCGATTTTCGAACTTAACCATTGTGTTCGCAAACTGGGTACGCAGCTCCGGACCTTGGCCTAGACAAGCCGTTCTCAAACCCGGTTCACAAACAACCGTTCCGGACCCAACTAAGGCAAACCCGTTCGCATACTAGGTACGCAAACAAGAGTTTCGAACTTTCTCAGGTAAATCCGTTCGCATACTAGGTACGCAAACAAGAGTTCCGGACCTTCTCAGGTAAATCCGTTCGCATACTAGGTACGCAAATAAGAGTTCCGGACCTTAATCATCATAATACAGTTCGCATACTGGATATGCATACCGTGTTGTATCCAGACATGGGTAATCGTTCTAAACTCTTATTTCAATCATTGAAACATCCTTAGAAGACGATAATGGTAATATCACACATACCATTAGCTTCAAGTAATTTTCAAGTGATCGAATGGTCAATACGAAACTTCCCAAGCTAACATCAAATGACTGTCTCACACAAATCATATAAGATGTCCAAGGTAATTTTCACATGATCATCTTTTGACTTAATATTTAGTTTCCAACAAATAAATTGTTTCCAACTAAACTTGTCAAGAGTATGATGAACATAGCTAAAGCAAAAAGATTTAAGCACATATTTCGAGAAATAAATAAGCGAGATAAACTCGGCTCGAAATATCAAATGTGCATAATGTAAAAGTCTATATAGCTATACGACTTAATCTCATTATAAGATAGAATATAATAGACTTCTGAGTGATATATTAGTTTTAGTCTCCACATACCTTTTGTTGATGAAGTTCCTCCAAACTCCTCAGTAGATTTTCTTCTTCAATTGGTGAACGCCGTGAAGTCTAAAGCTCAATTACACATTTTATCGCCAAATCCGAGACATAGCTATAAGTAGACTAGAAATGAAGTACATAGTTTTGATCAACTAAACTTGACAAACAATCTTGAGATAGCAACGCTTGCGAGTTCGACCGAGCAGTGCTCTAACAATTTCCCCTTTGTCAATTTTAGTGACAAAACTATCAATACATATGGATTACAAAATAAATAAACTTTGTAGCTTCTCATCCATCATGCTTGATTTCCTTGTCTCTTCAACTCTCCTTGAATTCTTCGCTACTCCAAGTACTCCAGCGATTCTGAACGTGTTCAACTCAGCATCATTGTTGTTGAAGATCTGTAGCCAAAACAATAAGAACACAGATGTTCTCAATCATTGTTATACAGTGTCATAGTATTATTATATCGAATCAAAGTCTAATTGCATCACAACTTTGAAATAATAATATAATGATATGCATCACTCCCCCTTAGTCAGTACTTCCATTTCACGATGAAAACCACCCCCCTTACATGATGATCCGTAAACCATATGTATGTAGTGTGAACTACCCAATAATTCTCCCCCTTTTTGTCAATATAAATTGGCAAAGGTGCAAAAACTACGGGATCATAATGAAATTCTCAAAGAGATAATTCATGACTAAAAGAGAACATATCAACTTTGTTTCGATGATTTCACATAGTCGAAACTTTGTGTATTCATCAAGGAGTTTATAAAGATACAAGTTAACTCCTACAATATTCCACATCCGCACTCCTCACAAAGATATGGCAATTAAGCACAAGTTCATTTAAGAACTCTCCTCCATTTGATGTCATTCCCAAAAGAACAAGATGAGCGACCTTACTTTTACAAGAAAAGAAGGATTTCTTTGGACGTTAACAAATCTCATGGATTTGTATCCAGAAAGCTCGAATAAATTAACCACAAGGAAACCTTATTGATTAATTTAATCGGAAACACTCAACTTAAGAAAACTTACGGAGCCATACAATACTTTCACATAAAAGTGTATCAGGGAAAGATCAATACTGCGGAATATTGCAAAAGTTCATTCTATCTTTTATCAATATTTGCATAAAGACATAATAGACTTAACTTTTGAGCATTTATGAGATACTAGCACAGTTCACGAACGTAAAGGCATACATCTCAAAAGCAATTGCAATATATGAAATCAAAAAGATTGAATACTGCAAAAATTATCTTCCAAATAACTTAGAATTTAAATAAATAAATAAATCTAAAAATATTGCAAGATGAAAATCGTTGGAAATAGCTATGTGTAATCACAATAATTGCTATACCAAACCCTAATTATCCTTCTTAAACATAAGAATAAATTCTCATAAGAAGTTTCCTAGACATAAAAAGTTCAGACTTCTTTGATAACTTCATACCTCTCCATGACTCCATCATAAATGGTATCGCTGATGTCCTTGATTCTTTTGACCATAGAAACTCCATGTTCATGAGTTAGAACATTCACATTCCGATCAACAGTGCGAGAAAGTTGCCTGGCCTTGATGCAATTAGAGATGAGCTTCTTCTGGATACGTATCAAGACTTTTTGATTTTCAAGGATTTTGATCTGACCATCAATTAAATGATTTATTTGCAGTTGAAAATTTGCAAATTCGACCTTTGAGTCATTCTGAAAATGAATTAAATCCTTGACAGATTCAGCAATCCAGGAGTTGTACTCTTTTCTTGCAATCATCTTTTTCAAAACAACTTCTTGAACCGGGCTGCATCCTTTGATGTCTTCTTCCATATCAAGATCCACCACTTCCTGAGATCTTGAAGAGTTCTCCATATATTTTTTTGATAGGGATGGACAACAATATAATATATATATTCATGAACAAGAGAAGGAAAAGAATCCCTTGTTATAGAAACCTTATAAAAATTCTTAAGAAGAAGAGTACATGGACGTTAGTGGACCGGTTACGGGAAGTTAATGGGTCAACAAAGATCCAAAATAAGGAAATACAATATCTGTTTTCAGTCATCTCATAGATCTTCATAGCTTGATAATTTGAAGATTTACTTTCAATTATAGCACATGAAAAATCAACAAGATACATCAGTTACTAGGAGTCAAGATATGACTCAACATTCATATGATGAAGGAAGCGATTTTTATTTCAAAGATAAAAACACAAGATCAGACGATATCATACAACGAACTTGAATATCCCACAAATATCATCCTTGCAACTCTCAAGTTAGTTTCAAGGATGAATTTACCTAGAAACTAGGTAACGAAGTGAGATGTAATCCCACTAAGTATATTGAGGGAAGAGTTGTAAATATCTCCTGAGTGTTTGAATCGTGTATTCCTCACTTTCCTTCGGTTGAATCTTTCAGAAGATTTAGACAACGACCTTTTTGAATCTCCATCAGAAGGATTTCTCTGAGGACTAAGTCTAGGACCTCTTGAGATCCGTTCCAGAGAATAAAGATTACGAGAATCCCATCTCTTAGACTGAAACCTACCAGACTTATTCTCATAAACACTGTGAGCGTGTACATAAGAGGTGTAGAAAGTCGTACCATTATGAAGAACACGATTCCTGTAAAGATTTATAGAGGAGTGACCTTGGAAACTTTTTTTATGAGATTTCTGGTCCTCTGCAGGAATGTCATTCATTGTAGATGTCGTCAGACTATTTACTCTGTCGACTGTAAAAAGAAGCAATTTTTGAAGATCAGAAATCTGTTTCCTTTTGGCAAGACAATGTTGAACATTATGATTCCTTTTCCCGCATAATTAACATGATCGTGGATAAGAAACTTTTGATGAATCCCCTTTTTGACTCATAGCCTTTTCAGATATCCGCAATATACGCAAACGTTTCTTAACGGATAATTCCTTCGGAGTAATTTTCTCCATGCTAGGTAATACCACATGAGTATTAGAAATAGACACTGAAGAAGACTTACTCACTAAAACAGAGTTTTCTCTTTTAAAGAAGTACACTATTCCTGGGCTAGTAAAAGAGATGCAACAAGTTTCTCTTTTACAACATGACAGTTGTTCAATTCTGATGAATGGGACTTGATTAAAAGTTCTTCTCTAGTTGAGTCTTCTTTAACAATATCTTCAAGCATACTAATCTTTTCGCATTGTAGAGTAGTTTCTTGAACGAGGTTTTCGATATTGTTAGAAAAAGACTCAACGATACCATAGAGTTCCCGTTCTCTATTAAGAGACTTCTCAAGTTCATCAGTAAGCTGAGCATATTTTTCTTCAAGAGATCTGATTTTAGAAGCTTGAACATCTCAGCAGCCTTTATTTAAGGTGCTGGTAAATTTCATCTCAGATTCTGACATAGTGTCAACTGTCACTTTGAATGTTATCAGAATTTGATAGCATAAGTTTTCTACCTCGGGATTCAGAAGAATCTGCTAAGGAGTTATCCTTTGAGGTAAGCCCAACACATTTGGCATAATCAAAAACTTTGGAAGGCATTTTTATGTGCGTTAGAATGAGATAAACTTCTATCCACAGAAATCAGATTGCTCCAAACACAGACTTATGAGGTCTTAACGTGCTTTCCTGCTCTGAAACTAATTGAAAAAACGGGGGTATAACAACCACACCCAATAATTCTTTCGGCAATCTGTATAGACAAAAATCCAATATAATTCCGAGAGCACCAACTTAAAAGTGAGACTCAATCAAGAAATATATTAAAGAGCTTTATCTATTTCTCAATACAATCAGCAAATCAAACAGATAGAAATCCGTAAGCCTGATTGATATGAGAAATAACTTGGACGGTACCAAAGACCAATGCCCAAGTGTCAATCAAGTTATTTCCAACAGATAAGGTTGGATTTATTAACTGTGATTGAACTACGCACATCCTGTGATATTTCAATTATATATACAAATATAACGCGGAAAAGAAATAACACAAACACCAGAAATTTTGTTAACGAGGAAACCGAAAATGCAGAAAAACCCCGGGACCTAGTCCAGTTTTGAACATCACACTGTATTAAGCCGCTACAGATACTAGCCTACTACAAGTTAACTTCGGACTGGAATGTAGTTGATCCCTAACCAAGTCTCACACTGATTAAGGTACAGTCGTGTTCCTTACGCCTCTAGAACCACACCGAATTCTGCGCACTTGACTCCCTTAGATAATCTCACCCACAACTAAGAGTTGCTACGACCCAAAGTCGAAGACTTATAAACAAATCTTTCTCCCACTGATATGTCTATCCTTCATTCTTTTTGTTCCGTCTTTTGATACAAGATCAAGGTGAACATGAACCAACTAATAATTCGGTCTTATACTCCTGATGAGCAACCTAGAAATATTAGTCACCTCACAATAACCTAATTGATTAACAAAAGAAGTTATTGCGGAATCACAAGAGTTTGAAGCAAAGAACTGTTGCGATTACTTTTTATATCTTACCAATTGAGATAAATCTTGAGTAAATCTTAGAGAAGATAAAACTCAATACGATAGACCAAGTAAGATCATAATACGCAACTACAGAGAAAATAGTTGGATCTGGCTTCACAAATCCCAAATGAAGTCTTCAAGTCGTTAACCTAATAATGGTTTTGTTAAACCTAGGCCAAAGGAGAATCGACTCTAGTTTGCAATTAAGACACAAGGAAAGTGCCGAGATTAATTTTATCAGTTTCTAGAGTTCTCTCTTATATAGCCTTTCAAATCAGGGTTGCTTACAATCAAAGCTAAGATAGCTTAGTAACAAAGCATTCAATATTCATCGTTAGATGAACTCCTAATTTAAGATTCAAGCTAAGTCTGCTTAGAAATTAAGCAATCAATCTCCACCGATGGTCTTAGCTTGTTACACACAATTGAAATATACTTATATTTAGATATGGTTAACCATACCTAAACGTGTATATTGGGTTGGCTCAATAACAGTTAACCGAAGTTAGCCGTATGAACACTTTTGACTTAACCACATTCATCTAACACTTCTAGATCAAGTATGATGATCAATCAATCATGATAGATAACCAAATGAATCTAATTGTGTTTCAAATAGAGTTGTTCAATTGTTCACTATCTCATAGAAATATTCATGAACAATTGAAACGAAATCGGATTGATTCGTAATCGTACAAAGTACTTATACAAGAATCAATTGATGAACATTAATCCACGGTTTGCAAAGTTAATTTGCATTCCTTAAACCATAAATGTTTTAGTTCATGAGTATGAGCATTATACATAACCGATTTTAGAACTTAACAACTGTGTTCACAAACTGGGTACACGAACAACAGCTCCGGACCTTGACCTAGACAAGCCGTACGCAAACCTCGTTCACGAACAACCGTTCCGGACCCAACTCAGGTAAACCCGTTCGCATACTAGGTGTGCAAACAAGAGTTCTGGACCTTCTCAGGTAAATCTGTTCGCATACTAGGTACGCAAACAAGAGTTTCGGACTTGAATCATCACAATAATACAATTTGCATACTGGATATGCATACCGTGTTGTATCCAGACATGGGTAATCGTTCTAAACTTTCATTTCAATCATTGAAACATCCTTAGAAGACGACAATGCTAATCTCACGCATACCATTAGCTTCAAGTAATTTTCAAGTGATCGAATGATCAATACGAAACTTCCCAAGCTAACATCAAATGACTATCTCACACAAATCATATAAGATGTCCAAGGTAATTTTCACATAATCATCTTTTGACTTAATATTTAGTTTCCAATAATTAAATTGTTTCCAACTAAAATCGTCAAGAATATGATGAACATAGCTAAAGAAAAAAGCTTCCAACACATATTTCGAGAAATAGATAAGCGAGATAAACTTAACTCGAAATATCAAATGTGTATAATGTAAAAGTATATATAGCTATATGACTTAGTCTCATTAGAAGATAGAATAGAATAGACTTCTGAGTGATATATAAGTTTTAGTCTCCACATAACTTTTGTTGATGAAGTTCCTCCAAGCTCCTCAGTAGATCTTCTTCTTCAATTGGTGAACACCGGGAAAACTAAAGCTCAACTACACATTTTATCCTAATCCGAGAAATATCTATAAGTAGACTAGAAATCAAGTATATAGTATTGATCAACTAAACTTGACGAACAAGCTTGGTGAAAAGTCGAGGGTACCCAAATATACCTCAATCTAAAACTTTTCCACCTATAAGTCGTCCTTTCTCCGAAATTGATTGTCTATGGACTGAGTCGAGACAATACAACGAATCGGTTCACACTTCATGTGATCGTCTATGGATACGAGATAGAGACAATACGACAACAAGATAACTTGTGTGATTGACTATGGATACAAGATCGAGACAATACAACAACGAAGTATGATTACTTGATAAAAGGTACGGACTTAACCAAACACAATAGGATTGCTATCAAGTAACTAGGAATTAACGTTTGTGTATTTTACTTCTAATTATAATAAAACAATTATAATTGCGGAAATAGAAAAGTAAAAGACACAGCAAGATTTTGTTAACAAGGAAACCGTAAATGCAGAAAAACCCCGGGACCTTGTACCGAATTGAATACTCTCAGGATTAAGCCGCTATACAAAATCAAAACCAACTTCGTATAGTTGAGACCAAGCAACTAAACCTATAGTTCACCTAGTTCCCTCAGTATCCCTGCGCCTCCAACTTGTAATAAGTCACGCACTTGGAACAATTCCTTTGGTTCGTATTCCAAACAGTAAAGGAACAACAAATTTGTTCGGTAACAACTCTTTTCAAACAAAGTGATATGAGTTTGACAAATGGCTCTTCCGTTTATCTCGATAAACTCCTTTGTCAGGTTCTTAGATCTGTCTCTTAACAACTACCAAAGTAATTATCTAGATTTTGCAATCAATACTTTGAATCACAAAGAATTGTATTAATGCCGATCTACTCAACTAATCAATCAAGATTATCACAAAGATAAACCGATTATAGTTGGATCCCCAGCCGATCAAGTCTTGTGCACACCAAAGATTATGAACTAAAATAAGAAATCTTTTTTATCTTCAAATCTTCTAAGATCTTCAATAAACACCTGCACACAAACAACTTGAATCTCTTATGATCAATCACACATAGAACGGAGTCTGTTAACAATGGATTATCACAAGACGTCTTTAGATCTACAAACAGTTCTAAAGATCCCGTCGACACTTCGATCTAGTTTGAGTGAATCTTATATCAGAAGAGAATATTCTCAAGCATAAACAAACTAGGTGCAATCAAAGTTTAACAACCGTTAGTCAATCAAATCAATCGAAAACTAATAATAAACTGCAATTATCTAGTTTCCCACCAACGTTACTCGTAGAGCTTCCCAATCCCAAAGAAGTCTTTAAAACAAGCGGTCGTAAGAGATTTCGCCTAATTAGGGTACTTTCCTCTCCGAATAGACGGCTCCACCAGTAACAACACAACTAGGTAGCTTTGCTGGCTCTGAGGATTAGTTTGCTAGAAATGCAAACTTCAATATTTATAGACCAAGGAAGTTTGGACACCAAGGAATTTCAAAATCGAATATTCTCAAAGATATGCAATAAAGTCCAAATCGGTTTTCATAATTCCTGGAAATGCTCTGTCCAAATATTGACCAAAATCTCAGTAGAAAATCTCCAATTAGTAAATGAACATTACTAATTTTTATTTTCTAAAGATATGCATTCAATTGCTGGAAATTAAAAGCATATAAAAACTAAAAACCTTAATTAAAAGATTGTCAATTTATTTCGATCCGGGATTCTCCTTTAGCTATTAAGGAATATCTTTGAAAAATAAAAGATAAGAGTTACTGCACATGTTCAAAGTATGTCGACATCTTTACTTTGTAAATCCTTTTTCATATTTACAATCTTGGAACCGATTTGCCACACTTCCAAACAAGTCTAGAATTGGTTCATCTGACTTCAAAGAACTATGTGATTGATTATCATATCAAATCACCAATCATGGGTTTCACGGTTTGACCAAAACAAGTTTCGGTTCTACTTCCATGTGGGTACTAAGATTAGTCACGCTAGTTACCAAAAGTTGGTTGACTAGGTACTAAGATCAGTTACCACATATTTATGGTATAAACTTGTATTCGGTTGCACAAGTCATAGGATCGGTTCCCCAATTACTAAAAACTTGTTGTACCTCTTACAAGGATCGATTCCCTCTTGTGATTGGTTGCACCTCTTACTAGGATCGGTTCCCCAATGTCTAGAGTTTGTCATACCAATTACAATAAATCGATCATACCATCTCAGGTGATTACTTAAGATCGGTTTCACTAATAAAAGTCGTACCAATACAAAAATCAGGCATTGTGAATAATTTTACCAAGATACATAAACAAGTTATGAGCGGTTATACTAAACACACATATTGGTAATCCAAAGATTTCCAATGAATAATAATACCAATAAGCCTAGCGATTTCCCTTTCGATTCACAAAACAAGTTTATGAATGTACTTCCTTTAAACGAATGTAAAACATTGTTTCCTAGGAAGAAATATTCACCCATACTCATACATAATCACAATAGCATTCATATGATTATGTCGATGTCTTATATACAAAGTTCAAAAGATAGACGTTATACTTCGTATTGTAATTCCTTAATACTATGTCTAACTAGAGTATAATCATTCACAACTTCACAGTTATGTTTTCAATATGCACAACTTGAAAGATACGTTAGGAATGAAACAGTTCAAGTCAAATATCACTAACCTCAAGTGGAAGGATTATGTCGTCGTTGTAGTTCTTTACTTCTTCACATTCTTCAAGTCTTCACGTAAATTTGTAAGTCTCATATCCTAGTAACTTTCTAGCTAACCTATACGAAGTTGACTCTAGTAAATAATCAAGCGACTCTTTAAATGAGTTTTGATTCACTAAAATATGACAACCAAACTTGACATACCAACGCTTGGTGGGTACAACCGAGCTATGCTCTAACACTTGGGATAGAAAGGCTTGAGAGTTCAAACGAGCAGTGCTCTAACATCATGCAAATCACTTTACCAGTTACAAGTAAGGATGAAATTATATGGTCTCTTACAACTTCAGGTGAATTTACTACTAAATCCACTTATCGAAAATTGAACAGTCCTCAATGTACAACTTCTTCTCAAGAACAGAAGCATTGGGTAAGATTGTGGCATCTTGATGTTTTGCCTAAGTTCAAATTATTTTTGTGGAAATGTTTACATAATATTTTTACCTCTAAAATCCTTCTTATATAAAATTTGTTTTGTAGAAAATTATTTATGTCCCTTTTGTGATGCAGCTGGAGAAACTATGGAGCGTTTATTTTGTTACTGCCCATTTATTACTAGGGAAGTTTGATTTGGTAGCTTCACACATGTTCTTTCTGTTCTTAATACATTCAATAGTATTCGTGATTAGGTGATAAGTTGGCTAAATGTTAAGCCAATTAAGACTTTGTCATGTGAGTAAATAATTATATTATAGTGCTTTGGTAGGTATGGAAAGTAAGGTGTAAAGCTAGTCTTGAACTCCTAAAACAGAACCTTGTAGATATTATACAGAAGATAGGCATACAACTTGAGACTTTGAGACAAACCCTGAGCTTGTATACTAATCTTCAAAAGTATGTTATTTGTAATCCTAAATATCATCCAGATTATATATTGAAAAATGATTTGCTCATGAAACATTCAAAAGGATTTGATGTTTATTGATGCTTCCAAAACTAACAACTCCAATATTGCAGGATACAGAATCGTCTGGTACAACTCATTACTATTTCAAAATTACACCTTCTATACCAACCTGTTAGAGCATTGCTCGGTCGAACTCGCAAACGTTGTTATCTCAAGCTTGTTTGTCAAGTTTAGTTGTCAAAACTATAAGTCTTGATTTCTAGTCTACTTATAGTTAAGTCTCGGATTAGGATAGTAAGTGTAGTTGAGCATTAGACTTCACGGCGTTCATCGATTGAAGACGAAGAACTACTAAGGGGAGCTTGTGGAACTTCATCAACAAAAGGTATATGGAGACTTGAACTCATCTATCACTCAAAAGTCTATCTACTATATCTCCTATTTTAGACAAAAGTCGTATAGCTATATAGACTTCGATTATACACATTTAATATTTCGAGCTGAGTTTAACTCACTTACATATTTCTTGAAATATGTGTTGGTAAGATTTCGCTTTAACAATGTTCATCTTATATTCTTGACGAAAGTCAAAAGACGATCATGTGAAAATCGCCTTGTAACATCTTACATGATTTGTGTGAGACAGTCATTTGATGTAGACTCGGAATGTTTCGTATTGATCATTCGATCACTTGAAAATTGCTTTGAAGCTAATGGTTTGTGTGAGACAGCTATTTTCGTCTTATAAGAATGTTTCAATGATTCAAATGAGAGTTTATAACTATTAACCATGATTGGATATAACACAGTATGCGTACCTGTATGCTAACTGTTGCAAGGTATTCCAAGTCCGGGAACAATAGTATGCATACCCGTATGCGTAATGGTTGGTTAATGAAAGTCCGGGAACTTAGTATGCATACCGGTATGCGTACTGGCATGAGTTTAAATTTCCGGAAATTCAACTGAGTTTGGAAGGTATGCGTACCCGTTCGCATACTAGCGAACCCAAACTTAGTCCGGCCAATTAGGTATGCGTACCCGTTTGCATACTTGAGTAGGTTATGTTCAAAATTCGGTTTGTTCATGAACTAATACATTTATATAATAAGGAATGCAATCTTTTGCAAACCGTGGCTATAATGTTCAAGAATCGATTTGAGTGAATCAAAATCGATTTTGTTTCAATTATGTCTTGTATACTTCTATAAGAATATAAACAATTGAACAACTCTAGAACTAGTTTGATTTGAGTCATTTGAACTAGTTATGGTTAAGATGAATATGGTTGATATGAAAGTGTTCATATGGCTAACTTAAGTTAACTATTGTTGAGCCAACAAAAGTGTACACGTTTAGGTACGGTTACTCATATCTAAATGAAGTCACTTTTCATTTGTGTGTAACAAGCTAAGTTCGATCTAATGGTTGAAAGATATTAGCTTGAGTCTAATCAAGTTTTCATCTAACGGTGAATATTGAATGCTTTTTTACCAAGGTAACATTGATTGCAAACCCTGATTTGAAAATTATATAAAGGAGAACTCTAGCAACTGGGAAACCAAATCCCCACACCTCCTATGTTATACTAGTTGCGATTAGAGTCGATTCTCCTTTAACCTTAGGTTTTTCCAAAACCCTGTAGGTTAACGACTTAAAGACTTCATTGGAATTGTGAAGCCAGACCCAACTATTTTCTCTATAGTTACGTGTTCTGATCTTGCTGTTTTCTATCGTATTGAGTACTATCTTCTCTAAGATTTGCTCGAGATTTAATCTCCGATAGGAAAGATAAAAAGTAGTCACAAAAATTTTCGTCTCATCGTTTGTGATTCCACAATATCTTGTTTCGCTACCATACGATTAAGATTATTGTGAGGTGATTGATATTACTAGTATGTTCTTCGGGAATATAAGTTTGGTTTATCAATTGGTTCATGTTCATCTTGATTTATCAAAAGACGGAACAAAACTCATAGGTATTTCTGTGGGAGACAGATTTATCTATTCAATAGATTTTTCTATGTGAGACAAATTGGTGTATCAAGTCTTCGACTTTGGGTCGTAGAAACTCTTGGTTGTAGGTGAAATAAGCTAAGCGAATCAAGTGCGCAGAGTCCTGCTGGGATTCAGAGGCGTAAGGAAAGCGATTGTACCTTGATCAGTGTAAGATTGGTTAGGGCTCAACTACATTCCAGTCTTAAGTTAACTTGTAGTAGGCTAGTGTCTGTAGCGGCTTAATACAGTGTGGTGTTCAAATCTGGACTAGGTCCCGGGGTTTTTCTCCATTTGCGGTTTCCTCGTTAACAAAATTTCTGGTGTCTATGTTATTTATTTTTCGCATTATATTTGTTTATATAATTGAAATATCACAGGTTGTGCGTAGTTCAATCAATTAGATAACCCAACCTTTGGTTGTTGATATGAATTGATTGACACTTGAACATTTGTCTTTGGATCCGTTCAAGTTGTTTCACATATTAATCAGGTTCACGGATTTTTATCTGTTTTATTTGCTGATTACATTGTGAAACAAAGATACAACTCTTGGATATATTTCTATTGATTGAGTCTGACTGTCTAGTTGATTCTCTTGGAATTATATTGGAGTTTGTCCATACAGATTTCCTAAACGAAATATTGGATGTGGTTGTTAGACCCCGCTTTTTCACAACCTTTTACAAAAATATTTTACTCGATCTCTCACTCATTCTCCACCAATACTGTATACGAAGATTTATCTCTTTGCAGAATCTATGTAATATACTATCCGAAGAGAGGTGATTAAGGACGTCAACATGGTTTAGTCATTCATAGTTATTGGGTTAAAGTCCATGAAACCTTCTGCAATGACACAAGTAACCTTCACAACCGGGATCGTGCACAACTGTTCTATCGATTCTTTGAAATAAGAAAACAAGTTGAAGAAATTATAGCTTCGGTTTGAGAACTCAAGTGAAGTTTGTTGTTCAGGAACTTCTAGTTTGCAAACTCAAATGCACAAAGTTCATAGAACTTTTCTCACAAGGTTCGTTGTTTCTAAAAGTTTCAAGCCGATAATTGAATTTGAAACACCGCTAGCCGTTTGTTACTGGCTTATCTGATTATTATTTTTTCTTCACAATTTGATTATTTACTATAGTCTTCGACTTTTGCATGATAGATAGATAAATAGTAGGGAAACTGAAAGGAAAATCAGTCTTCCTTACTAACCTTGATGAAGTTCTTCAAATGATGTCTTCGTGTAATCTTTACAAGTAACTTGGATGATCCTAAGGCTCTACTACCTAATATAATCTAGACCAAAGGTGACTTGAGTAGGATATAAATCAAGAAATTGTTTTGACATTTATATTTGACAATAGACTACGTACAAACGCATATGAGTTAACCGAGCATACACTATAACAAGTTTTTCTAATGGAAAGAAGCTGCACAATTGTTAGATACCGCCAACATTAAAATGATGCCATCCATTACTTTATTGTCATATATAAAGCTATCTCAAGCGGCAACGTGACTAGTGCGATCTTATTTTTTTTCCTTAATCACTTATGCTATTAATCATTGATAACCTGCGAATTACAAATAATAAATGCTTATAAAAATAAACTAAGAAAAAAAAAAGTAAAAAGAAATTACATATTCACCATTTCTAAAGTATGTAGCATTTGGCATCTCAATAACCAGTAGGCAATCAGGCTTACCCATATGCACATCTCTAATACCACTAGGAAACTGAGCCTTACACTACTATCCAACTATCTACCTGCATTTATCCATTCTGCATAGTCCATCCATGGAATGTGATCATTCAAGTTATCTTGGACAACTGGTTTTGATTCAGAGCAAAGTATTATAATACGAAAACCAAACTAACAACCCATTATAAAATACATCAAACAGCCATGACTTCAACAATGTAGTTTGTAGCTACACTAACTTCATATGTAATTGCACGCCCACTTGATAATGATGACTTCAACCACATTAAGCAAAAAAAAGTTAATTATTTATTTTCAAATTAACTTTTTTATATTAACTTTAGTATATCTAGGGTTCAGAGTTTCCTAAGCACTGAGTCGATCTCTTTTTACACATTGAAAAACTAAATATAATTAAATTATGAACACATAGATAGATAGGTAGATAAATAAATAAATAATTAAATAAGAGTTATAAGTTGAATTGGGTGTTCCAGAATAGTGCTAGAAATGCAATATGGGAATGAAATAGGAAAGAAGGGTCTACTGCTAGTATTAGAAAGAGAATTTGGGACATAAAACCTTTTGCAATTTGGTGGTCAATGTGGATTGAGAGAAATAGAAGGTTGTTCAATGGGAAATATAAGAATTTAGAAGAAATCATTAAAAGTGTTAAGATTCTCATTTCCAATTGGTGTGTGGTTACTAAAATTTTCGAAAGAATTATTTTAAATTATGTTTTGTACAACTGGGAAGCTCTGATGCAGAGTTTTTCTCAGTTTTTTATTTTGTTTCTGTTCTTAGTAGCTCTGCTAGACTTGAGACTACTTTGAACTTGATCTTTCATCTCTTTCTTATCGTATTGGTAAGAAACTTGTTTTTTCAATACATCTTGCCATTTTTGAGTAAAAAAAATATAAATAAATAAGAGTCATATTCGCTCAATCATATAATACCTCAAAAGAATACGTAAACGAGTGTTTCGGAACTTTCTCAGATGAAACCTCAAAAATATCAAAATATGGACACACGTTTGCCCAACTAAGATATCGACTACATAATATGCCAATTCTTTTGTGTTGCAAGAGTTTTTTAGTTACACAAAAAAATACTATGTAATTGATTTACAAGTACTCAAAGCTACCGTAAATCTTTTAAAATCGATAACATTTGTTAGTTGATTGAAATGTTTTATCCTGAAGACTTTACAAATTGTGATAAACTAAATTTGATATTAGAGCTGAAATGCTATGAACAAAGTATTTTTATACATCCTGAATTTAAACAATTGTCAAAAACTTTTTATGTATATCATTGGTTGGTAAAGTCTAAGCAGTCAAAAACCTACATACTCACCTGTGTAGTGCTTAAGATTGTGCTTACACTCCTAATAGTTACCGATTATAAATGATGATCTTCTAGATGGTGTCCAATGATGTGTATCTTCAAAACATGGCTTAGAAACAATAAATGTTGATTTTCCAAATGACTCTTTGCTTGCATACTTTGTGAAAACACTAGGGGTACCAAAATACACCACCAACTTTTTCGTAGGCAATCTGTATGGACGAATCCAACACAACTCCGAGAATTAAAACTCAACTAAAGAAAGTGTCTAGAGTTCTCTCTCTCTCTCTCTCTCTCTCTCTCTCTCTCTCTTGTTGTTAGAACGTTTACAAAACTTAGTACGTGAACCTAACTATAAAGAGATTTCTTGGACTATACAGAAGACCAATATCCAAGGATCAATAAAGTCTTATAAAAAAAACAATGTCGGACCTATCTACTGTGGTTGATCAACACATAACTTGTGATATTTCAATTATAAAGATAAACAATATAATGCGGAAAAAGAAATAACACAGACACCAGAAATTTTGTTAACGAGAGAACCGCAAATGCAGAATAACCCCGGGACCTTGTCCAGATTGAACACCAAACTGTATTAAGCCGCTACAGACACTAGCCTACTACCAATTAACTTCGGTCTGGAATGTAGTTGAGCCCGAACTCAGTCTCCCACTGATTCAGGTACAGTCGCGCTTGTTAGAGCATTACTTGGTCGAACTCGCAAGCGTAGCTATCTCAAGCTTGTTTGTCAAGTTTAGTTGCCAAAACTATAAGTCTTGATTTTTAGTCTACTTATAGCTAAGTCTCGGATTAGGATAGTGAAAAAGCGGGGGCCTAACAACCACACCCAATATTTCGCTTAGCAATCTGTATGGACTAACTCCAATATACTTTTAAGAGAATAA
Source organism: Papaver atlanticum (assembly GCA_023531105.1). Lineage (NCBI taxonomy): Eukaryota > Viridiplantae > Streptophyta > Magnoliopsida > Ranunculales > Papaveraceae > Papaver > Papaver atlanticum. The sequence continues at coordinate 710,728 of JAJJMB010014087.1, forward strand.
ACTAGACAGTCAGACTCAATCTTAAGAAAAGTATATCAATGAGTTATATCTCAATTTCTCAATTCAATCCGTAATCAAACAAATAGGAATTTGCGAGCCCGATTGAATATAAGAAATAACTTGGACGGTATAAAAAACCAATATCCAAGTGTCAATCAATTTAATCAACAACCAAAGATTGGATTCACAATTGATTGAACTTACGTACAACCTGTGATATTTCAATTATAAAGAAAATATAATGCGGAAACCGCAAATGCATAAAAACCCCGGGACCTAGTCCAGATTTGAACACCACACTGTATTAAGCCGCTACAGACACTAGCCTACTCCAAGTTAACTTCGGACTGGAATATAGTTGAGCCCTAACCAATCTCACACTGATCAAGGTACAGTTGCGCTCCTTACGTCTCTGAATCCCAGCAGGACTCTACGCACTTGATTCCCTTAGCTGATCTCACCCACAACTAAGAGTTGCTACTGTTAGAGCATTGCTCGGTCGAACTCACAAGCGTTGCTATCTCAAGCTTATTTGTCAAGTTTAGTTTCCAAAACTATAAGTCTTGATTTCTAGTCTACTTATAGCTAAGTCTCAGATTAGGATAGAAAGTGTAGTTGAGCCTTACACTCCACGGCGTTCATCGAATGAAGACGAAGAACTACTCAAGGGAACTTGTGGAACTTCATCAACAAAGAGGTATGTGGAGACTTGAACTTATCTATCACTCAAAAGTCTATCTATTTTGTCTCTTATTTTGAGACAAAAGTCGTATTTCTATATAGACTTCAATTATACACATGTGCTATTTCGAGCCGAGTTTAACTCATTTATCTATGCCTCGAAATATATGTTGGTAAGCTTTCGCTTTGGCCAAGTTCATCTTTACTAGTGACGAAAGTCATGTTGATTATTTCAATAACTTGAAAATCGCTATGATGAAAATAGTTTGTGAATAACAACTATTATAAAATCCTCTAAGAAAGTTTCAATGATTGAAATGAGAGTTTAGAACAAGTAACCATGTTTGGATATAAACATAGTGTGTTCTCACATTTGTGTAAAAGTCCAAAACCGGGAACCTAAAGTATGAGTACCCGTACGCGTACCGGCGGTTGTTGGAAACTCGGGCAAGTATGCGTACCCGTACGCATACTGGCGGAAAGTTCATGTCCGTGAATTTTTGCTAGAGTTTGGAAGTGTGATTTAGTATGCGCACCCGTATGCGTACTGGCGTAACCAAACTTAGTCCGATCACTAAGGTATGCATACCCGTTAGCATACTTAAGTCGGTTACTTTCTAAAATCAGTTTGTTCATGAACAAAAACATTTATATTATAAGGAATGCAATCTTTGCAAACAATGGTTATAATGTTCATGAATTGATTCGAGTGAATCAAAATTGATTTTGCTTCGATTGTGTCTTGTATACTTCTATGAGATCTAAGCAATTGAACAACTCTCTAACTAGTTCATTTGAGTCAATTGAACTAGTTATGGTGAAGATGAATAAGGTTGATATGAAAGTGCTCATATGGCAAACCATTGGTTAACTATTGTTGAACCAACTAAGTGTACACGTTTAGGTACGGTTACCCAAACCTAAATGAAAGCGCATTTCATTTGTGTATAACAACCTAAGTTCGATCTAACGGTTGAAAGATATTAGCTTGAATCTAATCAGGTTTTCATCTAACGGTGAATATTGAATGCTTTGTTACCAAGGTAACTTAGATTGCAAACCCTGATTTGGAGACTATATAAAGGAGAACTCTAGCAACTGGGAAACATAATCCCCACACCTCCTGTGTGATACTAGTTGCGACTAGAGTCGATTTTTCTTGAACCTTAGGTTTTTCACGAAACCCTGTAGGTTAACGACTTAAAGACTTCATTGGGATTGTGAAGCCAGACCCAACTATTTTCTCTGTAGTTGCGTGATATGATCTTGCTGTTTCTATCGTGCTTGAGTACAATCGTAAGATAGGCTTGAGATTTATATCTCCGATAGGCAAGATAAAAAAGTAGTCACAAACACCTTCGTCTTATCGTTTGTGATTCCACAATATATTTTTCATTAATCCATTAAGATTATTGTGAGGTGATTGATAATTCTAGGCTGTTCTTCAGGAATATAAGTCCGGGTTATCGATTGGTTCCTGTTCACCTTGATTTATCAAAAGACGGAACAAAACTCGTAGGTTTATCTGTGGGAGACAGATTTATCTATTCAATTGAATTTTCTGTGTGAGACAAATTTGTCTATCAAGTCTTCGACTTTGGGTCGTAGCAACTATTGGTTGTGGGTGAGATCAGCTAAGGGAATCAAGTGCGTAGTATCCTGCTGGGATCAGAGATGTAAGGAACGCAACTGTACCTTGAATCAGTGTAAGATTGATTAGGGTTCAACTACAGTCCACACCGAAGTTAGTTTGTAGTAGGCTAGTATCTGTAGCGTCTTAAGACAGTGTGGTGTTCAAATCTGGACTAGGTCCCGGGGTTTTTCTGCATTTGCGGTTTCCTCGTTAAAAAAACTTATGGTGTCTGTGTTATTTCTTTTCCGCATTATATTTTGTTATATAATTGAAATATCACAGGTTGTGCATTGAATCGATCAATTGGTAAATCCAACCTTTTGTTGTTGATTGAAATTGATTGATCCTTGCTTTAACATTGGTCTTTTGTACCGTTCAAGTTATTTCTCTTGTATTCAATCAGGCTCGCAAATTCTTATTTGTTTTGAGTGTGGATTGAATCGAGAAATTGAGATATAACTCTTTGATATACTTCTATTTAGATTGATTCTGTTTGTCTAGTTGATTCTCTTAAAAGTATATTGTAGTTAGTCCATACATATTGCTAAGAAAAATATCGGGTGTGGTTGTTGTACTCCTGCTTTTTAAGATACGACCCAAAGTCGAAGACTTGATAAACAAATCTGTCTCACACAGAAAAGTTTAATAAATAGATAAATCTGTCTCCCACAGAAAAGTTTAATGAATAGATAAATCTTTCTCCCATAGATAAACCTATGAGTTTTGTTCTGTCTTTTGATAAATCAAGGTGAACAGGAACCAATTGATATACCGGACTTATATTCCCGAAGAACAGCCTAGAAATATCAATCACCTCACAATAATCTTAATCGCATGGTAGCGAAACAAGATATTGTGGAATCACAAACGATGAGACGAAGATGTTTGTGACTACTTTTTATCTTGCCTATCGGAGATTAAATCTTGAGAAAATATCAGAGAAGATAGTACTCAATCACGATAGAAAACAGCAAGATCAGAACATGCAACTACAGAGAAAATAGTTGGGTCTGGCTTCACAATCCCAATGAAGTCTTCAAGTCATTAACCTACAGGGTTTCATGAAAAACCTAAGGTTAAAGGAGAATCGACTCTAATCGCAACTAGTATCACACATGAGGTGTGGGGATTAGGTTTCCAAGTTGCTAGAGTATTCTTTTATATAGTCTTCAAATCAGGGTTTGCAATCCAAGTTACCTTGGTAACAAAGCATTCAATATTCACCGTTAGATGAAAACATGATTAGACTCAAGCTAATATCTTTCAACCGTTAGATCGAACTTAGCTTGTTACATACAAATGAAAAGAGACTTTATTTATATATGAGTAATCGTACCTAAACGTGTACACCTTTATTGGCTCAACAATAGTTAACCGAGGTTATCCATATGAACACTTTCATATCAACCTGAAAAGACGAGGGTACCCAAATATACCACAATCTTCAACTTTTCCACCTATAAGTCCTCTTACCGAAAGTGATTGTCTATGCACTGAGTCGAGACAATACAACTAATTGGTATTCACACTTTGTGTGCTCGTCTATGGATACGAGATCGAAACAATACAACAATAAAAGTGTGATTACTTGATAATAGGTTCGGACTTAACCAAACTCTATAGGATCACTATTAAGTAATACGGAGTTAACGTTTGTGTAATTTACTTTAAATTATAATAACAACAATTATAATTGCGGAAAACAAAAGTAAATGACACTGCAAGATTTTGATAACGAGGAAACCGAAAATGCAGAAAAACCCCGGGACCTAGTCCAGAATTGAATACTCTCATAATTAAGCCGCTATACAAAATCAACCTAACTTCGTATAGTTGAGACCAAGAACCTAAACCTATTGTTCACCTAGTTTCTTCAGTATCCCTGTGCTTCCGACATTCATTAAGTGCACGCACTGGAACAATTCCTTTGGTTCGTACTCCAAACAGTAAAGGAATAACAAATCTGTTCGGTAACAACTCTTTTAAATCTCAGTGGTATGAGTTAGACAAAGGCTCTTCTGTTTAATCCAAATAAACTCCTTTGTCGGGTTTAGATCAATCTATCCAACAACTACAAAAGTAATAGAGTTTAGATTATGCAATCAATAATAGGATCTATCAAGATGCTAAATACTGATGCCGATCTACGCAACTAATCAATCAAATCTATCAAAGATAAATCGATTATAGTTGGATCCCAGCCGATCAAGTTTTGTGCACACCAAAGATTATGAACCCAAATCATAAATCTTCTTCGTCTTCAAATCTTCTTAAATCTTCAATAAACACCTGCACACAACAACTTGAATCTCTTGTGATCAATCACGCACAGAACGGAGTCTTTTAACAATGGATTATCACAAGATATCTTTAGATCTACAAACAGTTCTAAAGATCCCGTCTACACTTCGATCTAGTTTGAGTGAATCTTATATCAGAAGAGAAGATTCTCAAGAATAAACAAACAAGGTGCAATAAAAGTTCAACAACCGTTAGTCAATCAAATCAAATCAAAAACTAATAATACTGCAATTATCTAGTTTCCCACCAACGGTACTCGTAGAGCTTCTTGATCCCACGGAAGTCTTTAAACGAGCGGTCGTAAGAGATTTTGCCTAATTAGGGTACTTTCCTCTCCGAATAGACGGCTCCACCAGTAACAACACAACAAGGTCGTTTTGTTGGCTCTTAGGATAATTTGCTCGAAATGCAAACTTGGGTATTTATTGACCAAGGAAGTTTGGACACCAAGGAATTTCCAAAACCGAAAATATTCTAAAGATATGCAATATTTCCAAATTCGGTTTTCATAGTTCCTATAAATGCTCTCTCAAATATTAACCGAAATCCTACTAGAAAATCTCCAATTAGTAAATGCACATTACCAATTTTTATTTTCCAGAGATATGCATTTTAATTGTTGGTAATTAAAAGCATATAAAATTAACAACCTTAATTAAAAGATTATCAACTTATTTCAGTCCGGGATCTCCTTGAGTTATTAAGGAATATCTATGAACAATAAAACATAAGAGTTACTGAACATGTTCAAAGTATGTCGACATCTTATTTCTTTGTAAATCCTCTTTCAAATTTACAATCTTGGAACCGATTATACCACACTTCCAAACAAGTTTAGAATTGGTTCATCTGATTTCCAAGAACTATGTGATTGATCAAATCAACACACTAATCATGGGTTTACGGTTCTACCAAACACAAGGATCGGTTCTACCTTAATATGGTTACTGGGACCGGTTACATCAGTTACCAAATTGGTCACATAAATTACCAGGACCGATTACCATATTCTCATGGTATTACTTGTGATCCCAGGATCGGTTACACCAATTACCAAGACCGGTTACACCAATTATAAGGATCGATTACACATTCTTTTGTGATCGGTCACACCAATTACTAGGATCGATTACACTAATTACTAGGATCGGTCACACCAATTACAAATATCGATCATACCATCTTAGGTGATTACTTAGGATCGGTTACATTAATAAAATTCATACCAATACATAAGCAGGCATTGTAACTAGTTTTACCAAGATACATAACAAGTTATGATCGGTTCTACTAACTCACACATATTGGTAATCCAAAGATATGCAATGAATAACAATACCAATAAGCCTAGTGATTTCCCTTTCGATTCATAAAACAAGTTCATGAATGTACTTCCTTTAAACAAATGTAAACATTGTTTCCTAGGACGAAATCTTCACCCATAATCACAATAGCATTCATACGATTATGTCGATGTCTTATATACGAAGTTCAAAAGATAAGTGTTATACTTTGTATTCTAATTCCTTAACACTATGTCTACTAGAGTATAATCATTCACAGCTTCGCAGTTATGTTTTCAATATATCACGACTTGAAAGATACGTTGGGAATGAAACAGTTCAAGTCAAAATATTACTAACCTCAAGAGGAAGGATGATGTCGTCGATGTAGCTTGTTACTTCTTCACATTCTTTAAGTCTTCGAGTAATACTTGTATGTCTTATTATCCTAATCTTTCTAGCCTAACCTATACGAAGTTGTCTCTAGCACATAATCAAGCGACTCTTTAATTGAGTTTTTATTCACTAAAATATGACAACCAAACTTGACATACCAACGCTTGGTGGTTTCAACCGAGCTATGCTCTAACAATCTCTCCCTTTGTCAATTTTAGTGACAAAACTCTTACAATCATATGGATAAACAAATTACAAAAATTCATTATACATACGCTTGATTCCAAGTTTCAACGGCATAATACCCTGCATATATTCAATCCATAAATGCCGCTGAAGACATTAAATAACAAAGCTAATACTCCCCCTAAAGGTGAGATAGGTAGATTTTCAATCCGCACATCTTTGTTATTTCCCTTTGTAGTATAAATAACTACAATCATCATATGATATGTTTCTCCCCCTTAGTCAATGCTTTACTCTTTCGTTAGATATAACGTTTAAGCACAATTGTCCTTTCCTAAGTGATTACAAATCACTTTGTTTACTCCATATATTTCTCCCCCTTTTTGTCACAAAGTGACAAAGGTACGAGCAAATACCAAAAACCGAAAGGATCTTACAATCTAAAAGAATTGTACAACCTATAAGAGTTAAGCACGAGGGTTTCACATACCACTTTAGATAACCAATATCAAAACCAAAACTACAAGTAATTTGGTTTTAATATGTTATCAAGGAAACAATTGCCCGAAGCAATTTTCCCTAATAGTTTAACAAATTGACTAAGAAAACTTAGTTCCCTTGCTAAACCGATTGCACAAGTACAATCGCTTGTTTTGATAAGATCAGAATTAACTTTATTTTTCTCATCAGGCACTAATTATTCAGACAATAACTTAGACCTTCCACTTTGGACAAGACAAATACTAGGTTAATTAACTAATATTTCTTTTCAAGGCATTCGATTAGACTTGAATAACCAAATCCTTTACTTTTGGTAAGTCTAACTAAGATCAGAATTAACTTAGTTTCTATTATCCGGAATCGAATTGGACTAAACAAATGATCCCGTATTTTGTTAAGCCATAAACAATACATACAAACCAATTAAATTGACTTGCACAATTATTACTCTTAACCAGAAGCAATTGAAACAAATATAGACATTAAAGCACCGCAATTGCACCGAAATTTCGTAAAGTCTAAAATAATTGATACCAAACAATAAAGAAAGATATCAAACTAGTTTTTCGTAACCGGAAACAATTGAATCACACACACACATACATCCATACACACATAATGGAATAAACATCAATTGTACCGAATTTTGTTAAGAAAAAGCAAAATATATGCAATAAACTCATGCTTTTCTTAAACAGGAAAAACGATTAACTAACAAATTCGTTACCTCAAATTCCGCATCCTCTTCACCCCAGAAAGATATATCATTAAGCGCAAGTTCAAGTTAGAACTATCCCCCATTGTGTTGTCATCCTATCGCAAGAACAAAAGAATAACAACAACAACAACCTTTACCAGAGAAAGGTTGAAACGGTTTTAACTAATGCAAATAGCAAAAGTTGAAAACCCCGAAACACATATGCTTTTATGTTAAACAAAAATTCAACATATGGTGACTTTTTCACATATGAGTTTCAATCGGAACACCTTATGATCCTTTGATAAAGCCTACCAACATGGGCTAGAACTTAATCCCGCTAAATCAAAAAGCCACACAAACCATAAGGTTTCACATCATATGAGATCGAATATTAAGGTTATGAAACCGAAATCAGAATTGCAATTACCTCAATCTTGTAGGAAATTGAATTACGAAACATACGCAAAAAGAATGAGGTCATTCCGAGTTCGGACAAAGAAGTTATGGGCAAAACAGTTTTACACTCCTTCGTATAATCACACCAATCACCAGGACCGGTTACGGTGATTACTTGTGATGGATCACAAGACTAAACTGTTTTAGACATAACTTTTGCATACAATGTCCGAATTTAGTGATTTTTGGCTCGTTTTAACCGTAAAAACAAGAGCTACACATATATGATCAGTAGATATCAACATCATAAACTCAAAATTACCGTTTCTATCAAAAGATCAAATATAGACAGAGAAGGTATGAGTATAAAAGAAAAGAAATCTCCCTAAAGATGTTAATTAGTCATATAATAACCGAGAGATCATGTGCTCAGTTTTCGTGTGCTTCCTCACCTTTCAAAAGATTGAGCACCAAGGTGAGCATGCACATTCTAACACAACTAGGTTGTGTTGAGTTGAGCCTTGTCTTGTTCGTCACGAGTGACTAAGACATAATCATCATTCTTGACCTCTTGCTTGGTTTGTTTTCTTTTGTTCCATATCTTGTTTTTCTTATTTGACTTGTGATGAAGAGTGTCATTATCACAACGTTCACTAGTACAAAAGACTTTAGACAACATGAAGTCTTTCTTTAGTCTTTCAAAAAGACTCTTGTAAACATTGTTATCAATATTTAACAGTTGAGAGTCATTCTTGTGACTGACTTTTGGTCCCTTCTTGGCTATGGAGGACTTCGGGACCCATTTAGAGTTCGGTTTCGCAGGAGCAGCTTTCTCCTTCATACCATTAGGACGATTGTCCTTTTGAATACTTTGTGAAACAACTTTTCTCCAATTTGGAACATCAGATCTTGTTTTAGCATTTACAAAGTCATCTATTTTTTTTTATAATTGAGTCTTTTATGAGATGACCTTGTCGAGCGATAGGTAAAATTTGAACTATCTATAATAATTCTTTTGTCAAACCTTAGGACAATAACGATCTGAGTTCTTTCGGAGAGCAAACTTAGCCAATTCGTTTGATACAAAAGAAAGTGCATCTTGCATCTTACGAACTTTGCATCCCCATTGCAAGTGTCCCTTATTTCCACAATAATAACAATGCTTAACATACGAAGACTGAGTTTTAATGTTACCTTTTTGTGGATCCTCTTGCATTGGAGCTCGACGAGTTTTCTTCTTATTCTTCTTATCTTTGTTCAACATTGTTGGTTTCTTGACATTAGTAAAAGTGCTCTCTTTGATTGTTGCTGGTTGAACACAATTCTTAGGCTTGACAGGTTTTTATTCTTTACAAGAAATATGAGCATCTTTGACATCAATGGAAGCCTCTGGTTGAGAAGAATTTGTAGCTTTAACAAATTTTATCTCATTGTTATCGTTAGAAGAACTTGATTCCTTATATCCTAATCCCCGTGTATCACCATGATATCTTCCTGCTTCTAACAATGAGGATAAATTTTTTGTGTTATCATTGGACTTTTTCAAGTACAATTTTTATTCTTCCAACGTCTTGATTTTATCAAGAGATCCAGCTAGGTCAGCCTCAAGGTGTTTTTCTCGTGAGAGATATACACCTTCTTTCTCTTCAAAACTCTTTTGTTGAGAATTAACCCTTGCTTCAGATTCAGCAAGTTTCTTTTCTGACAAAAAGAGATTTCTTCGAAGATGTTCACATTCTAATTTCTTAGAATTTAGCTCGTCTGTACGATCTTTAAGAAGATAGTCACTGGTGCGATAACCACTATAATATCCCTGAAAAACCCTATTCAGTTTCTTGTTCTCACGACAAAGAGGAGTCATAAAACCAAAAAAATCCGAGGTTCTCAGTTTTTTATTTTTCAAATGATCCAGTAGTTTAGAGTATTCTGAGATATCCTCTTCTACTTCTCGTTCAAAATCTTAGTCATCATCGGAAAATTTAATCTAACCCTTCTTGTAGACGTATTTTCCAGTCGTCATCAGTTTCTACATCATTAACAAGATTAACTTGTCTAGTAGATTCTCTTGAGATGATTTCATGATGGTCTTAAGATATTGATTCGTAGATTCCATCATCAAGTGTTAATTCAAAACTCTTGATATCTTGCTTTCCGTTAACTGAATCATTATCAGGTTCTATAAAAACAATTTTTAGATTCAAGTCTTATAGGTTGGATCGCACCAAACACAGATTGTCAGATCTTTTCGTGTTTGCCTGCTCTGATACCAATTGAAAAGACAAGGGTACCCAAATATACCACAATCTTAAACTTTTCCACCTATAAGTCCTCTTACCAAAAGGTATTGTCTATGGACTGAGTCGAGACAATACAACTAATCGGTATTCACACTTTGTGTGATCGTCTATGGATACGAGATCGAAACAATACAACAATAAAAGTGTGATTACTTGATAATAGGTTCGGACTTAACCAAACTCTATAGGATCACTATTAAGTAATACGAAGTTAACGTTTGTGTAATTTACTTTAAATTATAATAACAACAATTATAATTGCGGAAAACAAAAGTGAATGACACTGCAAGATTTTGATAACGAGGAAACCGAAAATGCAGAAAAACCCCGGGACCTAGTCCAGAATTGAATACTCTAAGAATTAAGCCGCCATACAAAATCAACCTAACTTCGTATAGTTGAGACCAAGAACCTAAACCTATTGTTCACCTAGTTTCTTCAGTATCCCTGCACTTCCGACATTCATTAAGTGCACGCACTGGAACAATTCCTTTGGTTCGTACTCCAAACAGTAAAGGAATAACAAATCTGTTCGGTAACAACTCTTTTAAATCTCAGTGGTATGAGTTAGACAAAGGCTCTTCTGTTTAATCTAAATAAACTCCTTTGTCGGGTTTAGATCAATCTATCCAACAACTACAAAAGTAACAGAGTTTAGATTATGCAATCAATAATAGGATCTATCAAGATGCTAAATACTGATGCCGATCTACACAACTAATCAATCAAATCTATCAAAGATAAATCGATTATAGTTGGATCCCAGCCGATCAAGTTTTGTGCACACCAAAGATTATGAACCCAAATCAGAAATCTTCATCGTCTTCAAATCTTCTTAAATCTTCAATAAACACCTGCACACCACAACTTGAATCTCTTGTGATCAATCACGCACAGAACGGAGTCTGTTAACAATGGATTATCACAAGACATCTTTAGATCTACAAACAGTTCTAAAGATCCCGTCGACACTTCGATCTAGTTTTAGTGAATCTTATATCAGAAGAGAAGATTCTCAAGAATAAAAAAACTAGGTGCAATCAAAGTTCAACAACCGTTAGTCAATCAAATCAAATAAAAAACTAATAATACTACAATTATCTAGTTTCCCACTAACGGTACTTGTAGAGCTTCTTGATTCCACAGAAGTCTTTAAACGAGCGGTCGTAAAAGATTTCGCCTAATTAGGGTACTTTCCTCTCCGAATAGACGACTCCACCAGTAACAACACAACAAGGTAGTTTTGCTGGCTCTTAGGATAGTTTGCTCGAAATGCAAACTTGGGTATTTATAGACCAAGGAAGTTTGGACACCAAGGAATTTCCAAAACCGAAAATATTCTAAAGATATGCAATATTTCCAAATTCGGTTTTCATAATTCCTAGAAATGCTCTGTCCAATATTAACCGAAATCGTACTAGAAAATCTCCAATTAGTAAATGCACATTACCAATTTTTATTTTCCAGAGATATGCATTTTAATTGCTGGTAATTAAAAGCATATAAAATTAACAACCTTAATTAAAAGATTATCAACTTATTTCGGTCCGGGATCTCCTTTAGTTATTAAGGAATATCTTTGAACAATAAAAGATAAGAGTTACTGAACATGTTCAAAGTATGTCGACATCTAATTTATTTGTAAATCCTCTTTCATATTTACAATCTTGGAACCGATTATACCACACTTCCAAACAAGTTTAGAATTGGTTCATCTGATTTCCAAAAACTATGTGATTGATCAAATCCACACACTAATCATGGGTTTACGGTTCTACAAAACACAAGGATCGGTTCTACCTTAATATGGTTACTGGGACCGGTTACACCAGTTACCAAGATTGGTTACACCAATTACCAGGACCGGTTACACCAATTAACAGGATCGATTAAACATTCTTTTGTGATCGGTCACACCAAATACTAGGATCGGTTACACCAATTACTAGGATCGGTCACACCAATTAAAAATATCGATCATACCATCTTAGGTGATTACTTAGGATCGGTTACACTAATAAAAGTCATACCACTACATAAGTCAGGCATTGTGACTAGTTTTACCAAGATACATAACAAGTTATAATCGGTTCTACTAACTCACACATATTGGTAATCCAAAGATATGCAATGAATAACAATACCAATAAGCCTAGCGATTTCCCTTTTGATTCATAAAAAAAGTTCATGAATGTACTTCCTTTAAACAAATGTAAACATTGTTTCCTAGGACAAAATCTTCACCCATACCCGTACACATAATCATAATAGCATTCATACGATTATGTCGATGTCTTATATACGAAGTTCAAAAGATAAGCGTTATACTTCGTATTCAAATTCTTTAAAACTATGTCTACTAGAGTATAATCATTCACAGCTTCGCAGTTATGTTTTCAATATATCACGACTTGAAAGATACGTTGGGAATGAAACAGTTCAAGTCAAAATATTACTAACCTCAAGAGGAAGGATGATGTCGTCGATGTAGCTTGTTACTTCTTCACATTCTTCAAGTCTTCGAGTAATACTTGTATATCTCATTATCCTAATCTTTGTAGCCTAACCTATACGAAGTTGTCTCTAGTACATAATCAAGCGACTCTTTAATTGAGTTTTGATTCACTAAAATATGACAACCAAACTTGACATACCAACGCTTGGTGGGTTCAACCGAGCTATGCTCTAACACAACCTTATTCATATTAACCATAACTAGTTCAAATGACTCAAATGAAACTAGTTCTAGAGTTGTTCAATTGTTTATATTCTCATAGAAGTATACAAGACACAATTGAAGTAAAATCGATTTTGATTCGCTCGAATCAAAGTCATGAACATTATAGCCACGGTTTGCAAAAGATTGTATTCCTTTTTATATAAATGTATAAGTTCATGAACAAACCGATTTTAGAACATTATCTATTCAAGTATGCATACGGGTACGCATACCTTAATGGCCGGACTAAGTTTGGGTTCGCCTGTTGATGTGATTTTAATTGTTGTAGAAAAGGTGGTAATAAGATTCGTTCAACTCGGACTTGTGAAGAATAATTTTTAGACTTAATTAAGAAAACTAGAAAAATCAAAATAATGTTTTGGTCAAGATTATAAAAAGCACTGAGACTCAGGATTCCACCAAATTCCATTCATGTGATTCAAATAATAATTCCAATCAATTATTGCTCAAATATTAAAAATATGGACTCTTATTCTTTGCCAAAAGTAGATTTTTGAAAAGCAATGACTGTAAATCAAAAGCATGATGTATCAAAAATACATTGACCAAGCATACATCATCAAACAATATCACACCCATTCAATAAAAATCATAAATCAATTAAAAATCAATGCAAATAGTCATAAAAGAATTATTAGAATTACCACATGCGTGAAATAGGGCTTCCTCCGTCATCCCAGTGTTGGGGTTTAGCTCCTCATGGTGAAAACATGCTCAAAAGATAGAAACATGGCTCAAAAGGTGTTTTTATTGAAGGAAAATAATAATACAGCGAATCTGCAACGCTTTTCTGGCGTTACAGAAATTACCGTTACAATGAAATGCTGTTTATAAACGATAACTGTGGTCTGTTGTTGAAGAACGATACTTCTTTGCGACTGTTCAGCGTGGGTCAATGTTCTTCGTGTTCTTCAGGCCTGGCAGCAGCAGCGGCCTGTAAATCTCTGATTCTCGCCTCCTCAAGCCTTCTCAGCCCCCCAAACTCTCGACACCCCTTCTATATGACCTAACAAATCTATTTATATCAAAAATACCGATTAAATCTCTCCAAAATCTTCCAAAATCTCTTCCTTTCTCTTTACGACAAAGTTTCGGCAATTTCTTGTTTTAGAATTTCTACGCGTTTCTGAGCTTTCCTTTTGATTCTAAACTCTTCCTTAGATAGATACCAATCTTTGGGAAGGTTTATAGCACTTTAATCTCTCTAAAATTTCCTAAAATCGGTCACACACATGACTTTCCATATTTTGCTGTTGAGATAAAAATCCGTCGATTGAGCCCAGTTTAATCGATTTCAACACCCATATTAGATTCCTAGACCCATAAGGAGTCTATCCTATGAAAATCAGAGGTTTAATCGACCTCAAACTCCTCCAAATCACTACCACCAAAACTGCCAGAAACATGTTTTTATTTTCCCGCCAAAAACAGAATTTTGAGAAGAAAGTGACCCCCCTATCCAGTCCCGGTCTGTGTTTAGTAGCTGCTTGGAAATGGGTTACCCCTTATCCAAAGTGAGAGTCCGAATAGCAAATGTCCTCCCAGGTGCCTTTAATAACTTTTCGAGCCAATTTCGCCGCAAAAGCTTATTTCTCCCAAAACACACCTACAAAGAGATAAAATACCAAAATAAGTACAAAAATGGGTACTAACAATATACACAATAGAGATGAAAATAGACACATAAATGCGTCTATCACCTGTACGCGAACTGGTACGCATACCTTCCAAACTCAGCAGAAATTCCTGGACCTGAACCTCAGGCCAGTACGCGTACCGGTATGCATACAAGGTTCCCGGACTTTCACCAAACCAAGCAGTACGCATACGGGTATGCATACCATGGTTCCCGGACTTGGATTACATATATGCAAGTACGCATACTATGCTTATATCCAATTGTTCTAAACTTTTATTTCAATCATTGAAACATTCTCGGAAGACGACAATAGCTGTCTCACACAAACTATTAGCTTCAAGGCAATTTTCAAGTGATCGAATGATCAATACGAAACATTCCGAGTCTACATCAAATGACTGTCTCACACAAATCATGTAAGATGTAACTAGGAGATTTTCACATGATCATCTTTTGACCTTCGTCAAGAATATAAGATGAACTTGGTTAAATCGAAAGCTTGCCAACACATATTTCGAGAAATATGTAAGCGAGTTAAACTCAGCTCGAAATATCAAATGTGTATAACTGAAGTCTATATAGCTATACGACTTTTGTCTCAAATAGGAGATAGAGTAGATAGACTTGAACTCATCTATCACTCAAAAATCTATTTCTGCTCTATCTCCTATTTGAGACAAAATGCGTATAGCTATATACACTTCGATTATACACATTTGATATTTTGAGTTGAGTTTAACTCGCTTACATATTTCTCGAAATATGTGTTGGTAAGCTTTCACTTTAACCAAGTTCATCTTATATTCTTGACGAAGGTCAAAAGATGATCATGTGAAAATCGCCTGGTAACATCTTATATGATTTGTGTAAGACATTCATTTGGTATAGACTCGGAATGTTTCGTATTGATCATTTGATCACTTGAAAATTGCTTTGAAGCTAATAGTTTGTGTGAGACAGCTATTGTCGTCTTCTAAGAATGTTTCAATTATTGAAATGGGAGTTTAGAACAATTAACCATGATTGGATATAGCAAAGTATGCGTACTTGTATGCTAACTGTTGCAAGTTATTCCAAGTCCGTGAACCAAAGTATGCAGACCCGTATGCATAATGGTTTGTTAATTAAAGTCCGGGGACTTAGTATGCATACCCATATGCGTACCGGCGTAAGTTCAAGTCCGGGAATTCAACTGAGTTTGGTGGTGTACGACAGTATGCGTACCCGTTTGCATACTGGCGAACCCATACCAAATCCGGCTACTTAGGTATGCGTACCCGTTTGCATACTTGAGTGGGTTATGTTCTAAAATCGGTTTGTTCATGAACTAATACATTTATATAATAAGGAATGCAATATTTTGCAAACCGTGGCTATAGTGTTCATGAATTGATTCGAGTGAATCAAAATCGATTTTGCTTCAATTGTGTCTTGTATACTTCTATGAGAATATAAACAATTGAACAACTCTATAACTAGTTTTATTTGAGTCATTTGAACTAGTTGTGTTAAGATGAACAAGGTTGATATGAAAGTGTTCATATGGCTAACTTCGGTTAACTAGTGTTGAGCCAACAAGGTGTACACGTTTAGGTATGGTTACCCATATCTAAATGAAGTCACTTTTCATTTTTGTGTAACAAGCTAAGTTCGATCTAACGGTTGAAAGATATTAGCTTGAGTCTAATCAGGTTTTCATCTAATGGTGAATATTGAATGCTTTGTTACCAAGGTAACATTGATTGCAAATCCTGATTTGAAGACTATATAAGGGAGAACTCTAGCAACTAGGAAACCCAATCCCCACACCTCCTTGTGATACTAGTTGCGAGTAGAGTCGATTCTCCTTTAACTTAGGTTTTTACTAAAACCATTATAGGTTAACGACTTAAATATTTCATTGGGATTGTGAAGCCAGACCCAACTATTTTCTCTATAGTTGCGTGTTCTGATCTTGCTTTATTATATTGTATTGAGTACTATCTTCTCTAAGATTTGCTCGAGATTTAATCTTCGATAGGCAAGATAAAAAGTAGTCACAAACATCTTCGTCTCATCGTTTGTGATTCCACAATATCTTGTTTCGCTACCACACGATTAAGATTATTGTGAGGTGATTGATATTACTATGTTCTTCGGGAATATAAGTTCGGTGTATCAACTGGTTCCTGTTCACCTTGATTTATCAAAAGAAGGAACAAAACTCATAGGTATTTCTGTGGGAGACAGATTTATCTATTCAATAGACTTTTCTATGTGAGACAGATTTGTTTATCAAGTCTTCGACTTTGGGTCGTAGCAACTCTTAGTTGTGGGTGAGATCAGCTAAGGGAATCAAGTGCGTAGAGTCCTGCTGGGATTCAGAGGCGTAAGGAACGCGACTGTACCTTGATCAGTGTGAGATTTGTTAGGGCTCAACTACATTCCAGTTCGAAGTTAACTTGCAGTAGGCTAGTGTCTGTAGCGGCTTAATACAGTGTGGTGTTAAAATATGGACTAGGTCCCGGGGTTTTTCTGCATTTGCGGTTTCCTCGTTAACAAAATTTCTGGTGTCTGTGTTATTTATTTTCCGCATTATATTTGTATATATAATTAAAATATCACAGGTTGTGCGTAGTTCAATCAATTAGATAATCCAACCTTTGGTTGTTGATATAAATTGATTGACACTTGAACATTGGTCTTCGGTACCATTCAAGTTGTTTCTCATAATAATCAGGCTCACGGATTTCTATCTGTTTGATTTGCTGATTACAATTAGAAACGGAGATACAACTCTTGGATATATTTCCATTGATTGAGTCTGACTGTCTAGTTGATTCTCTTGGAATTATATTGGAGTTTGTCCATACAGATTGCCTAAACGAAATATTGGGAGTGGTTGCTAGACCCCCGCTTTTTCAATTGGTATCAGAGAAGGCAAACATGTTTAAGACCTCATAAGTTTGTGTTTGTAGTAATCTGACTCTATGGATAGTAAAGTCTCTATAAACGCTTCACTAGGATTTAACTCTTATCTTAGAGAACGTTTTGAAGAGCTAGTTAATCTCCAGAAGAAGTTGGATGAACAAATTCGGATCAATTCTGATCTTGTTGAAGAAATTGCAAAGTATAAGGATTTGAAGTATGTCAAAAAATCTTCAATGGATTTGAAGTATGTCAAAAAATCTTCAATGGATTTGAATAACTCCTTTAATTCTTCTCTGAAGAATTGTCACAAGTAAGGGGATAAGCGAGGTTTAGACTCTGTGAAACCTGATGTGACTCAGAACTACTCAGATGAGTTTAAAGATGTTGGTCCATGTATGTTCTGTGATTCTCATAATCATTTTCAACATACGTGTACATCTTTCAAGAAAAGTTTAAAGGTTGCTAGTAATCTTTACAAGAAAGCTTAACAACTGTTTACTTCTCTAAAAAGGTGTAAAAATCTAACAAGAAATCCCAAACGGGATAGTAGTGTTAGTATGGGAGCTTTTTCTCTAAAATCAACATCACCCTTTAAATGGTTCCTTGATAGTGGATGTAGCCGACATATGACTGGAGATATTCCGTGGGTTGTGAATTCAAGCGACTTTGAAGGAGGTCCCGTAACATTCGGAGATGGGAGTTATTGCTACATAAGCAAGAAGGGGACGATCAAACTTCCCGGCGTTCCTGAAATCTATGATGTAGTGTACGTTAAAGGTATGACTGCTAATCTTCTTTCTGTTAGTCAAAATTGTGACAAAGTCCATAAAGTTGTCTTCAATGCGAATGGATGTGACATTGTAGACAAAACTGGAAAATTAATTTTTCAGGGAACTCGTGGTAAAATAACTGTTATCTTCTTGATACTCAGTTTAGCAATTTGACTAAGGTGGAATCTACACATCTTTGGCATGAGCGTTTTGGTCACATCAATTATCGCCTTCTAACTAAGATTGTCAACAAAGAACTTGTTAGAGGTGTTCCCAAAATCAATGCCAAGATTGATGGTGTCTGTGGTGCCTGTCAAAAGGGTAAACAAACGAAAGTTCCACATAAATTATCTCGAGATATGCTTACTAAAGCTCCACTTGATTTAATTCATGTGGATCTCTTCGGTCCTATTCAACAACCTACGGTTGCTAGGAAGAAGTATGCTTTAGTTATGGTAGATGATTACACCAGATTCACTTGGGTGGCAATTTTAGCTCATAAGAATGAAACCCTTGATGAATTCAAGATTATTGTTAATAGAATCCAGAATGAATAAGGTCGCAAGCTAAAGAAAATTAGAAGTGACCGTGGAACTAAATTCAAGGACACTAAGATGTTTGAATATTGTGACAAACTGGGGATTATTCAACAATACTCACCACCCATTACTCCCCAAGCTAATGGAGTTTCATAAAAGAAGAATAGGAACATTCAGGAAATGGCCAGGGTAATGCTCCATAACAAAAACTTATCGTTAAGGTTTTGGTGAGAAGCTGTTTTTACAGCATGTTATTTGATCAACCGTGTATACCTATGGTCAAAAACCCTAAACACTCCTTATGAGTTTTGGTACGGTAGGAAGCCCAACTTACACTATCTCAGAGTGTTTGTAAGTAAGTGCTACATTCTGAAATATCGAGAACAGAAAGGGAAATTTGATTCTAAAAGTGATGAAGGTATCTTTCTTGACTATGCATCTGATAGTCGTGGTTTTCGAGTATTTAATCTCAGAACCCAAGTTATGATGGAATCTATAAATGTCATCATTGATGATTTGAGCAATTTTTATCATGATAGCCCTCCTGCTGAATTGCCTCCAACTGAGACAATTGAGAGAGTCAAGGAAATCCCAGAATCAGTTGAAGTTGTTCCAACAGTCACTGATCCTGATATTTCTTGTGACGGGGAGAAGAGCACTGATCAGGCTATTCCTATTGAATAAGAACGTGTTCCTCCAAGACACCTCTGGGTTCAAAGGAATCATGATACTAACAGTATTATTGGAGGAAAATATTCTACAGCTAAGACAAGAGGACAACTTCAAAATATTTGCAATTTTGGTTGTTATCTATCGCAAGTAGAAACTAGAAATATTGATGAAGCTCTTAGCGATCCCTTTTGGGTGAATGCAATGCATGAAGAGTTAAATCAATTTCAAAGACAAGATGTATGGGAGCTCGTACTTTGTCCCTCCAATATCAATATTGTTGGAACCAAATGGATATTCAAGAACAAGTCTGATGAATATGGCACCGTTGTCAGAAACAAAGCCAGACTTGTTGCTCAAGGATATTCACAGATTGAAGGTATTGACTTTGACAAAATCTTTGCTTTTGTGGCACGCCTTGAGTCCATTTGATTGTTATTAGATCATGCTTGTTTTCTTAAGGTTAAGCTGTTTCAAATGGACATAAAATTCGCATTCCTAAACGGAAATTTAAAGGAAGAGGTCTATGTTGCTCAACCTAAGGGATTTGAAAATCCTAATTTCCTAGATCATGTTTTAAGCTCAAAAAGGCATTATATAGGTTGAAACAAGCACCTCGTGCCTGGTTCGAAAAACTAACTACTTCTCTTTTTAGGAAAGGTTTTTCGAGAGGTGAAGCTGATAAAACGTTGTTTACCAAATGGAGTGGGAAAGATGTTGTCATTGCTCAAGTTTATGTGGATGATATCATCTATGGATCAACTTCTGAGAAACTTGCAAAAGATTTTCAAGTCTTTCTTGGTAAGGAGTTTGAAATGAGCAATGTTGGTGAATTAAAATTCTTTTTAGGATTACAGATCCAACAACATAAGGATGGAATTTACTTATCTCAAGAAATTTTTTCTAAGGATCTTGTGACAAGGTTCGGTCTTGATAAGTCAACTCCAAAACTGATACATATGCCCACCATTGGTAAACTACATCGAGATGAGAAAGGAGTAAATGTGGATCAAAAGCTTTATTGATCTATCATTGGAATCCTCTTATATCTTACAGCTACTGGACCTGATATTTCTTTTAGTGTTGGTTGTTGTGCTATATTTTAGGCTAATCCAAAGGAATCTCATCTTGCAGTTGCAAAGAGGATCATGCGATATATCCAACACACTATCGGGTATGGTCTATCTTATACTTTTGATACTAACACTGATCTTACTGCCTATTTAGATGCAGATTGGGCAGGATGTGTGGAAGACAGAAAGAGTACTTCAGGGGGATTTTACTATGTTGGGTTGAATCTTGTGGCATGGCATAGCAAGAAACAAAACTCACAATCACTGTCTACATGCGAAGCAGAATACATTGCTGCAGGTTCATGTTGTACTCAACTTCTATGGATGAAACAAATGCTTGCTGATTATGGAATTGACACTGGTGTAATGAATATATTTTGTGACAACTCAAGTGCAATTCGCATCACTGAGAATCCTGTTGAGCACTCAAGAACTAAGCACATTGACATAAGGTATCATTTTATTAGAGATCTCTATGAAAAAGGTATTATCAATATGGAATTTGTGTCTTCCGAACAACAATTGGCTGATATTATCACCAAACCTTTAGATACTGTTACGTTTCAACACTTACGGCAGTCTATTGGTGTTGTTTTCGTTCATTAGTTTTCTAGCCTTTTGCCCCTGGACTCATTTATATCTATTGGGAAATCAAGGCTTATAACGTCAGTGCATTGTTGTTTCAATTTCGCATTTGTTTCTACGTAGATAAAAGCTCTGTTAGGGATCAAAGTATACAAATAAATCCTTCTTTTCTTGTAAAAGTAAGGTCGCTCTTGTTGTTCTTTCGGGAATAATATTTTATGGGGGTGAGTTCTTAATTGAACTTGTGCTTAATTGCCAAATCTTTGTGGGGAGTGCTGCTGTGGAATATTGTAGGAGTTATCTTGTATCTTTATAAAATCCTTGATGAATACACTAAGTTTCAACTATGTGAAATCATCGAAACAAAGTTGATATGTTCTCTTTTAGTCATGAAGTATCTCTATGAGAATTTCATTATGATCCCGTTAATTTTCGTACCTTTGACAATTTATATTGACAAAAAGGGGGAGAATTATTGTGTAATTCACATTGCAAATACATATGGTTTACGGATCATTATGTAAGGGGGAGTGGTTTTCATTGTGAGATGAAGAATTGACTAGGGGGGGGGGGGTGATACATATCACCTTAGTATTGTTGTCAAAGTTGTGATGCAATTGGACTTTGATGCTGTGTAATAATACTATGACACTGTATAACAATACGAAAACATCTTATTTTTATATATTGTTATAGCTACGGATCTTCAACAACTATGATGCTGAGTTGAACACGTTCAGAATCACTGGAGTACTTGGAAGTGACGAAGATTTCGAGTAATGTTGAAGAGCCAAGGAAATCAAGCATTTGGATGAGAAGCTACAAAGTTTATCTATTTTGTAATCCATAAGTATTGATAGTTTTGTCACTAAAATTGACAAAGGGGGAGATTGTTAGAACACAGCTCGGTCGAACTCGCAAGCGTTGCTATCTCAAGCTTGTTTGTCAAGTTTAGTTGTCAAAACTATAAGTCTTGATTTCTACTCTACTTATAGCTAAGTCTCGGATTAGGATAGAATGTGTAGTTGAGATTTAGACTTCACGGCGTTCATCGATTGAAGACGAAGAACTACTAAGGGGAGCTTGTGGAACTTCATCAACAAAAGGTGAAAAGGCGAGGGTACTGAAACATAACTCAATCTAAAAAAAATCCACCTATAAGTCCTCTTACCGAAAGTGATTTTCTGTGGACTGAGTCGAGACAATACAACGAATCGGTATTCACACTTTGTGTGATCGTCTATGGATACGAGATAGAGCCAATACAACAATCAAAGTGTGATTAATTGATAATAGGTTCAGACTTAACCAAACTCTATAGGATCACTATCAAGTAATACAGAGTTAACGTTTGTAAAATTTAATTTAAATTATAATAACAACAATTATAATTGCGGAAAACAAAAGTAAAAGACACGGCAAGATTTTGTTAACGAGGAAACCGCAAATGCATAAAACCCCCGGGACCCAGTCCATAATTGAATACTCTCAAAATTAAGCCGCTATACAAAATCAATCTAACTTCGTATAGTAGAGACCAAGCAACTAAACCTATAGTTCACCTAGTTTCTTCAGTATCCCTGCACTTACGACTTTCAATAAGTGCACGAATTGGAACAATTCCTTTGGTTTGTATTCCAAACATTAAAGGAACAACAAATCTGTTCGGTATCAACTCTATTCAATCCAGTGATATGAGTTAGACAAAGGTTCTTTTATTTAATCCAATAAAATCCTTTGTCGGGTTTAGATCTATCTAACAAACAACTAACAAGTAGTCGAGTTTAGATTTTGCAATCAATAATAGGATCTATCCAGATACTAAATATTGATGCCGATCTACGCAACTAATCAATCAAATCTACCAAAAGATAAACCGATTATAGTTGGATCCCAGCCGAACAAGTTTTGTGCACACCAAAGATTATGAGCCAAAATCAGAAATCTTCTTCGTCTTCAAATCTTCTTAAATCTTCAATAAACACCTGCACACAACAACTTGAATCTCTTGTGATCAATCACGCACATAACGGAGTCTGTTAACAATGGATTATCATAAGACGTCTTTAGATCTACAAACAGTTCTAAAGATCCCGTTGACACTTCGATTTAGTTTGAGTGAATCT
Source organism: Papaver atlanticum (assembly GCA_023531105.1). NCBI lineage: Eukaryota > Viridiplantae > Streptophyta > Magnoliopsida > Ranunculales > Papaveraceae > Papaver > Papaver atlanticum. The sequence continues at coordinate 734,153 of JAJJMB010014087.1, forward strand.
TATGTCAGAAGAGAAGATTCTCAATAATAAACAAACTAGGTGCAATCAAAGTTCAACAACCGTTAGTCAATCAAATCAAATCGAAAACTAATAATACTGCAATTATCTAGTTTCCCACCAACGGTACTCGTAGAGCTTCTTGATCCCACAGAAGTCTTTAAACGAGCGGTCGTAAGAGATTTCGCTTAATTAGGGTACTTTCCTCTCCGAATAGACGGCTCCACCAGTAAAACCACAACTAGGTAGTTTTGCTGGCTCTTAGGATAGTTTACATGAAATGCAAACTTGGGTATTTATAGACCAAGGAAGTTTGGACACCAAGGAATTTCCAAAACCGAAATATTCTTAAGATATACAATATATTTCCAAATCGGTTTTCATAATTCCTAGAAATGCTTTGTTAAAAAATAACCGAAATCCTACTAGAAAATCTCTAATTAGTAAATGCACATTACCAATTTTTATTTTCCAGAGATATGCATTTTAATTGCTGGTAATTAAAAGAATATAAAAATTAACAACCTTAATTAAAAGATTCTCAACTTATTTCGGTCCGGGATCTCCTTTAGCTATTAAGGAATATCTTTGAACAATAAAAGATAGTTGTTATTGAACATGTTCAAAGTATGTCGACATCTTAATTCTTTGTAAATCCTCTTTCATATTTACAATCTTGGAACCGATTATACCACACTTCCAAATAAGTTTAGAACTGGTTCATCTGATTTCCAAGAACTATGTGATTGATCAAATCAACACACTAATCATGGGTTTACGGTTTTACCAAACACAAGGATCGGTTCTACCTTAATATGGTTACTGGGACCGGTTACATCAGTTACCAAATTGGTCACATAAATTACCAGGACCGGTTAACATATTCTCATGGTATTACTTGTGATCGGTCACACCAGTTACCCGGATCAGTTACAACAATTACCAGGACCGGTTACACCAATTACAAGGATCGATTACTACTCTTTTGTGATCGGTCAGACCAATTACTAGGATCGGTTACACCAATTACTAGGATCAGTCATACCAATTACAACTATCGATCATACCATATTAGGTGATTACTTAGGATCGGTTACACTAATAAAAGTCATACCAATACATAAGTCAGGCATTGTGACCAGTTTTTCCAAGATACATAACAAGTTATGATCAGTTCTACTAACTCACCCATATTGGTAATCCAAAGATATGCAATGAATAACAATACCAATAAGCCTAGCGATTTCCCTTTCGATTCATAAAATAAGTTCATGAATGTACTTCCTTTAAACGAATGTAAACATTGTTTCCTAGGACGAAATCTTCACCCATACCCATACACATAATCACAATAGCATTCATACGATTATGTCGATATCTTATATACGAAGTTCAAAAGATAAGCATTATACTTCTTATTGTAATTCCTTAACACTATGTCTACTAGAGTATAATCATTCACAGCTTCGCAGTTATGTTTTCAATATAGCATGACTTGAAAGATACGTTGGGAGTGAAATAGTTCAATTCAAAATATTACTAACCTCAAGAGGAAGGATGATGTCGTCGATGTAGCTCTTTACTTCTTCATATTCTTCAAGTCTTCGAGTAATACTTATATGTAACATTATCCTAATCTTTCTAGCCTAACCTATATGAAGTTGTCTCTAGTACATAATCAAGCGACTCTTAAATTGAGTTTTGATTCACTAAAATATGACAACCAAACTTGACATACCAACGCTTGGCGGGTTCAACCGAGCTATGCTCTAATAAAAGGTATGTGGAGACTTGAACTCATCTATCACTCAAAAGTCTATTTATTCTCTATCTCCTATTTGAGACAAAATGCGTATAGCTATATACACTTCGATTATACACATTTGATATTTTGAGCTGAGTTTAACTCGCTTACATATTTCTCGAAATATGTGTTGGTAAGCTTTCACTTTAACCAAGTTCATCTTATATTCTTGACAAAAGTCAAAAGATGATCATGTGAAAATCGCCTGGTAACATCTTATATGATTTGTGTGCGACATTCATTTGGTGTAGACTCGGAATGTTTCGTATTGATCATTTGATCACTTGAAAATTGCTTTGAAGCTAATAGTTTGTGTGAGACAGCTATTGCCGTCTTCTAAGAATGTTTCAATTATTGAAATGGGAGTTTAGAACAATTATCCATGATTGGATATAGCAAAGTATGCGTACTTGTATGCTAACTGTTGCAAGTTATTCCAAGTCCGTGAACCATAGTATGCAGACCCGTATGCATACTGGTTTGTTAGTTGAAGTCCGGGAACTTAGTATGCATACCCATATGCATACTGGTTTGTTAGTTCAAGTCTGGGAATTCAACTGAGTTTGGTGGTGTACGACAGTATGCGTACCCGTTCGCATACTGGCGAACCCATACCAAATCCGGCTACTTAGGTATGCGTACCTATTTGCATACTTGAGTGGGTTATGTTCTAAAATCGGTTTGTTCATGAACTAATACATTTATATAATAAGGAATGCAATATTTTGCAAACCGTGGCTATAATGTTCATGAATTGATTCGAGTGAATCAAAATCAATTTTGCTTCAATTGTGTCTTGTATACTTCTATGAGAATATAAACAATTGAACAACTCTATAATTAGTTTCATTTGAGTCATTTGAACTAGTTGTGTTAAGATGAACAAGGTTGATATGAAAGTGTTCATATGGCTAACTTCGGTTAAGTATTGTTGAGTCAACAAGGTGTACACGTTTAGGTATGGTTACCCATATCTACATAAAGTCACTTTTCATTTGTGTGTAACAAGCTAAGTTCGATCTAACGGTTGAAATATATTAGCTTGAGTCTAATCAGGGTTTCATCTAACGGTGAATATTGAATGCTTTGTTACCAAGGTAACATTGATTGCAAATCCTGATTTGAAAACTATATAAGGGAGAACTCTATCAACTAGGAAACCCAATCCCCACACCTCCTGTGTGATACTAGTTGCGAATAGAGTCGATTCTCCTTTAACTTAGGTTTTTACTAAAACCATTATAGGTTAACTACTTAAATACTTCATTGGGATTGTGAAGCCAGACCCAACTATTTTCTATGTTGTTGCGTGTTCTGATCTTGCTTTATTCTATCGTATTTAGTACTATCTTCTCTAAGATTTGCTCGAGATTTAATCTCCGATAGGCAAGATAAAAAGTAGTCACAAACATCTTCGTCTCATCGTTTGTGATTCCACAATATCTTGTTTCGCTACCATACGATTAAGATTATTGTGAGGTGATTGATATTACTAGTCTGTTCTTCGGGAATATAAGTCCGGTGTATCAACTGGTTCCTGTTCACCTTGATTTATCAAAAGACGGAACAAAACTCATAGGTATTTCTGTGGGAGACAGATTTATCTATTCAATAGACTTTTCTGTGTGAGACAGATTTGTTTATCAAGTCTTCGACTTTGGGTCGTAGCAACTCTTAGTTGTGGGTGAGATCAGCTAAGGGAATCAAGTGCGTAGAGTCCTGCTGGGATTCAGAGGCGTAAGGAACGTGACTGTACCTTGATCAGTGTGAGATTTTTTAGGGCTCAACTACATTCCAGTCCGAAGTTAACTTGCAGTAGGCTAGTGTCTGTAGCGGCTTAATACAGTGTGGTGTTCAAATCTGGACTAGGTCCCGGGGTTTTTCTGCATTTGCGGTTTCCTCGTTAACGAAATTTCTGGTGTCTGTGTTATTTCTTTTCCGCATTATAATTGTTTATATAATTGAAATATCACAGGTTGTGCGTAGTTCAATCAATTAGATAATCCAACCTTTGGTTGTTGATATAAATTGATTGGCACTTGAACATTGGTCTTTGGTACCTTTCAAATTGTTTCTCATAATAATCAGGCTCACGGATTTTTATCTGTTTGATTTGCTGATTACATTGAGAAACAGAGATACAACTCTTGGATATATTTCCATTGATTGAGTCTGACTGTCTAGTTGATTCTCTTGGAATTATATTGGAGTTTGTCCATACAGATTGCCTAAACTAAATATTGGGTGTGGTTGTTAGACCCCTGCTTTTTCAGCGCTCCTTACACCTCTTTAATCCCAGCAAGACTCCGCGCAATTGATTCCCTTAGAAGATCTCAAACCAACTAAGAGTTGCTTCAACTCAATTGAAGACTTTAAACCAAATCATCCTCCCACAAATTAAGCCCATGTAATTGATTTTCTGATCTACGATCTAAACGGATGATCAGATCAAACGAAAGATCCAGGTGATGGAAGTCGATAACAACTTGACAAAAGTCTGGCTATCCTTAATCCAAACTTATACAACTTGAAGTGCAGCCTAGATAAAGATTGAGACGAAGAGAACTTTGTGATTTATATCTATCATGTTCAAGTGATAAATCAACAATCGAAAAAGATCAGGATACTTAAGTTATCAAGATAAAAGATAACTAATCCTGGCTTCACGAATCCATATGAAGTCTTTGATAGTCGCTACACCCTAAAAGGGTTTCTGGAGAGGAAGAATCTAGATACAACTAGGACACACCAAAAAGTAGTGTCGGGATTCAAAGATCCCAGTTGCCAAGAGTTCCCCTTATATAGACTTCAAAGCCTAGGTTGCTTTAGGTTTAAGCTTAGATAGCTTTGGAACCAAACAAACAATATCCACCGTTAGATGAAAGCTTTGGATCTTATTCTCATAAAAAAGATATACACTCTAGTTAGGTAAACCGTAACCGAACCGTGTATAAAGACTATGTCCAACATGGCTAGACAAAACTAGCCGGTTTGAACTTAAAAGCTTAGCACTAATTTCCATGAACACAAAGATATTGAACTTGAGTCACAATCATGTTATCAAATGAGTGGTGTTAATTAGATAATTAATGCAAATTATCTTAGAGAAATAATTTAATCGCAATTGAATCATAATCGACATAGTTGGTAAATGAACAAAGTACAAATACTTAAGTAGTTTGTGAATCGGCTGAGTCACAGTATGCGAACCGGTTTGAAAACTTATAAGCAATAATCGAATTCCGGAGTTGACAGAACTTTTTCAGTTCACGTACCGGTTTGCAAACTTAGGTGGAAATCAAAGTTCTGGAGTTGACAGAACTTTTTCAGTTCATGTACTGGTTTGCAAACTTAAGACCTCACCGGTTCCGGAGTTCACAGAACCTTTTCAGTTTGGGTACTAAACTGGTTCTAGAATATAGAACTATATTGGCTCACATACCGGTTTGAATAATTTAACCCAGTTCCCTTACCACAGTTCCAAAATGGTTTGTATATAAAAATACATACCTATCCGGATCACGAAACAAACAGATTTTCCCATGATGTGTATACGAATATGCGTATCACACAAATCTGAAAGTCGATATATAGCTACTCCGCTACGTGTATGAATACATGTAATACGACTTCAGACATATAACAGTTTTCCCAGTTTGTAAGACTGATAACACTGTCTTGTATTCCGAATATAGTAGTTCTATATTTCTCTAAATCAATTCGAAACATTCCTGAATAACATCAATGGCACATATCACTGTTCTAGGCTATTTTCGAATGATAGACTTGAATCAAGATTTGGTTCCGAACAATAAAATGTTCTCCACCGAATTTGATCAAGTATGAACAAATATTCATTAAGCTTAGTCATTATATTTCGAGAAATTCGTAAACTAAATAATTAGTTCTCGACTTAAAATTCTTGTCTATGCAAGCTAGTCTAATTAGTTATGCGACAATCGTCTCAAGGATATAAAGGTGAATATAACATGAGAAATAGGTGGTTCAGTATTCACTTACCTTTTGTTGATGAAGTTCTCCAAAAGCTTCGGTTGATGCTCGCCTTCAAACGGTAGAACGCAAATGATGACTGGTTCGTTTCTCAACTACATCTATCCTTAATCGAGACTTAACTAATTGTAGACTAGAATCAAGATATAGTTTTGAAAACTAAATTTGACAACAAGCTTTATATAGCAACACTTGTGAGTTCGACCGAGCAATGCTCTAACACTTTGAGAAAGAAATGGCCAAACCTTTTAGTTTGAATTCAATTATAAATAATTTTCGAGGGCTAAGAATTCTGGTTTTGATATAGTAACTAGTTCAGATATTCAGGAAGATATTTACATGCGCCTTTTTAATTCAATTATTACGTTTTTTTGTTATTAATGTAAAATTTTGTATCTTTCTCTTGTCATAGTTTGATTTTTTAATTGTCCATTTAAGCGTTTGAGATCCGCCACTACTCTGGATATGTTAATGTGGACGTGAGAATCTATAAAACCTTGAGGGTTAATCTGGATGTGAAAATCTCTAAAACCTTAAGAGAAAATGTGAAACATCTATATAAGGCGAAACATAATCAAAGAGAAAAATAATGGATACGGGTTTATTCGTCTTATGAACAAGGCACACTAGGCGGTCGCCTAGAGCCCCAAAAAATTGGGCTCATTTTTCTTTTCTTCTAATAGTAGCAAATTTGTAACATTTATAAGTGTTAGTAAAGAGTTATCATTTATAAGTGTTATTAAAGTGTTATCATTTATAAGTGTTAGTAAAGTGTTTTGTCACACTTATTTACAAACCAACAACGAGTTTTGGGGTACTTTACGCTAAATTACCAGCTTTGAACCCAAAATCTTAACCCAAACAGCTGAATCTTTTTTCCGGCCTTCGGCCGCATAGCTTCATTCAAGTTATCACGTTAAATATACAAAAGATTCTTAAAAAAACCCAAATTTCAAGTTCACTTAGAGCACCCTAAATGTGTAAGATGGCCCTGGGTCCATATACCCCCAATCTTTAACAAAAGCGAGCATATCAAAATGGTCTAAGTTTAAACCAAAGAAATATTTGAGCATCCAAGGAAAAGTGTAAGTTATGAACCATATGCTTGTTAGTTGCACCATCCGTGGATCTTAACTTTCATGATATCAAAATTACCTTTGGTCTGTAACTCGATATGGTTTCCCTCTATATTGGTCTCACAGGTCCTCAAAAGTTGCATGGCTAATGTGTAACTTAGAAGATAAAGAAAGTTCCATCCTAAGTTTGGAGAAAAGAAAAGGGAAAAAGGAGAAAAGAAAAGGAAAATAAAAAAAGAAGAAGAAGAAAGAAAGAAAAGAGAAAGGAAGGTAGATGAAAGTAGAACTTTATCCCTCCTTTAAGTAAAAAGGAAAGTTTAAAAGTGGTGGTTTAGGTTCAAATGTACACAGGTCATCATCCATTTCATGCAAATCCAAATGAGTTGAAGTGCTTTACCCCTTCCCCTTCTTTTCACCCTTTTCTTTTCTAGCCATCCTTCTTTTCTCGTCCTTTTGGACAGGCAACTTGAACTCTATTTTTCATTTCTCAAGTCTATACTTATGTTCACTAAAACCATGGGCGGTAATGTCCTGGAATTTGTAACCGACGTTCCCAAATTTCCCAATTGTTACACTAGTTCACCTCCTCGTGGATTGTGGTGCAGCCTATATCCTGCACTTAACTGGTACACTTCCTTACTTTAACCACTGGTGTACATGATGAGTACATTTCGGCGGTTACGCACTTTTGGGCCATGTAGTACCGGTTCTGTGCAGATAGAGAGGTTATACCGTTATAGTAAAATGGCAGTGTCATTTCCTTGGCATTCTGAATCAACTGACTGAGGCATAGTATCACAATCATTATATTTAGGTACCATCATCAATAACACGATTTATAAAAGGGGATACCAGTATTATTTGGGGATGATACCAATCCATATAGGACAAATAAATATTAACAGATCCTGATCGTCGGATCGCCAAATTGGTATCACCTCCGCTAATAATGGTATTCCCCTTTATTAATCATGATCAATAGAAATCATGATCAATAGGGACATTGTGCCCTGCAGTGCGTAGATTAAAGGGAAACATCTTTAAACTCTAAAGTAACCACAAGTCCATAACAGTGTAACAAAGAAGAGAACATTGACTTGGCCCTTTCTCTGGACAATGCTTTAAATAATACACCTTTAGACTAACCAAGTAACCATACAGGTTACAGTAATTGTCTGCAAGGACATGACTTTTATGTGAACGACACCAACGGATTTTATCATTTTAGCAGGTATCATTTTCTCAAATTGGTACTAGTTTTTTCCGCTGTCCAAGACTAGACGGCTTAACAATCAAACTCGAGCACATATCACCAGAAAGCCCAAAATAATGGGTATAACTCTTCTAAGCCCAAAGGTTTGTCGATACGGGTGCGGCAAGCTCGAGCTGCCGTAACTGGTCCCATCTGCCCTAATTTTGACCGGTCCGCCACATCTGGGCGAATGGATCCTCACTCACTGAATGGCTTACGTACTGATTTGGCGGGATTATTCGACTCTCTGACGGTCGCGTCAATTTCTAATCGAAAGTTTACAATCTTAATTCCTACATTTGGAAGAGGAAGAGAGGGAAAAACTGTTGGTCGAGCATAGGAGACGAAACGAGTCAATTTGAAGCCAGATGCTTAAACCCTAGACTGGAAACGGACCGCTCTCCTGTAAAAGTAGGTGACCAGCCATAAACTTTTAAATTCAGCAGTTGTTCTCCATCGTTTATGATTTTTCTGATTTAGTGAAATTCAATTTGATTTATACTTTGGTGAACAGCGTTTTCTTTTACTAATTAATTCACTGTTGTTGTTTTTTGCAATCATGCCCTGATTTGTTTAACTATTTACTTTTTGTTGTTTACCTGATTATACAATACAAACGTTATGGATCTATGATATATACATACTTAATTGGAGAATCTATAGAACCGAGACCAAAATAGGAAGGAATATTGGCACCTGCCTTCCGAAAATGAGTAAGGATATGATGCCATGGTTTCTTTGCTTGACGAGGGTTATTTGGGATGGGAGATGATGTTGTATAGTAGGAAGCGTTGTCAGTGATTCAGTGCTATTAATGTATGTGAGGGATTAACAGAGCTCCAAAGATGTATGGAATGGAAACTGATTTCATTCTTCATGCCATACATATTCCCTTCATACGCTCATTTTCTGATTCTTGGAACCCAGCTGTGCATTTTAATGGTAGTATTAGAGTCCTATGTTAGTGTAAACTGGATTCTGAAAAACATCTAAAATGAGTTGTGTGTTTTTTGTTCAGTTTGGGCCAAGGGAATAGAAGCCATTGATTTATTAACTTGAATCATCATATCTCTAGCTATAATGTTTGTAAAGCCTAAGAAGAATTGTCCTTATCATTTTACCTCTGTTTAACATGTTGGTGATCCTTCAACCACTGAAGCATGTTGAATATGTAGAAACTAGAAACAGGGTACAATCAGTTGTTTGGACAGCACTTATCTGCTTATGTATTTATTATTATATAGAGCGCTTACTGGGTTGGCAACTAAAGCATTTTACCTGTAATAGATTGGCCGCCGCTGCTGGATCTTGTTGATGTTAATGAGACAGTAATTCATTTGTTTTGCAAGTGCCCTAGCGACTCTTCCTGTTTCATGAGTCTAATGCATCTTAGCAAACTATTTTGTGGAATACGTAAATTTTAGGCTGCCTTCCTGAATAACACTCATAGGAAGATAGTATTATACCATTCCTTTGTGAAGGATGTGTAATGTTTTATTTGCAGAAAATTTGTACATATTCAGATTCTATAAAGTCGTCAACCAAGAAAAGTGCCCCACTTCATGTTATAGAATAATTTAAGGAACTTTTATCAAAATGTCTATTGTAGGCCGGTTTAAGGAGGGGTTTCTGTGAGATGTCTTTCCAATACACGGAAGGGGCGCAGTTTGTGTGATGTTCAGTACAAATGATAGGATGGACGAGTTGGAAGATAGTATCTGAATAATAGAACCACTCACTAATAAATGGGCATCCAATTAATTTAACAGTATTATGGGCGCAGTTTGTGTGATGTTCAGTACAAATGGGAAGATAGTTGAAAACACACACTAATTGGCGGTTTGGACCAAGCATCCAATAGCTGATCTGTGATTTCCAGTAATCTGAATTATGAACTGTTCCTGATTGTACTGTGAAGGTATATATTTCCAGATTCTCTGTAGAATGTGAAACTAAACAAACAAGTTTTGGTTAATTAGTTGAGAAACATTAAAATTTTATGGTGTCATCCACTGGTTGAGTGTCTAGCTAAAAGAAAATTTACTAGAAAACAGTAAGTGTCTGAATTCTGAAACTTGGAATGTAGTCACTGCAAGCAATCTCTATTACTGATCGTACAAGTACTGCATGCTTGTATCATGTCAGGTTTCAGATTTACATCAGTTGAGATGGAATAGCAAACTAAAACTTCCACTGGTTTGGGATTTATTATTACTATGTCTGAATGACTGTATTTCCTGTTAGCTTAAGCTGAAACCGTTCAAATCGATGCGTCTACAATTGGAAGCTTCATTCTCTTGAAGGGAATTCAAGTCGAGCATTGAGCTCAAATATGGCATTGTAAACCCTTTTGGTTTCTTCTGAATTTCCTCTGCCTCAGAAATACCGCTGCTGATCCGAATGTTTCCTTGAACTCCAATGCTCAAAGATACATCAGTAGAGCTCCGTGGTACTGGGAAAATACTCCTTCCTGTGTCATTTCTCGCTGGCAAACAAAGCGTTTTGGTTTCTAGTTGGTCAGACCATAATATGGGTTCAGTCCTCTCGAACTCACTTCTCTCTAGGTTCTCTTTTGAACCCGATAATTGGGTAGTATCGTTGTATGGTCTTAACCCCATCACAATATTCTGCATTTCTGGGTCCTTTTGAGATCCTTCACATGAAGTCAAGCAACTGTCAACTGAACCATCTGCAGGTTGGAGTTTCTGTGTTTGTTTGTTGCATTGACCTGGTAGTTCTTTCAACTCACAAAACGCAGAATTTAGACATCCTGTTGATACTTTCGAGACTAATTCAGAGAGTTGTACTTTTGCGGCCTCGAGTCCGCTGGGACCCACGTTCTGTTTTCCAAGTGTCTCTTGTGCTTTCTCCAGCACCGACTGTAGGTATTTACCCTGAGCCTCTATACGGAGTTGTAAGTGTCGCTGCACCTAGTTCAGTACAGAAGTCGGACTCAGTAGCCAAACAATCACCAATAATGACTATTAAGTGCAATATTTTAAACAACAGGAGTTATTTCTTAGTAAGATGAATATCAATCCAGTTTGAGATATTTCTAAGACTCGGTGACGACCTCAGTCGGACCTGAGTGAAATACATAAAGCTTCAAAAAATTTGGTCTTAAAGATACTCGGACCAAAGTCGGATTCATCCATAATCAATCAGTGAGGTGATTGATGAGGCTAATCTATTGCTGGAGTTAAACTGATTAGTGATTACTAATATCCTATACTGAAATGTTTCGTATTTTTTGATACTTAACATGTAGTTGCTCATTTTTCTGGAATATATCTTCAGAGGTATTTTCAATTTGTAGGGCCTAAAAATGGTTTTGAGATACTTCAGAGTTCTTACTAAAACTTGAATACTTTTGATGGTTGTTGTAGGATGCTAGTTTTGATGATCGTTAAAATATCATGTTTGAGTATATCTTTCCACCAACCCAACCCAAATCTTGTCTTGTGATAGTAAATATATAAAAACCTTTAAACTATGAAAAATACCACTTCTTCAAGAAGGCTTGATTTATGATTAATGACTACCATTCTCATTACTTATTATGCTTCGATTTGAGAGTTAAACTAAACAACGACACATATACCAGCTCGAAATAGTCAGAACTACTGATATAGAGAAAAGCAATACCTCAAGCTGTTCATGTAATCTTCTCTGCACTTCAATCTGCATCTGTAGTGCTTCATTTATCTGCAAACTTCTGATGTTAGAAGTCGAGTATTAGTATAAGCTCGTTAGACGAAAAACATGATAAGAAAACAAATAGAAAGAACTAAAGAACTTTGTCTGCACCTACTTATTTGCTTGAGGCCCAAGGGTATTATTATTGCTCATAATTGCTACACTAATTTCAGACATTCTATCTCCTTCCAACACTTCTTTAAAACCTGTAAAAGAGTACGTTATTATTTCTTATTAGATTTTGCTTCAAATATGTACTATTTGCATTTTCTAAAGTCCGTCCTGCTAGATTCAGCGACATCTCAAAACAAGTCCCAAAATCTTCTTACCATTTTTGTTTGTCCCAGAATTAGTTTGTCCATGTACATTCTTACTGAGCCTGTATTTCTGTTAACAAAACATGAACTTCATTAGTTATTCAATCAATTTTTCCTGAAATTTTCCTAGAGAATTCCAGTAATTGTACCTGAAGATGGCTTTTTAAGTGGTACAGAGTAAGTCCTGGTATTCCCATCAGCTTCATAACTGTCTTTGGTGTAGCTTCTGTAACAACGAAATATCTCAAATTAGGTTTGTTTCATGTCTGCTTACATAAACCTGATATGTTTATATTCTTCTATGTTGATTATTGTAGTGTATACTCACTATCTGCACCACCGAGCTGACCGACTGCCTCAATGAAGCGTTCATGAAGCTCCGGTGTCCATTTCAATCGCGGCTTAGCATCAGTTGATAGAACCAGTCCTGTATCTACCCGGCCATTTCCACCATGCATGAGCATATGCCTTTCTTGAGGAACCAATATCCTTGATGAAGGTAAGTTATCTATTCCATGCTGATTGTGGTGATATTCATGCTGATGATACATTTTCCTGTCATGGAAATCACACTTAATTTAGTCTTTAGATTTATGCATTCAAATGATCATACATGTGAATGTGATATTATTCATATGGTGAAGTAAGGTTTTATTACCTTTCCTGTTGATCCTGCCACTTATACAGAAAGCTAGAAACAAAATCCAAGTTTGTTGCACGCTTTCTAAGTTCGATTACTCATAAAACCAATAAAGAAAGCTTATTGAGAATTTCTGACTATGCAATTGCTTCTCAATTCTTGACCTTTTCTTAAGAAAAAAAGTGTTATCAAGACTATCATTATAAAGGAAAAAAAAATCAGAAGTGAAGAGAGCATAGAATCTTCAACAGGAACTAAAATGATGGACACAACTCGATGGAGTCTATCCAATCTTATAGCGACTTGAAAAGAGATTAGTTTTAACTCCTACTTTGCGTATCTGTGGGTCCATTCAAGGAACTTCACTTTCTATTCTCAGACACTAAAAACACAAAATGCAATCTATCTTCTGCACTACTACTTCAACTTTTTGGAACAGTTCACACCTTGCAGTCTGTACACAAGTTTTGATCCATCAAAAACTTTTTGTTCATTCTTTCTCATTGGTCCCTCTAGAAAAGGAAAGAACCTTATTCCGCGATGAAAGAGAGAGAATTTTCTTGACCCATGGCCCGGACAGAGAATCTTGTCATATCTGATTTACTAAACCTTGTCCTAAGTCATCTAACGATTCTTAAAAAACTTCAGCTTTGATGTACCCTACTTGTCTTTCTTCAATAGTTTAGTTAATGTTGCTTTAAGATCTACTAACAGTTAAACAGATTTGAAAATGGTGAATGATATAAAGCTTTATATTTCAGATTGGAAAACTAAAGAATCATTTTCCAGTTCGTGTGTTTTTTAATTGGTTAACAGCGGAAGATATGAAAGAACGCGAAGAAGATTCTATTGACTTGAGCATCTAAGAACTGGGGAATTAGATACAATTAAGATAGAGAAAAATATTAATAGTTTTGGATTGATTCTTCTTTTCTGTTTGGAAATAGTTCTGAAGCAAAGAATAATTGAATAAAGGAATTCAATTCTTTCTTGACTCCTTGTGTAAGTTTGGTACTTATTCAACTTATTACACTGTACATGGAAATGGGAAACAAAATATCTATCCTGGGTTATTTGCTCGATTAGATGGTCCCACACCGACGAATTTGAAAAATTCGGAACCGAAAGGAAAAGGTTTGTACTTGCTTCAATACTTGCTAGAGTCTGGTTGCAGGACACAGTGTCTTGGCCTCGGCAGGACCACTTCATCCCATTCGTTTTGACTCCTCTAATAATGACTTCCACTTGTTTATATTCTCTCAGGTACTTATCTTGACCTAACTATTTATTCTCTACTTTGCATTTGCATTCAATTGATTTTGACTCTCTTATATATCCCTCTTAAAGCTCAATTTGATCGTTTTCAAGGCGTGTTTCTTCGGTATCTGTTATATATAAATGTTCTATTTTTGGCTTGTTCTCCATAAACATTTCAAATGGAGTGTATATGCTTATACATCAATTGTGATGCAAAAATTCTGAATCTAAGAGGTCCTGTTTTAAAATATATGGTAATGGAGAATTCAGAGTCCTATGTCTTGAAGACGTTACTGTTAGGATATGTATAAACATCATATTATGCATATAATAAAATTTACATTTGTCCTTGCAGTTTTGAATGCTCATAAATCTGTCTTTCATGTTCATCAAATGCATTTGATTAGCCTGTTTTATCAAACTAATCTGAACATAGGAAAAGAACCATATCTTATTGAAGAAGTTTATCTTCCAAAAGAATCTTTTCGTGTTTATATAGCAAAACAGATAATGGAGAATACAACTTTTCTTTTTCAGATCAGTTTCTAATGTTCTTGCTCTTACTATTTAGAAAAAATGTTAAAACACATGTAAGGGACATCTGGAGAGGACACATGGATTGCTAAAGGTAAGTGGAGTATTTATCTTTTTAACCAAAGAAGTTCACGTATTATTAAGATTTCTGGAGTCTAATGATATTTTCAGAACCATCTCTCTCTCAATCATATGAGACACATGTGTTGGTTTTTAGTTGGTTAGGTGAAATCACTTGAAGTATATGTCATCTTTTTAGTGGTCGTAGCATGTTGACTAGGTTTTTGACTGCCATTAGTGGAAAGGAAAATAAGAAATGATCACAGAATATTGTTCCTTGTGAAAAGAAAAAGAAAAGAACAAGAATAAAGCTTTATGATTCCAAAAGAATGAATTTAGAGAATCTATCTTCTTCAAATGCGAAAAATAAAACATCTAAAAAACCAACTCCTACACATGGATGGGTGGATGCGGTCATATTCCTTCTTTAGTCACAAAAATTTGTTCCTTCTTAGGCATTAGCCTTTTAACTATTTTTAGGGTTTTAGATGCTTTCTAATTTGTAACTTAAGAAGCTACATCACCTTTTCTTTTATAAGTGAATCTTATTTTACCTCTTAAATCTTTCAAAAGCTAATGAAAGAACAACCTGACATGGGTTTCTGTTGTCAAAAGGAAGTCCAACACAATTTTTTTGGAGTTATTTACCAGAACAAAGACCTGACCCATTCAAAGATCAATTTGTTTCAGCTTATAAAGAAACTTAGGCACAGCTAAACTAGTTGAAGGGTTTATATGATGCTAGTGTATCATCTTGTCCGGCTGTTTTTGAGTAGTTATATTAAACGATGATTAGATTATTGTGGAAGGAATCTAGACTGACACTATCTTGAGGCCATTCTTTACCGATTAATTCTAGATTTATTTCCCTCTGTTTTCCTCCCTTGGTTTTACCGTGAAAAATAACATAATTTTATCTTCTTCTGGAATTACCAATTTCAGAGTTTCAACTTCGACTAGACAAAATTAGCTAGAATATTTTGTTATTAGACATCCAAATGCCAATTGAATTTTTAACGTAGTATCTGTTGTAGTTGACAATTTGAGTCTCATAATATTTGATGTCGGTATTGGAAAGTTGGCCGATACTGCAATCCCATGTAGGTCTTGTAGTCTTTGATCAGGGAATTAATAATGATCTTCTGAAGCCACCTAATTTTGTGATGACATACTCTCAAGTTATCAACTTTAGTAACCAGACCACTCCCTCTCCATGAACAACTAAGATCTGGACACTGCACACTATAGCTTCCAATGTGCCTATGATGTGGATGCCGATTTTGATCCTCATAGTTGATTACTTGATTATCTTATGTGGTTTACAAGTTGGATGGAAATCATAATTCAATATTGTAATGTGGTCCAGAAGAATAACTTTTCAAAGTTTGTGGCACTGATTGCAACAAAACAATTCCCTCCTACTAAGTTTAAAGTTTAAACAAGGAATGGACAGCTAAGTACAACAAAATGGGTACTTTTGTTTTGGCATAACTTAACAGTAGTCACTAAATAGTTAATAGTTATATACTTATGCTTTTATAGGGTTTTTTCTTTCTTTCTGGGTTGTCTATTTCATGCACATATTCTCGCCCACTAATCTTTAAGTGTTTTGAATATTCTTCATCAAAATCCTTAAGATTAGATAGGGAGAAAGATATGGTAGGCCCAAGTTGCTGATATGAGTCCCTTGCTGCAACTAGTACTTGAATGTGTTCAGTGTTCCTCAGTGTTCCTCTCTCTCTACGCTCTACATCATTCCAATTCATGCGAGGAAACACAAAAAGAAAGATGCTAAAATGCTCCATTCCAAAATGATAAGGTCTTTAATTTCCCAAAGACTAGATGATCATTATTAGAATAAGAGTACTTTGCTTGTAAAACTGGTGTGCTAAATCGGTCACTGTTAGAAAGATCGGAATGTAAGGGAGAGGTAAGACCCCATGGCACCATGTACTAAAAACTGAACATCAAACTTTGTTCGGATGTGAGCTTCCTCTTTGGAACTACTTTAATTCCCCGTAATCCATCTTGTGAATATATATTCCTCCTGGGACAGGTTTGCACATGTCGAGCTTCATGTTTTATTTCTGCATCTGCCTGCGACCCCAAAGGGTCTCAACTTCTTAGTCTTTACATATGCAGCTAGGCCAGGCAACTAAGCTTTTTTTTTTTTTAATCAAGGACACTTATATTTAAGAACGCCTCGTAATTGCTTTTGATCATAGTATCCACTACACATGATAAAAAGATACTGAGAAGAGGAGTCTACTCCAAAAGATGTTGCATTCCTCTCCTGAGCTATTATGCATTCTTTCAAGGGTGGCTGCTTCTAGGCAAACCTCATGGCTGTCTCTGCACCCCTACCTCCTTTATCACTGAGCGGTCATTTAGGGGCCTTAGCCGGTGATCCGGGCTGTAGGCCATTTAGCTAGTTTATCTGCCTTTTAAGTATTACCTGCTCCTAGGAATAGGAATAGAAAATCAGCTATAACTGTACAAGGACGAAATAAAGAAAGTACACCAAACTGCTAATTTCAACGCTCTTGTTTTTTTTTTTTTTCATGCTCACTCGGCTGTCTTTGTATTCAATAGCCAAAGTTTCGGCTAAATCTAGTCACGTTGTTATTCCGAGGTAATGTAAATGTCAAACATGGAAGAAAAATAAATTCTGACTTGAAAATGTGCATCTTGGTCTTTCTGTTTATGTGATATTTCAATCGCTTCTTTCGATTTAATTTGGGCCATTTTGATTTAGCCTTCCATTGATTGTCTGCAATTCACCCTAATCCCTCGTTTTCTTCAATACCATTAATTTGTTAGTCAATCTTCACTACTCATAAAAGTCAATCTTACTCTTCAAAGGCAATTTTTTTTTTCTTTCTTTTTCGAAAAGGCTAATAATCCCTCTCAACAACCGGCATAAGCCAGATTTAAGGCATAGACCGGTACATAAAGGACTTATATTTTTTTTGTCTATTGGGCTAGTTCATGAGCAGCAGAATTACAAATCCTAGGTTGGAAAGTAAAAACACAAACAACTAATTTAGAAGAAAATAACTTGATGTCTTTAAAGACTCTCTACCCTCAACTTTATTTTCAGAGCCATTTTTATTAACCCCTACCCTCGACTTTATTTTCAGAAATATAAAGACTCTCTACATGCAAATTAAATCTATTGCAGCTCCAGTTTTCCAAACTAACGTCCTCATCACCAAAACCTTAAATGCCCCACCTCATCAAAGAAGCGCAACAACAAGACGGTTTATCAAAGTTATGCGGAAATAGTAAAGGCATATATCAGAGACACAAGTAAAAAAAGAATGCGGGAAACTAGTAATGGTAGTTCGGGTAAGAAAAGCAAAGAGACATCCGCGGAGGTAATATTATGGACCCAGCACAACCACGTATGAGTCGCAAAAATGAATTAGTCAAGAAATACATATTAAGGAAAGCCGAGGTGAAAAGTCAGTACACACGTGGCGAAAAGCCATAAACAACCGGAAGAAAAACATAACCTGAATCGAAAAGCTTAAAACGTGTTATGCGCTACAAGTAACTGTTTAATTTAACTTTTGAATATAATATGATTTTTTTATATTGTGGGATACCATGTTCCATACGTTCTACCAAGTTCATACTGTGGATACCATGTTATTAAGTGTTGGCGTCAAGCCCAACTTTAGTCTAGGAAGACTCTAGAATATATGTGATTTGGCAAATATACTCCCTTGAGGAACACCGGATTATTTAGAGGTGCTTCCTCAAGCATATAAATATATAATCTTAGCCTCAAAGCTAGGGATTCAGCTTGATCTTTTCGAGGTCCCAACTTGAAGATTCTATCAATGAAGTGTTTCTTCTTGTAGTGTCTCTTTACTTACGTTTATCTTAGTACTTGGGTGTGGTAGTTAACCTTTTAGCAACTACATTTTGGCGCAGACTAAAGGGACTCTACCTTATGCAATCAGTAGAACATTATATTAGTCGTGTTTTAGTTTATTTTTCGTTTATGTTATTCAAGTTCTTTAAGTTTATACTCCATTCATTACTTGACAACACTTATTTTTATGTCCAGTGCTTTATCCAAGTTGTCTTAAGTAATGTAAGCTCTGTCGATTCTCTTATATGCACCTTACTTATGTAAGATCACGACAAGAGAAGTTGTTTTTCGAGTTCTATGGTTGAGGAACACATACAAGAAAACTCACCCGAGATTATTATCGAAGCCCTTGAAAATAAGCTAGTTAGAATTTTGTAACAAAAAACTACCAATTGTTTCGTTAATGTTTAGTTCATGCAAGAAAAACGTGTTTCCTAAAATACCCATGTGATATCTCTTATAATAAAATATAACACTCTGAAATCGTGTAAGTACGTCTATAGAGCGTATCCGGTCAGTATATTGGCTTGAAGTGACCTTGAAAAAATAAAATCAACACATGCAATCTGTATACCGGAGGTAGCGATACTAGTCTTTACTTCAATAAAGGTGTTTTTATCTATGGTGTGCGGACCAACTACTAATATCTGCGCCAGCATCCGAAAAAGCTCCGTGCCTTTAAATAAAGTAACTACATCGTCTGGACCTGAAAATGAGAGGGTACCAAATACACCACCAACTTTTTTGTTTGGCAACCTGCATGGACAAAACCTAATACAATTGCAAGTATACCAACTTAATGATCTTTGAACAATATGTTTTTTTTCTTCTTTTTTCTGAAGCATGAATTTTATTAATCTAATTAAGGGGCTATTACACAAGGATATATGATACCCAAGGATTCATTTGTTACAGTTGGAATGGAATGCCATGAATCTAATGCAGCAAAACAGATGAGCAGAGCGTGAACGGCGGTCTTCGGATCAAAGTTGCATCGGGGGGAGATGTTGGTGTCGAAGGTCGCTATGCCTTCGTTCAATGCTTTCCACAAGAAAAGCTGTACTTTTGATGGACACGGTAGAGTCCATAAGAGATTAGTTGATGATAAACGATGCGCTTGATTGAAGGTGCTAGTCATGCAAATGCGTCCATATGCTTAGATGTACTGCCCGAACGTTAACTGTCTATCTCATTTTTCCCCCCGTCTTGATCCATCATTCGGTGTTTACAAGAGAAGGCAGAGCTTACAACTACCAATAATATAACTAAAAACATATTACAGACTGAAATATAGATGCAACGGGAATTACAGACTCAAAGATTACAACAAGCAATATAAAATGTGCTTTATTGGCTAGTACTTACAAAAACTAAATAATCAAACAGTACCTAGTAATATAAAATATGTTTTATAGGATAGCAGTTACAAAAGTAGGATAGAAATTCTAAACTATAACTACAATAAAAAATGCTTTATAGGATAGCAGTTACAAAAGAAGGATAGAAATTCTAAACTATAACTACAGTAGCAATGAAGACCTTAAGAGAAATATGCGCTGAACGGTTGAAAAAATAAAATGATTATGGAAACAACTACTGATAAATTTGTTGAGGACTCCAAGGTGCCATATCTGGGCCAAAACAAGACCAAAGACGGTGATGAATGAATCAGGGTAGAAACTTAGCAAAATGATGGATAAGGTACAAAGGAAACAACACCCTATAGCATGAAATAAGAAATAACTACTTCTTCTTCTCGGACAAAACAAATACCTTCTTCAAAAGATTTCAGAAATAATTCACTTACGAAAAAAATAGAAAATAAAGGTTGGGTAGAAATCAAAACATGTTGGGTTGACTTGATTAATTAAACCGGGCCTACACACAAAAAAGGTTGGCTACTCATGTTTTTAATACAGGCATCGACACGACTTTCAGAAATCAGCGATACTTAATGGGAGCTTCTCGAGGAAAAACTTCAGAACCAAGTAAAAAAAAATCCCTTTTTTATTTTTTTAAAGAAATTTTAAAAAACAAGGCCGATTCGACGGACACTAACACGGTCGACTCAAACACAACTTTTTTTACCGGAGATTGAAAAACACCTTCTTCTCCGGTGATTAAAAGGAAGGGGAAACTGAATAAATCTTCACCATCAAACTAATAACTATTAAACCCATCATCTAAAACCAGATCCAACAAGGATCTTCATTAATTAACATATCACAACTACTGATGCAATATACTTCAATTCTAGCTAGCATCTACCGAGAAATCCATCGAATCAGACAAACGGAAACCCAACAAAGAACTGGAATCTCTATTCCTAAGAAGAAACTAAAAATACGAACCATAAATTGAAAAACCCATGAAAAATCAAGTTAAATCAAGAATAAGAACCCTAAAAAAAAGAGGGAACAAATTAAAATCTTTTTTTTTTGATCAAATAACCGAAATCAAAGAAGAAGACTTCACTGCCGGGAATAACAGAGGCGACCTAATCATCAATAGCAGATTTGCTAAGCTTACCCAGATTACAAACAAAACACCAAGCTGACTTGATCCCATCTAGCAACCAGGCCAGCACCCCGGAGGGGAACTACTCGCTATTTATCTATTTCTACATCGATTGATTGAATGTTGCTTTGGGTATTGGATGTTCTTTGATTTTATTTTTTTTGTTGTCACAGATCTAATTTCCTATTCCTCAAGCTTCCCAGAAGGTGTTTGTTTGTGGGTCTATCTTTGAATAATATGTATATCGAGTTTATATCTCTATCTCTTCACAATCATAAAATCAAGACAACATGGTCCGTGAACCTGATTGTATAAAAGAGTGCTTGGACGATTTCAAAAATCAATATCCAAGATCAATCTAGTCGTATCCAAGTTGTTAGAGCACTGCTCTGTCGAACTCGCAAGCGTTGCTCTCTCAAGCTTGTTTGTCAAGTTTAGTTGATCAAAACTATAGTCTTGATTTCTAGTATACTTATAGTTATGTCTCGGATTAGGATAGAATGGGTAGTTGAGCTTTAGACTTCACGGCGTTCATCGATTGAAGACGAAGATCTACTGAGGAGATCTTGGAGGAACTTCATCAACAAAAGGTATGTAGATACTAAAACTTATCTATCACACAGAAGTCTATTCTATTATATATCCTAATGAGACTAAGTCGTATAGCTATATAGACTTTTACATTATACACATTTGATATTTTGAGCTGAGTTCATCTTACTTATCTATTTCTCGAAATATGTGTTGGAAGCTTTTTGCTTTAACTATGTTCATCATTATTCTTGACGAGTTTAGTTGGAAACAATTTATTTGTTGGAAACTACATATTAAGTCAAAAGATGATCATGTGGAAATTGCCTTGAAACATCTTACATGATTTGTGTGAGACAATCATTTGATGTCGACTTGGAAAGTTTCGTATTGATCATTCGATCACTTGAAAATTACTAGAAGCTAATAGTTTGTGTGAGACAACTATTGTCGTCTTCTAAGGATGTTTCAATGATTGAAATGGGAGTTTAGAAAAATTAACCATGTCTGGATACAACACGGTCTGCATACCTAGTATGCGAACTGTTTTGTAGTGATTCAGGTCCGGGAACCTTGTTTGCGTACCCAGTATGCGAACGGTTTTAATTGTTAAGGTCCGGGAAACTTTTTTGCGTACCTAGTATGCGGACGGTTCTACCTGAGTTGGGTCCGAGACTGCTGGTCGCGTACCTAGTATGCGAACGGCTGGACAAGGCCAAGGTCCGGAGCTGCTGTTCACGTACCTGGTTTGCGAACGCAGTGGTTAAGTTCTAAAATCGCTAATGTATGATTCTCATACTCATGAACTAAAAAATTTATGAATTAAGGAATGCAAACTTTGCAAACCGTGGCTTAATGTTCATGAGTTAATTCTTGTATAAGTGCTTTGTACGATATACGAATCAATCCGATTTTGTTTCAATTTGTTCATATATATTTCTATGAGATAGTAAACAATTGAACAATTCTATTTGAAACACAATTAGATTCATTTGATTATCTTTCATAATTTATTGATCATCATATTTGATCTAGAAGTGTTAGATGAATATGGTTAAGACAAAAGTGTTCATATGGCTAACTTCGGTTAACTGTTATTGAGCCAACTCAATATACACATTTAGGTACAGTTACCCATATCTAAATGAAAGTATATTTCATTTGTGTGTACAAGCAGAGACCATCTAACGGTGGATATTAATTGCTTTATTATTAAGCAGACTTACATCTAATCTTAAATCAGGATTTCATCTAACGGTGAATATTAAATGCTTTGTTACTAAGATATCTTAGCTTTGATTGTAAGCAACCCTGGTTTGAAAGGATATATAAGGGAGAACTCTAGAAAGTCAAAATATGATCATGTGAAAATTGCCTTGTAACAACTTACATGATTTGTGTGAGACAGTCATTTGATGTAAACTCGGAATGTTTCGTATTGATCATTCGATCACTTGAAAATTGCTTATAAGCTAGTAGTTTGTGTGAGACAACTATTGTCGTTTTCTAAGAATGCTTCAATGATTGAAATGAGAGTTTAAAACAATTAATCATTGTCTGGATATAGCATAGTATGCATACCAGTATGCAAACTGTTGTAAGAATGATTTAGGTCCGGGAATCAAGTATGCATACCGTATGCGAACGGTTTTAACTGTTACAGTCCGGGAACCAATTTTATGTACCCGTTTGCAAACTGTTTCACCTGAATTCGGTCTGGAACGACAGTATGCGTACCCATTTGCGAACTGTCGGAAAAGATCAAAGTCTGAAACTTAAGTTTGCGTACCTGTTTGCAAACTTATGTGGTTAAGTTCTAAAATCGGTTAAGTATGATTTCATACTCATGAACAAATATATTTATATATTAAGGAATGCAATCTTTGCAAACCGTGGCTAAAGTGTTCATGATTTTATTCTTTTGAATCAATCCGATTTTGCTTCAATTGTGTCTTGTATACTTCTATGAGAATATAAATAATTGAACAACTCTATGAGTAACACAATTAGATTCATTTGATTATCATTTGATCTAGAAGTGTTAAGATGAACATGGTTAATACAAAAGTGTTCATATGGCTAACTTCGGTTAATTGTTATTGAGCCAACTCAATAAACACGTTTAGGTACGGTTACCCATATCTAAATGAATGTATATTTCATTTGTATGTAACAAGCTAAGACCATCTAACGGTGGAGATATATTGCTTTGGTTTTAAGCAAACTTAGCTTGAATATTAAATCAGGTTTTCATCCACGGTGAATATTGATTGCTTTGTTTCAAAGCTATAAAAACCTGATTTGAAGCCTATATAAGGGAGAACTCTAGCAACTGGAAAACCTAATCCCGACACTTTCCTGTGCCCTAGTTGCGTACTAGAGTCGATTCTCCTTTAACCTAGATTTTTCCAAAACCAAATTAGGTTAACGACTTGAAGACTTCATTTGGGATTCGTGTAGCCAGATCCAACTATTTTCTCTATAGTTGTGTATTCTGATCTTACTTGTTCTATCATGTTAAGTACTATCTTCTCTAAGATTTGCTCGAGATTTATCTCCGATAGGTAATGTATAAAAAGTAATCACAAAGTTCTTCGTCTCAGACTCTATGGTTCGCAATAACTTCTTTTACTACCATATAGTTAAGTTATTGTGAGGTGATTGATATTTCTAGGCTGCTCTTCGGGAGTATAAGACCGGATTATCAATTGGTTCCTGTTTACCTTGATTTATCAAAATATGAAACAAAACTTCGTAGGTATTTCTGTGGGAGATAGATTTATCTATCAGAATAGACTTATCTGTGGCAGAAGATTTGTTTTTAAGTCTTCGACTTTGGGTCGTAGAAAATCTTAGTTGTGGGTGAGATCAGCTAAGGGAATCAAGTGCGCAAAATCCGACGTGGTTCTAGAGGCGTAAGGAACGTGGCTGTACCTTAATCGGTGTGAGACTTGGTTAGGGCTCAACTACATTCCATCCCGAAGTTAACTTGTAGTAGGATAGTGTCTGTAGCGGCTTAATATAGTGTGGTGTTCAAATATGGACTAGGTCCCGGGGTTTTTCTGCATTTTCGGTTTCCTCATTAACAAAACTTATGGTGTCTGTGTTATTTCTTTTCCGCATTATATCTGTTTATATAATTGAAATATCACAGGTTGTGCGTAGTTCAATCAATTGTTAAATCCGACCTTTGTTTGTTTGATATAAATTGATTGACACTTGGGCATTGGTCTTTGGTACCGTCCAAGTATTTATCATATCAACCAGGCTCGTAGATTTCTATCTATTTGATTTGCTGATTGATTTGAGAAAAAGAGATATAACTCTTTGATATCTTTCTTGGTTGAGCTCACTTTATAAGCTGGTGCTTTCGGAATAGTATTGGAGTTAGTCCATACAGATTGTCGAACGATTTATTGGGTGTGGTTGTTATACCCCCGCTTTTTCACAAGTAATCAGATCCAAATTTTGTCAAGTATGAAACTTGTGATCTATCTTTCAAGGTACGAATTCTAAAAGAATGAGACTCTTATCGATTACAATTATGACTTTTCTACTAGAATTGATTACGTACTACTTATGTTATTCCTATTATAATGCGTAAATGGAAAAACTAAAGACACGCGAAGTTTTGTTAACGAGGAAAACTGCAACTGCAGAAAACCCTCGGGACCTCGTCCAGGTTTGAACACCGAACTGTATTAAGCCGTTGTTGACGGTGGATTTTGACGATGGTTATATTCCTAAAATCACATTGGAAATTATGTATCTCTGATCAGCATCAGAATCATAAGAAATTTGTATCTTTACCTTCCGCAAGAGAAGTAAATTGCAGTTCTGTAAGCTCATCAAGTGTAATAATATATGACGGTAATATTAGGGCTTTTGAAGTAAAACCTTCAATATTCCATGTATTTTACAGTTAAGCTTATTTAAAACCATAATATTCACTTACTCAGATTCACGGCTTTTCTCAGCTGAATTCCATGGAATAGTAATGGATATTCACCTTTCGGACATAAGGGGCACTCCTGAGTAAGCCCCGGGTAAAAGGCACGCATGTATTTAGTAATAATGCTTAAAGGGGCATCCAAAATTACGAAAGAATAAGGATATGGAAATTGGATCAAACAAGGAAAAGGAAGAGAAAATAATAATAAAAAATAAGAAATTGTGGGGTAGGGCCCACATGGCCGGCCGGCTAACTCCCTTTTACTTTTTATTTTATTATTGAAATGGATAAAGAGTATTATTACAAGAAACTAGTTGGAAGCCTAACAAGCTAAGCTCCAACAACGTACTACTACATTAGTTGAACAGGTTGTCATGCTAGCCTACCAGCGACCCTCATGAGGAACCATCCAAGGGAGACGAAGCGGATAGGGGGCTGATTATTAAAATACTTATTTTATTATCATTTAGGGTTTCCTCTTTCAAGGACTTCCTCTTTCGATCAAAACTCCTTATTTCCATATATGTGCAAATCTCGCTCCATGGACCATATGGTTTGCAAAGAAAGTGGTCCTGCAACCATTATGACTTTCTACAGTAAAAAATGTTAAAATAATATTTTCAATAGTTGGTATTTCAATCAAGATTAAGAGTTTTAGTCAAATTCAGATTCTTTATAAAAGGATGAATAATGCTCGATGGACCATCAGAAAATACCAATATTCTCAAGATTGGTCCGCGAACAACATAGTGACACGGGCATGCCACCATGACCGACCCCTTGGCTTTTAAAAGCCGGTCCCACCTTCTTTTAATGACCTAATTATTCATCTGCAATTCATATTTGATTCAACATCTCTCCAGCGACTTGGAAGATGATCCATTCACCATCAGATGGTCCCACAGCCACCAAGAGCTGGTTCTACGCCTCCTGTTCGGTCCTCCTCTTTCCATAATTAGGTTTGACTACCTAATGCTCAGTAAAGCATTATTTTAATTATGGTTAAAACACTGATTTATAATTTTTCAACTACGCTCTGTAACAGACTTTGGTGAATGCTCGGTCAAGAATCTAGACGCCACATG
The DNA here is from genome assembly GCA_023531105.1 of Papaver atlanticum. Classification (NCBI taxonomy): domain Eukaryota; kingdom Viridiplantae; phylum Streptophyta; class Magnoliopsida; order Ranunculales; family Papaveraceae; genus Papaver; species Papaver atlanticum. The sequence goes on from JAJJMB010014087.1 coordinate 760,762, forward strand.
GGTGGTCCATCATCACCATGGTCGGTCCCTCTCATTCACGGATGGTCCTCTCTCCCAATGGTAGATTATCCATCGACCAAAATTAGGGTTTTCAACCTAATGCTCTGCAGAGCATAATTCTGAATAGGTTCAAACATCAATAACTTTTATATTGATCCAACAATCAACATTTTAATTAATATTTAATATTTAGTCAACTACCAATATTTTATTGATCCATCTGTCAATTGCTCTCCAAAGCGATATTGATTCAACTATCAATATTTGAGCAATATTTCTCATGTTGATTAAACCATCAACATTCGAGAATTTCATACTGATCAAACTAACGGTATTTTATTGGTTCATCAACCAATATTATTTGGTTCGTCAATCGACCATGATTATAATATTATAATCTCTCCTTGTCATTTGACTGACTCATGACACATGGATTGCAAAAAACCTTGTATGATCATTCAGTGATGATTATTTTCATACGACTTCCTGTCAAGTGTTTGACACATCAACATAACAGTTTATGATCGATCCAACAATCTCATTAACCTATGCTTATCAATCCAAGTCATTCAACTATCATTACTGCTTTGGCTAGCATAGTGATATGTCATGGTGAACATCCTTGATTCACAAAGCATGTTGTTATTCCAGCAAACACTTCATGCTTCATCCATCATGACCTTGAACTACGAACTGTTCGATTCATCAGTTAAGACTCACAGTCTAACTAGTCCAATTGTTGACCACATAAAATACGTCTGCAAAGCAAACTTTCACATGAGACATCAATTCATGTCATATGGGGGGATATTTACTAGGGTTTTGGTCTGGCGGCCTACAACACATGTGATGTGCAATACATCCACGATGATAAATGTGATTGAGTCATGCTGACAATTGAAGGAGTAAATGGAATAGTGGATGATTAACCAACCAAGTCTTACATGCAAAGTGGAAATGGTTTATGCACGTTTTCCCACATATCCTGTCTTCCACTCTTCTCCAACTGTCACCACTTACAGAAGATCGATGTACTGCAATAAATAGGTTTCTCAACCTATGATTTGACAACTAAGGCAACTGAACCGAGTAAGACTCAGCACACAACTGTTAATTATCAAACACTTACAGAGGACTTCTATCATCTACACAGAGAAATCATCTTCATAACAGTTCAACATATCATCATCAATTAGTCAATCTCCATTGATCTCCACACATTCTCAGCTTCCCCCCCTATAGACCGACCCTTCTCCTTTCTTGTGACCGAATTGAGTCTGGAACGACCATTGTCTTGGTTTAGGCCAGAGTTCTACAAATTAGTCTCTCGAACTCAAAGTACTCTCATGCAGTACATTTGTTTAATGGTTCAGAAGATTTGCTTCATCGAGCACTTGCCTCGTCCACCACTTTTTACCAGAAAACCATCGAGTCGTTTTTACCCACAAACAACCGTTATAGACACTATCCTAATATCAGACTTCGGATGGGAATGTAGTTCAGGTCGAATTAACCCTCTAATAAATTTAGTTGTAGTCGTGCTCCTTACGTCTCTTGAACATCACAAGGCTCTACGCAATTGATTCCCTTAGATGACGTCCTTTACAGCCTACGAGTTGCTTTATCCTAAGTGAAGACTTTTGATACTAACCTTTCTCAAACAGATAATCCTATTTGATTTCCCTTTAGATAAAAGATCAAGGCTTGGAAATCTGTTTGTAATAGACAAAGCTAGCAAACCTCACAAATTCGGAACACTTACACTCAGTTAGTTGAGAAGCCTGGATTATTAACCACCTATCAAGAACAATCTTAAACCAATCAATTAAGAAGAGTTTTAGATATCTATTTTTAGGAATCACAAAGTCTGAGACGAAGAAAACTTTGCGATTTCTATCTATCTAGTTCTTGAAAAATATTACAAAAACCTCGATAACAGAATGAACAAGATCATGATACACGAACCATCAAGGTAAAAATAGTCGGACGACTACACGAATCCCTAAATGAAGTCTTTAAATCGTAAACCTAATTAAACCTAGGTTCATAAAGGGAAACTCTAGCAAAAAAATTAGGACACATAAGTGTTGAAAACGCATGGGTACCAAGTACACCACCAACTTTTTCGTTCGGAAACCTGTATGGACAAAACCTAATACAATTGCAAGCAGACCAACTTAATGATCCTTGACAATATGTATATAGAGTTTATATCTCTACCTCTCCTCAATCAGTATGTATAAGACAAAGAGTTCGTGAACCTGATTGTTAAGAAGAGTACTTCGACGATCTCAAAAATCAATATCCAAGATCAATCTAGTCATATCCAAATAATCCAATCGGAATTCTGCCATGTAATTAAACTTGTAATCGATTACAATTAGATGCACGTATCTACTAAGATTGAATATGTACAACTTGCGGAAGTCCAATTATCAAGATAAAAAATATAATGCAAAAATGGAAAAACACGACACCAGAAGTTTTGTTAACGATAAAACCGCAACTGCAGAAAAACCCTGGGACCTCGTCCAAATTTGAACACCAAACTTTATTAAGAAGCTACAGAAACTATCCTACTATTAGACTTCGGACTGGAATGTAGTTGAAACCGAATCCACCCTCCAAGCAATTCAGTTACAGTCGCGCTCCTTACGTCTCTTAAACCTTGCAAGGTTCTACGCAATTGATTCCCTTAACTGACATCATTTATATCCTAAGAGTTTATTCAACCTCAGTGAAGACTTTTGGTACCAATCTTCCTCTAACAGATAATCCTATTTGATTTCCTTTTAGATCAATGATCAAGGCATGAAAATACGTTTGAAATAGACAAATCTAGCCAACCTCACAACTGGAACACTTACACTTACTTAGATGAGAAGCCTGAATCTTTTACCACCTCTCAATAACAATCTTCAAAAGATCACTTAAGATAAATTTTCAGATATCTATCTTGAGGAATCACAAAGTCTGAGACGAAGCTTTGTGATTTCTACTTATCTTGCCTGAAAGAGATTACAAAAACCTCGATAATAGAAAAGCAAGATCAAGATACACGAACTATCAAGGTAAAAGATAGTCGGACCTAGCTTCACGAATCCCCAAATCGAAGTCTTTTAGTTATAAACCTAGGTTCATAGAGGACGACTCTAGATATCAACTAGGACACAAAGTGTCAGGGATTGAATTTCCTAGTTGAAAGAGAAATTTATTTATAGTTTTCAAGATTAAAGGTTGCTTAGAATTCAAACTAAGATAGCTTGAGAATCAAGCAAACACTTTTGGTCTTGAAAATACGATAGAAGAATATACACAGTGGTCCAGTTATAGAACCGTGTATAATGATTGTTCGGTTTTGTAAAATATGCCATGTGAACAATAAGCAAATTGATGTTCATTAAAACACCTAAGATTTTAATCTTGATGCACTTACATAAGTGTTTAAGTGATCAATGAAGTCTTAGAAGTGTTCAAGAGAGTCATACCAATGGTAAACATATTTAAAAATAAGTCTTTGACCATCTGCTAAATTTACTGGGACCTTTGGTGAAACGGTTTGTGAACCGTAAGGATAAAGTTCACGAGCCAGGGTGCTACGGTTCGTGAACCGGGTTCGCCAACCCTACTCGGCTTGAGAATTCAGATGTACACTATTCGCGAAATGGGTTTGCCAACCGTACTCGGTTTGTGAACTTAGATGGACACAGTTCACCAACCTTAAGCCTTTTATACCAACACCAAAAACTCTGTTCACTACTGTTCATGAACTATTCTCCCAACTGAACTTGTGGTTTGCTAACTGGTTCCCCAACCTTCCCTGTATTTCTGAAACTCAAATATCTATGGTTTGCAAAGTGGTTTGCCAACCTACCATGAGCAGAAATATCAGGAGTTCATGAATTTCTCTCTAATGATGTTTGAAACTTTCCCAAATAATGAAATCAATTGTATAGGTTATATTCAATTGATCCATAAATTAATTCTCAAACAATAAATTGTTTCGAACTAATATTGTCAAGGACCTTTGAACATCTATGTCATATATCGATATTTTTAACAAGACAAGCTTGACTCGGAACTCCTTCTTTGTAAATCTACTAGAAGTCATACGACATAGTCTCATATAGATAAAATGGTAATACTTGTGAGTAAATAGAATGATTACGTATTCATATACCGTTTTGTTAATGAAGTTTTCCAAATGTCTTTGTTTGATCTCCAGTCTTCAATCTTCGAGGGTTATTCAGTGATGTCTGATACTCAACTACCATACTCTAATCCTAGCCCGAGACTTGGATTAAGCATTCTTGAAACCAAGATATAGTTTTGTGCATCTAACATTAACAACAAGCTTGAGATAGCAAAGCTTGCCAGTTCGACTGAGCAGTGCTCTAACAGGACCTACTTAATAATAGCCGTGACTGAACATCAAAATGTTTTGACGAAGTCATCACGATCCATCTGCCTATGGAACCCCCTCGAATCATCCGAAAGCAAATCACCATAAAGATGGAAATGGAGCTACGCCATCAACGAAGAATAATCTGGAATACATCAGCGGGGAAAAATGAAGCAATGCAAAGGAGAGGTTAGCAGAGACAATGAAAGCTACAGATCAAATGGGGCATAGTAGGACGAGAACACAAAAATGGAGAAAAAAACAAATCTAGGAACCGGTATATAGTCAGAATTGAATAACTAAAAATTGACTTGGTCATGGAGCAGTGTGATACCCTAATTAAACCAATTGCTTAAAGCCTATAGTATGAGGCACCAAAAATACTGGATCATTTATTTAAAATTTCTAATCGCATGAAGTATCCCAAAACAAACCCACGCCATCTGATACTTTATGAGAAAATCTATCAAGTGCTACGAAGATATTAATGTGTTTTTCTACACATAGATAAAAAATACATATACACAACATCTTTAGTTCCTAAAGCTTTAAGTTACTAAAATGAATATTTTCACGTGCACCATCTCGTATGATAACCGAAATGGAAGTAAAAACGAGTGAGTAAATCATCCCAAAGGGGTTGCTCAGTGGAAACATACAACTTTCAAGTAATCACTGACATGCTTTACAGTTCTAAAATAACCACAGTTTAATGAATCGATGCATATAACAATTTAAGAATTTAAGAAGCAAGTGTTATCCTAACCTAGCCCTACTCATTGGAGAAAAGTGAAAAAGCGGGGGTCTAACAACCACACCCAATATTTCGTTTTGGCAATCTGTATGAACTAACTCCAATATATTTCCAAGAGAATCAACTAGACAGTCAGACTCAATCAAGGAAAATACATCCAAGAGTTTTATCTTTGTTTCTCAATGTAATCAGCAAATCAAACAGATAGAAATCCGCGAGCCTGATTATTATGAGAAACAACTTGAACGGTACCAAAGACCAATGTTCAAGTGTCAATCAATTTTTATCAACAACCAAAGGTTGGATTATCTAATTTAATAAACTATGCACAACCTGTGATATTTCAATTATACAGAAAATATAATGCGAAAAAGAAATAACACAGACACCAGAAATTTTGTTAACAAGGAAACCGCAAATGCAGAAAAACCCCGGGACCTAGTCCATATTTGAACACTATACTGTATTAAGCTGCTACAGACTCTAGCCTACTACAAGTTAACTGCGGACTGGAATGTAGTTGAGCCCTAACCAATCTCACACTGATTAAGGATAGTCGCGTTCCTTACGCCTCTAAATCCCAGCAGGACTTTACGCATTTGATTCCCTTAGCTGATCTCACCCACAACTAAGAGTTGCTACGACCCAAAGTCGAAGACTTGATAAAAAAATCTGTCTCACACAGAAAAGTCTATTGAATAGATAAATTTGTCTCCCACATAAATACCTACGAGTTTTTGTTCCGTCTTTTGATAAATCAAGGTGAACAGGAACCAATTGATACACCGGTCTTATATTCCCGAAGAACAGCCTAGTAATATCAATCACCTCACAATAACTTAACTATATGGTAGTGGAACAAGTTATTGCGGAATCACAAAGACTGAGACGAAGAGCTTTGTGATTACTTTTTATATCTTACCTATCGGAGATAAATCTCGAGCAAATCTTAGAGAAGATAATACTCAATACGATAGAACAAAGTAAGATCAAAACACGCAACTACAAAAAAAATAGTTGGGTCTGGCTTCAGAATCCCAATGAAGTCTTTAAGTCGTTAACCTATAATGGTTTTAGGAAAAATTTAGGTTAAAGGAGAATCGACTCTAGTCGCAACTAGTATTACACAGGAGGTGTGGGGATTAGGTTTCCCAGTTGCAAGAGTTCTCCCTTATATAGTCTTCAAACCAGGGTTTGATAGCTTTGGAACAAAGCAATCAATCTTCACCGTTAGACGACACCTGATTTAAGATTCAAGCTAATATCTTTCAACCGTTAGATTGATCTTAGCTTGTTACACACAAATGAAATATACCTTCACTTAGATATGGGTAATCGTACCTAAACGTGTATATTGAGTTGGCTCAATAACAGTTAACCGAAGTTAGCCATATGAACACTTTTATATTAACCTTGTTCATCTAACACTTATAGATCAATTGATAATCAAATGAATCTAATTGTGTTACTCATAGAGTTGTTCAATTGTTTATATTCTCATAGAAGTATACAAGACATAATTGAATCAAAATCGGATTGATTCAAAAGAATCAGTTCATTAACATTTTAGCCACGGTGTGCAAAGATTGCATTCCTTAATTTATAAATGTATTTGTTCATGAGTATGAAATCATACTTAACCGATTTAAGAACTTGAACCACTTAAGTTTACGAATGGGTACACGAACTTAAGTTCCGGACATTGGTACAAAGCCAACAGTTTGCAACGGGTACGCATACTTTAGCTCCGGACCGAACTTAGTTGAAACCGTTTGCGAACGGGTACGCATACTTGGTTCACGGACTTCAACAGTTAAAATCAGTTTGCGAACGGGTATGCAAACGTAAGTACCCTGACTTAAACAGTTTAATAAGTTTGCGAACAGGTATGCAAACTTACGGTCCTGAATTCCGTCAAAACAGTTCATACACTAAGTACACAAACCGTAATGTATCCAGACATGGGTTTTAGCTCTTAGCTCCCATTTCAATCATTGAAACATTCTTAGAAGACGGGAATAACTGTCTCACACAAACTATTAGCTTCAAAGCAATTTTCAAGTGATCGAATGATCAATACGAAATATTTCGAGCCTATATCAAATGACTGTCGCACACAAATCATGTAAGATGTTACCAGGTGATTTTCACATGATCATCTTTTGACTTTCGTCAAGAATAATGATGAGCGTGGTTAAAGCAAAAAGCTTTCCAACACATATTTCGAGAAAGATATAAGCGAGTTAAACTCAGCTCGAAATATCAAATGTGTATAGAGTAAAGTCTATATAGGTATACGACTTTTGTCTCAATAGGAGATAAAAAAGAATAGACTTCTGAGTGATAGATGAGTTCAAGTCTCCACATACCTTTTGTTGATGAAGTTCCACAAGCTCCCCTTAGTAGTTCTTCGTCTTCAATCGATGAACGCAGTGAAGTCTAAAGCTCAACTACACATTCTATCCTAGTCCGAGACATAGCTATAAGTAGACTAGAAATCAAGACTTATAGTTTTGACAACTAAACTTGACAAACAAGCTTGAGATAGCAACGCTTGCGATTTCGACCGAGCAGTGCTCTAACAATCTCCCCCTTTGTCAATTTTAGTGACAAAACTATCAATACATATGGATTACAAAATAAATAAACTTTGTAGCTTCTCATCCAAATGCTTTATTTCCTTGGTTCTTCAACATTCCTTGAATTCTTCGTCACTCCAAGTACTCAAGTGATTCTGAACGTGTTCAACTCATCATCATAGTTGTTAAAGATCCGTAGCCATAACAATAAGAAAACATATTTTCTCAATTATTGTTATACAATGTCATAGTATTATTACACAGCATCAAAGTCCAATTGTATCACAACTTTGACAATAATACTACGGTGATATGTATCACTCCCCCTTAGTCAATACTTCATCTCACAATGAAAACCACCCCCCTTACATAATGATCCGTAAACCATATGTATATGTAGTGTGAACTACAAAATAATTCTCCCCCTTTTCGTCAGTATAAATTGGCAAAGGTACGAAAACTAGCGGGATCATAATGAAATTCTCAAAGAGATACTTCATGAATAAAAGAGAACATATCAACTTTGTTTAGATGATTTCACATAGTCGAAACTTAGTGTATTCATTAAGGAGTTTATAAAGATACAAGATAACTCCTATAATATTCCACAGCCGCACTCCCCATAAAGATTTGGCAATTAAGCACAAGTTCAATTAAGAACTCCCCCCCATAAAATGTCATTCCCGAAAGAACAACAAGAGCGACCTTACTTTTACAAGAAAAGAAGGATTTCTTTGGACATTAACAAATCACATGAAACATGAATTTGTATCCAGAAAACTCAATTAAATTAACCACAAGTAACCTTAATGATTAATTTAATCGGAAATGCTCAACATAAGAAAGCTTACGGAGCCGTACAGTACTTTCACATAGAAGTGGATTAGGGAAAGATCAATACTGCGGAATATTCAAAGATTCATTCTATTTTTCATCAACATTTGCATAATGATACCATAGACTTAATCTTTGACATCAAAAGTCCATTCTATTTTCCATCAATATTTGCATAATGACATAATAGACTTAGGATTTGTTTGGTATTGCTGCAGCTTTTGTAAAAACATTTTTCTGCTGTGCGTTGCTGTGCTGTGCTGTGAGAAAAAGCAGTTAGACGTTTGGTAAAAAATTAATTAAAGTTAAAGCTGATTAAAAAAGCAACCAAAGTGTGTTTGGTAAAATATGAGATTCAACCATTGTTGTTGTAGCAAATGACAAAAACAGACATATCTCTGAAAATAGTTTTACTCAATTTTATTGGTGTTAAAAATAATTAATTTTTTACTATTAAATATAAATATATATAATATTAAATTTACTATTTATCACTATTATTATGTTTTTTTTAAAAAATATTTTACTTAGCCACTTTTTAATTATATATATATATATATAAAATTTCAAACAAAAAATCATACTAAAATAAAGTAACTATTTAATATTCGTTTTTTTTTTTATTATTGACATATTAAATGAAATGATATATAAAATAGTTTGAAAATAAAAAGTAATAATATTTAAGGAACAAAATATAATAAAATAAAAAATCATTTGTATTTAAATTTGAGGTTAACTTTTGTCATTTAAAAAATTCAATAGGGATAAAAAAGATAAATCAAGCATTAAATTTAGGTGAGACCAAAGCTTATGCTTTTGTATCTTTTAAAAGCTCCTCCACCCCAGCTTTTAAAAGTTGAGGAATTTTTGAAGTGTTTTGGATGAAAAGCGCTTTGTTTTTTTTTACTAAACACTAATTTTAAAAATTATTGACATATATAGGTTTTGAAAGTGCTTTTGTAAAAAAAAAAACATTACCAAACCCAACCTTAACTTTTGAAATATATGGGACAATCATAGTTCACGGACGTAAACACACATATCCCATAACATTATTTGCAATTATTAAAAAAATAAAGATTTAATACTGCAAAATCATCTTCCAAATAACCTAGAATTTAAATAAATAAATATAAAAACATTGCAAGATGAAAATCGTTGGCAATAGCTATGTGTAATCACAATATATGATATTCCAAACCCTAGTTATCCTTCTTAAAACACAAGAATAAATTCTCATAAAAAGTTTCCTAGACATTAAGGCCTCTGAAAAATTCTTTATCGTCCTCGAACTCCTTGTCGTCAACAGCCATTAGGACATAAGGTTCATGAAGAAAGGAGTCAATTCCAACAAACCTTCCTGACTGATGCCGAACCAAGGCCTTCTGAATTTCAAGAGTCCTTAAAACGATAGCCTTTATTTGTTGAATCTCCTTCCTTGTTTCCTTCAACTCTTCAAGAACACCAGAAAACTTCTGAAGATTAGAGGGGATAGCCCTTGGTTTCTTCATATTTTCCATTTTTCTTTTCAAAGTTGTAGAGGAATGAGATTTATCTTTTTCCTTCATGATTGATGGCTTAACAATCATATTAACATATTTTTCATCAGAATATATGATGCTTGGAGTCTCCATTCAAATATGGAATTGTGAGAGAAATACACAATTAAACCTCAACAAGCAATCTTGTGATAAAAAGAGTTTTCAGGGAAGAAAAATGGAATGTCGGGTTACGGAACCTATAAACAGAGTATGATTCACGTACGACCAATTCATAACCCTAAAGAAGGTAGAGTTGTCGATATTAACCCTCTTTCTATGAAAAAGGAAAAAACTTTTCAATACCGAAAAAACAGTAGAATTCCTGAAAACCAAAGACAAAAAAATTTTCTTTTCCTAAAGCATGATTTGTGCTCAACTCTTGTCTCTTTGATCAGGCACATGAGACAAGATGCACCTTCAACACAATTAAGCTGTGTTGGGGTGAACAATAATTTGTCCATCATTCAATTCTTGTGCGGAATTCTTAATACCTTTTTTCACAGAATATGTAGACCTTGTTCTTTTCTGTAGAGGTCTAATTTTCTCTTTAGTAATTAAGTTTTTCGGAGAAGTATTGAGTTTACATACCTCAAATGATTTAGGCTTCTGAACAAGTTTGAGCTTGTTTGCTAATCTATTTGCTCTCTGTTGAAGTTTGTTGGCATATATTATTTTATGCTTGTACTTGTAACACTCAGAGAGTTCATGACCCTTAACAGTACAATAAGAACATGTCAATGTGGAGGACGGTTCAGACACCATAGTTGAACATGCTGCTAAACAAATTGAGGTACCTAAAACATGTGAAATAGAATTTTCAGTAGACAGGGAAAAATCCATTTTATCCTCCATAGTGGTTGACGAAGTTTCTCCAGGAAGAATATCAAGATTGATGTACGTATTGCTACAATTCTCAAAATCAATATTTTCACCAAGGAGTGCAACACTTGATTTTTCATCGTCGTTCGAATCATAGTGATCAGACATTTCTTCAAGAGTTGCAGCAAGACCTTTGTTCTCAATATATTTTCTACGATTTGGAAACTCATTAGAAAAATGACCAAAACCTTTACACTTGAAGCACTGTGGCATATCCTCATCATTAGTATCGACAGTGTCCCTGTTTTTCGGAGGGGCACGGTCATGAGGTTATATTGATGACATGGGTTTATCTCTGATGAACCGTTTACTTCTCTTCAAAAGAAGATCTCTACACTTTCTTGTGATCAGTGAAACTGAGTTGTCAAGATATTTATCTGATGAATCAGTCTCAATAGGATCAACAACAAAGTTGCCAACAATTTTACTTTTATCAAGCAATTTAGTGTTCTTTTGTGCTTTGAAAGCAATATCCTTCCCAGATTTGGATGTATGCTCATGATCAAAGATCTTTAACTTCCCAACAATAGTATTTCTGGAAAGTGTATCAAGGTTATTTCCTTCAACGATGGCATGCTTCTTAGAATCGTATTTGGCTGGCAATGATCTGAGAATTTTCATCACAATGTCCTTTTCAGGAATAGTCTTACCCAATGCAAAAGATGCATTAAGAATTTCAGACACTTTGTGATTAAACTCATTAAATGGATCTTCATCAGCCATACGAAGGTTTTCCCAATTATAATTTAGGTTTTGATGCCTAGCTTATTTCTCAGGGGAATTTCCTTCGAATACAGTTTCTAAGATATCCCAGGCTTCTTTAGACTTAGTGCACGTAATCAAATGGTGCTGAAGATCTGGGTTTAATGGCTTGGATGATAGCATTTAATCCTTCAGAATTTTGCTTTGCAGCAAGAATCTCGGCATGATCATATGCACCAATATCCTTTGGAACAGTTACATCTCCTTCGGTAACAACCGGAGGATCATAGCCATTAACTACACGAACCCATGATTGAAAATCACGTGCTTGGAGAAAAGAGCGCATAACAATTTTCCACCATAAGTAATTCGAGCCATCGAAGACTGGTGGTACGTTTATAGAGATAGCGTTGCTGTCCATAGAGTCATTTTGCTACAAACACAGACTTATGAAGTATTGAACGTGTTTGCCTGCTCCGATACCAATTGGAAAAGCAGGGGTCTAACAACCACACCCAATATTTCGTTTTGGCAATCTGTATGGACTAACTCCAATATATTTCTAAGAGAATCAACTAGACAGTCAGACTCAATCAAGGAAAATACATCTAAGAGTTTTATCTTTGTTTCTCAATGTAACCAGCAAATCAAACAGATAGAAATCTGAGAGCCTTATTATTATGAGAAACAACTTGAACGGTACCAAAGACCAATGTTCAAGTGTCAATCAATTTATATCAACAACCAAAGGTTGGATTATCTAATTGATTGAAGTACGCACAACCTGTGATATTTCAATTATATAGAAAATATAATGCGGAAAAGAAATAACACAGACACCAGAAGTTTTGTTAACGAGGAAACCGCAAATGCACAAAAATCCCGGGACCTAGTCCAGATTTGAACACCACAATGTATTAAGCCGCTACAGACTCTAGCCTACTACAAGTTAACTTCGGACTGGAATGTAGTTGAGCCCTAACCAATCTCACACTGATTAGATTAGTTAGGGATCAACTACATTCCAGCCGAAGTTAACTTGTAGTAGGATAGAGTCTGTAACGGCTTAATACAGTATGGTGTTAAAATCTGGACTAGGTCCCGGGGTTTTTCTGCATTTGCGGTTTCCTCGTTAACAAAACTTCTGGTGTCTATGTTATTTCTTTTTCGCATTATATTTTCTATATAATTGACAGGTTGTGCGTAGTTCAATCAATTAGATAATTCAACCTTTGGTTGTTGATATAAATTGATTGACACTTGAACATTGGTCTTTGGTACCGTTCAAGTTGTTTCTCATAATAATCAGGCTCGCGGATTTCTATCTGTTTGATTTGCTGATTACATTGAGAAACAGAGATATAACTCTTGGTTGTATTTTCCTTGATTGAGTCTGACTGTCTAGTTGATTCTCTTGGAAATATATTGGAGTTAGTCCATACAGATTGCCGAAACGAAATATTGGGTGTGGTTGTTAGACCCCCGCGTTTTCAATTGGTATCAGAGCAGGCAAACACATATAAGACCTCATAAGTTTGTGTTTGTAGCAATCTGAATCTGTGGACAGAAGATTTTCTCATTCTTACGCATACAAAAATGTCTTCCAAAGATTTTGATTATGCCAAATGTCTTGGGCTTACCTCAAAGGATAACTCCTTAGCTGATTCTTCCGAATCCGAGGTAGAATTTTTTTGCCATCAGATTCAGATAACACTCCCTCTGATGTGACATTTGACACTATGTCGGAAACTGAAATGAAACTCACCAGAACTTTAAAAAAATCGGCTGAGATTATTGATATTCAGGAGTCTAAAATAAAGTCTCTTGAAGAAAAACATGCTCAGCTCATTGATGAACTTGAGAAGTCTCTTGATCGAGAACGGGAACTCTACAGTATCGTTGAGTCCTTCTCTAACAATATAAAAAACCTTCTAGCCCAGGAACAGTGCAAATCCTTGGAAAAGGAAAACGCTATTTTAATGAGTAAACCTTCTTCTGTGCCAGTGATAGACACATTTTTGTGTCTAAGTTGTCCTCAATTTTCGGTATTGTTGGTACTCGATTTTGTACTTATTGTGGTGTTTTATGTGTTTGTAGGTATTTTTGGAAATTTCGGCTCGAAAATTACTCGGAGCACCCCCGGAGCACATTTGCTAAACGGACCCCCACTTTGGATAAGGGGCACCTCAATTACTAAGGGGCACCCACCTTCTAAGGGCACCCCGGTTTTGGATTTGGGGCAGCCTCATCTTCATCATTCAAATTTTAACTTTGGCGGGAAAACTTTCGGTCAACAACGTAACTTTCTGATTGGATTTTAGGCAAGTTTTACGAAGATTAAATCGTGGGAATTGGTTGGATATGTCCTGTTTTGACTAGACAGGAATGGTAAATCCATTGGATTCGATAATATTGGGCTACAACGTGCAAACGCAAGGAACCAAGGCACGTATATTTTGTGAGAAAAATACTTGGGATTTCAGTTGGAAGATACGTGAAGTTTTGTTGCAAATTTTCATGGGATTTGAACAGATATTATGTGCTCACTATGTACACACGTCTCTCACATGTTTTGGAAAATAAAAACTCGGTTATATTTGGTGTTTCTTCTTAAACAGGGAAGAAAATATTATTCGTGAGTCATCTGCTTTACATTTGGAAGTTAGGCGTATGGATTGACCAAGTATTAATCTAACAGAACGTGTACACAACGTGTTTCAATGAACTTGAAGTACTGCAGATGCGTGAGAAGATGACGACGCAGAATTATTCTCGTTAACTGGCAGGGAGTAAATAAAGATTTTCCAAAGTTATTGACGCGTGATTCTGGGATACTAAGGCATATATAAGGTTCTGAAGGTGATTAGAGTGGGGACGGAGAGTTTGGGGAAGAGTTTAGAGCATCAACAGAGCGTAAAATCGAGTTGCGGGAAAATTGTTTTCTGCTGCTGCTGCTGTGAAGAACACGAAGAACATTAGACGCTAAAACACTGTCATTAAGCTACAGTGACTACAACACAATATAATTATTGTTTTCTGTAACAGTTGGTTTGTAACAAATATAAGTGTTACAAACCCGATTTTAATCAATTTTATCCCTTTTCATTATTTGTGAACATCTTTTGATCAATGCAACCATATTTTGAGTGTGTTTCCATGATGAGGAGCTAGACCCAATCCCTGGGGCGATGGAGGAAGCCTTTGTTTCGGTAAAAGTGATACATTTCTATTTTAAATTAATTATTGCAATTTTATTATGATTTTTGCATTGAACTAAAATTCGGTTATACGATTTTGATTAGTTAGTTGTATTTTCTCTTGATAGAGCATGCTTGCTTCAGGGTTTTGATGTTCTATGCTTGCAATTAACATCTATTCTTTTGAAAATCTACATAATACTTTTAGAATCAAATTGAACGTTGAATTGCATAATTATTATTTTATTAAATCACTAATACCGGTCAATGGTGGAATCCTAGCCCCAGTCTTTCCACAATATTCACATCACCTTTTTATTTGAGTTTTTTATTTTTATTTATAAAAATTAAGTCTAAAAAATCTGCCTTCACAAGTCTTGAACGAACCATATTACCTACAACATTGTAAAAATACCATTATTTTTTGGCGCCGCCGACGCGGACTTGTTTTTAAGTTAGAGTTTTTAGATTTATTTTTAGGTTTTTATTTTTATTATTTTCACTTTGTTCTATTTTACGTTTCTTTGGGTATTTATGTTTGTTCTACAGGTTTGGAATTTGTACCGAAAAGAAATTGAGCCAAAGACTTTGGTGACTAAAAGATTTGGAGTCAAAGATAAAAGCTAAAAGAAAAGGAAAAGAAAGACAAAGAATTTTATTTATTTTATTTTTTAGGTTTTTAGATTTTAGTTTTATTTTTTTCTTTTAATTTTTTAGATTTTCTTTTTAGAAATTTTATTAGGATATCTTTTAGTTTTGTAAATTTTCTTTTCTTTTGCACTTTCCTTTTTGGACACTGGACTTTGGACTTTTAGACATTACTTTATTTTTAAACCCTAAGGAAGGGTAATTAAATATAAAACTGCACAGAGAAGGACGTCAATTACGATATTGCCTCGGCCTCTCGGGTTTGTACACTGACATAGGAGTCGGTGGCCTGAGTTGACTTCAGCGGTTCATCCCCTATCTGGAACGGGAGGTAAGTTTGTTTAAACACCCAAGAATCCCCTGTCAGCGGGTTTACTGTCTTCCTTCGTATGCTTATATGTTTAGGACTGAAAACGGTTTAATTTCCTAGTAAAGGTCAAGGCCTGTCCATACAAGATAAGGGTGCGGATTTCATCACCGTTGAAAAAGCGGGGGTCTAACAACCACACCCAATATTTCTCTTAGCAATCTGTATGGACAAACTACAATATACTTTTAAGAGAATCAACTAGACGGTCAGACTCAATCTTAAGAAAAATATATCAAGGAGTTACATCTCAATTTCTCAATTCAATCCGCAATCAAAAAAATAGGAATTTGCGAGCCCGATTGAATATAAGAAATAACTTGGATGGTATCAAAAACAATATCCAAGTGTCAATCAATTTAATCAACAACCAAAGGTTGGGTTTACGATTGATTGAACTTACGCACAACCTGTGATATTTAAATTATATAAACAAATATAATGCGGAAAATAAATAAAACAGACACCAGAAATTTTGTTAACGAGGAAACCGCAAATGCAGAAAAACCCTAGGACCTAGTCCAGATTGGAACACCACACTGTATTAAGCCGCTACAGACACTAGCCTACTACGAGTTAACTTCGGACTGGAATGTAATTGAGCCCTAACAAATCTCACACTGATCAAGGTACAGTTGCGCTCCTTATGTCTATGAATCCCAGCAGGACTCTACACACTTGATTCCCTTAGCTGATCTCACCCAGAACTAAGAGTTACTATGACCCAAAGTCGAAGGCTTGATACACAAATCTGTCGCACACAGAAAAGTCTATTGTATAGATAAATCTTTCTCCCACAGATAAACCTATGAGTTTTGTTCCGTCTTTTGATAAATCAAGGTGAACATAAACCAATTGATATACCTGACTTATATTCCCGAAGAATATCCTAAAAATATCAATCACCTCACAATAATCTTAATCATATGGTAGCGAAACAAGATATTGTGGAATCACAAACGATGAGACGAAGATGTTTGTTACTACTTTTTATCTTGCCTATCGGAGAATAAATCTCGAGCAAATCTTTGAGAAGATAGTACTCAATCACGATAGAAAACAACAAGATCAGAACACGCAACTACATAGAAAATAGTTGGGTCTGGCTTCACAATCCCAATGAAGTCTTTAAGTCGTTAACCTACAGTGTTTCGTGAAAAACGTAAGGTTAAAGGAGAATCGACTCTAGTCGCAACTAGTATCACACAGGAGGTGTGTGGATTAGGTTTCCCAGTTGCTAGAGTTGTTGATGGGGAAAAATGATTTGGTGGTTTTTTAGGAAGTGGAGAGACGACCATGCGGACGGAGACTCCTCAATCGAGAAAACTTACTAACCTCAAACAGATGTACTGCACGGGAGTGCTTTGAGTTCGAGAGATCAATCTGTAGGACTCCGGCCTAAACCAAGACAATGGCCGTTCCAGAGTCAATTCGGTCACAAAGAGGGAAGAGGGTTGATCTGTAGGAGGGAAGCTGAGAAGTGTGTGAGATCAATGGTGATCAAGGATTGTGAATGTGTTCAAGGATCCTGCAAGTTTTTTGTGAACTGTTGAGTTCGAATAAGTTCTGGTTGATTGATCGAATTCCTGAGTGTGATTGCTCGGATCAGAATTCTTCTTGTTGACGAAAGTTGTCTTGTTTTTCTCAGTCATGGATTCAGAGACTTATTTATATTGCTAGAACGTGGACACATTGATCTCCAGTAAGTGTGATGGTTGTTTGAGTGAAATAGTGGGAAAGTGGGAGTTTGAGTGAAAGAGTGGGAAAGTGGGAGATCGTGGTTTAACCAGTTCCATGTCGTGCGGAGACTGGGTTGATCGTACACCCACCCTTTGCTAACTTCCTCAACCGCTTGCACGACTTACCCACATTTCTCATCATGGATGAACACACGTGCCGTAGGCCGCCATACCAAAACCCTAATTACTATCCCTCCATGTGACGTGATTGATGTCTCACAATCGTGGAGTCTGCAAAGCAGACGTGTATTTGATTAGTCAGTTATTGACTTGATTAGACGATGAGTCTAAGTATTTTTCAGTCGAGCATGGTTGCCGAATGCTCTATGAGAACATGGCTGCTGGGACGTATAGTTCTCGAATGAATGATGTTGATGATTGAATCATGTTAGTCTGAGCAAATATTGCTTGTATGATGAATTGTTGAATATTGATAGTTGAATCAATATTCGAGTATTTGAGCAAATATTGCTCATTTGATAAGTTACTGAATATTGATAGTTGAATCAATATTCGAGCAATTGAGCAAGTATTGCTCATTCGATGGATTACTGAATATTGGTAGTTGAATCAATATTCGAGCAATTGAGCAAGTATTGCTCATTCGATGATTTATTGGTTGCATGAATAAATAAAATATTAATTAAAATATTGGTAGCTGGACCGAATATTATATATTAATCCCAGATGTTGATTACTGGATCAACATAGAATTATTAGTGTTTGAACTCACTCAGAATTATGATTTACGAAGCATTTGTTTGAAACCCTAATTTTGATCAATTACTGATAACTGATGATTTACTGAAAATAGGTCACTAAGTGAAGGAGGGACCGGCGACATGGGATTATGGACAACCATGTAGCACCCAAGTGCTCGAGTGAGCATGCACCAAAGTCCTTTGTTGTCCAGTTGGTGAAAGAATGATCAAACGCTGGTTTAATCATTTATTAAATAGTGCTCGTGCGAGCGTTAGGTAGTAAAACCTGGTTATGGAGAGATGAGGGACCGACCAAGAGGTCATGGGACCAGCCTTTGGTGGTCGTGGGACCAGCTGACGGTCGATTGAGCAAATCCCAAATTGGTTGGAGAGAGTTTGGGCCCAATACGAACAATTGATAGCAAATTAGGTCAAAATTATGAAAGAGTGTGGGACCGGCTCCTTGCAAGCCTAAGGGCTGACCTTGGTCGGTCAAGGTGGCATGCCCGTGTCACCATACTTCCCGCGTCTCAGTCCTGAGAGTTTTGGTATTTTCTGGTGTTTGAGCAATGTTTTGGATTTTCAGAAGAGTTTGATCTTGACTGAAACTCTCAATTTTGCTCGAATGAGCAAGTAGAACTTTTCTCATGCGACCGATATTAAATAATAATATTTTAATTTTTGACGTGAGAAGCCTAGTCGGTCATGTGACCATTTGACTTTTTTCCTTTTTCATGGTTTGAGCAATATTTTAGAAAATATTTAAAACTAGGGTTTTCGCTCAAACGATGGAGTTCCATGAGATGATGGAAATAATAATATGAGACAATAAGGGATTGTAAGGTTTAGGACCGGCCACGGCTAGGGCATGGCCGTCCGGCTAGGTGGTCCGGTCCCGTGACACCTTTCCCTTTTTTTTCCGATGAAAGTATGGAAAAGCTAAGAGTTTCGCTCAAACGAGGGAGTTTGCTCAAATGAAGGAGTTTCCATGAGATGGGGGAAACAATTAAAATAAAATAAAATAATGGGAGAGGGGGACCGGCCACGGCGGTATTACCGGCCGGCCGGTGGGCCCGGTCCCACGTCTCTCATTTATTTTATTTAATATTATTTTCTTCATAAGTTCCTCGTTTGTCCATATTTTCGAACGTTCGTTCGTGCGTTCGGGTGCTCGTTCGTGCACTATTATCAAGTACACTTGCACCATTTTCTCGGGGCTTACTCGGTGGTGGCCCAGACGCCCGATTGTTGAATATTTATTACTAATTCATGAAATTTAGCTAAGAATGATTCATGAAACGGAGTAATAAAATGAGTTGAGTATCTATTACTAATCCATGAATCCAGTTGGGGATTCAGGGAACAGAGCAATGAGATAAAGTGGTTATCTATTACTAATCCATGGAATCCAGCCAGGGGATCAACCATGGAATGGAGTAATGAGATATAATAGATTGTTTTCTAGGTATTCAGTTGGCGAATGATACGCTAGAATTAATCTATTTGCAGAATCGATATATGAGATAGTTGAAGCATCATATTCGTTCTGAGGGGTGTATAGTCAGGGAACAACGAACGGCGTGGCGTCCTGAAGGCGTTAAGATCCCTAACAAACATTATGTCTAGGGAACCGCCCAATCATCAAGATTCTATACACGGTCTCTCTACATAGTCAGGGAACAACGTGCAACGTGATGTCCTGAAGGCGTTAATCTCTCTAACAAACATTATGTCTAGAGAACCGCCCAATCATTAAGATTCTATGTAGAGGTGATGATGAAATGTGTGAAGCATCGAACGCTCAACTGGGAGGCCTTTCGAGAAACATATTCATCATAGCTCTGAGAGGAATGTTCGCTCAGTCAGAGATCGTGAAACGGTTCAAGGATCATAAAATATGAATCGTCACATGCATTCCTGAAGCCGGGTCAAAAACATGCAGTATCATGATTTTACGATTTTATCCCTTATCGAAAATCCACCATTATCTGAGGCGAAAGACATGGAGTCATGGATATACCAATAACAAACACGCAACAAAAATGGTAACACTCCAACTCTTACCTGTTTACAATTTCACTAACAGTAGTGAACTTAGACAAAAGTTTTAAGAACTTGCCCGTTTCTTCAAACCTACAAAGACGGGCAAAGTACATTATTCAAAAATCATAAATTGATTTTCATAAAACCGTGAACAGCCCACGTAAATTTTTACTTGGTGAACATCCACTGATTTTTTTAAAATTTGGACAGACATCCATTCTATAATTGTGAAAACTCACATACAAACATTATTTCACCATGTATAATTGTCTACTTTCAACAGTTGTTCAAAATCAAAACATTGATATTACAAAAAATATGTTTTAACGTGAAACTCACGTAAATTTGAAAAACATACATATATATATATATATTTGCTCCCTCGCGCGAGCATCCGTCTTTGAAACGAGAGTATATTTTCAAAAATTTGTGAAAGCTTACATATCGAAAATAAAAAAATTCATGACAGCTCATAGACACATTTTTTATTACTAACAATTTAGTTTGTTTACTTTAAGGGACTTGAATGTAGTTGAGCCCTAACTAATCTCACACTGATCAAGGTACAGTTGCGCTCCTTACGTCTCTGAATCCCAGCAGGACTCTATGCAATTGATTCCCTTAGCGGATCTCACCCAGAACTAAGAGTTGCTACGACCCAAAGTCGAAGACTTGATAAACAAATCTGTCTCACATAGAAAAGTCTATTGTATAGATAAATCTGTCTCTCACAGATAAACCTATGAGTTTTGTTCCGTCTTTTGATAAATCAAGGTGAACAGGAACCAATTGATATACCGGATTTATATTCCCGAAGAATAACCTAGAAATATCAATCACCTCACAATAATATTAATCGTATAGTAGCGAAACAAGATATTGTGGAATCACAAACGATGAGATGAAGATGTTTTTTACTACTTTTTATCTTGTCTATCGGAGAATAAATCTCGAGAAAATCTTAGAGAAGATAGTACTCAATCAAGATAGAAAACAGCAAGATTAGAACACACAACTATAGAGAAAATAGTTGGGTATGGCTTCCCAATCCCAATGAAGTCTTCAAGTCATTAACCTCTAAGGTTTCGTGAAAAACCTAAGGTTAAAGGAGAATCGACTCTAATCGCAACTAGTACCACACAGGAGGTGTGGGGATTAGGTTTCCCATTTGCTAGAGTTCTCCTTTATATAGTCTTTAAATCAGGGTTTGCAATCTAAGTTACCTTGGTAACAAAGCATTCAATATTCACCGTTAGATGAAAACCTGATTAGTTTCAAGCTAATATCTTTCAACCGTTAGATCGAACTTAGCTTGTTACACACAAATAAAAAGTGACTTTATTTAGATATGAGTAACCGTACCTAAACGTGTGCACCTTTGTTGTCTCAACAATAGTTAACCGAAGTTAGCCATATGAACATTTTCATATCAACCTTATTCATCTTAACCATAACTAGTTCAAATGACTCAAATGAAACTAGTTCTAGAGTTGTTCACTTGTTTATATTCTCATAGAAGTATACAAGATACAATTGAAGCAAAATCGATTTTGATTCACTCGAATCAAGTCATGAACATTATAGCCACGGTTTGCAAAAGATTGCATTCCTTAATATATAAATGTATTAGTTCATGAACAAACCAATTTTAGAACATAACCCACTCAAGTATGCAAACGGGTACGCATACCTAAATGGCCGGACTAAGTTAGGGTTCGCCAGTACGTAAACTGGTACGCATACCATAAACTTAGTTAAAGTCCCGAAAATTGAACCTCACACCAGTACGTGTACCGGTATGCGTACTTGGTTCCCGGACCTTAACTAAACCAAACAGTACGCATACGGGTATGCATACCATGGTTCCCGGACTTGGATTACACATATGCAAGTACGCATACTGTGCTTAAATCCAATTGTTCTAAACTCTCATTTCAACCATTGAAACATTCTCGGAAGACGACAATAACTGTCTCACACAAACTATTAGCTTCAAAGCACTTTTAAAGTGATCGAATGATCAATACGAAACATTCCGAGTCTATATCAAATGACTGTCTCACACAAATCATGTAAGATGTTACCAGGCGATTTTCACATGATCATCTTTTGACTTTCGTCAAGAATATAAGATGAACTTGGTTAAAGCGAAAGCTTACCAACACATATTTTGAGAAATATGTAAGTGAGTTAAACTCAGCTCGAAATATCAAATGTGTATGATTGAAGTCTACATAGCTATACGAATTTTGTCTCCAATAGGAGATAGAGTAGATAAACTTTTAAGTGATAGATGAGTTCAAGCTTCCGCATACCTTTTGTTGATGAAGTTCCAAAAGATCCCCTTAGTAGTTCTTCATTTTCAATTGATGAACGCCGTGAAGTCTAATGCTCAACTACACTTTCTATCCTAATCCAAGACTTAGCTATAAGTAGACTAGAAATTAAGACTTATAGTTTTGACAACTAAACTTGACAACAATCTTGAGATAGAAACACTTGCTAGTTCGACCGAGCAGTGTTCTAACAACCGTTCTCTTCTTACCCGCTTTAGGAAAACGATACCAAAAGCGAACCCAAGCTTAAAAATTTGACTAGAATGAGACCAATAAGGTAACGAGCTTATAGGAAAGTCATTAAAAAGGATCGTATTGGGTATCTTATTAGCCTAGATCAAAGTTCAGGAGGATTACTGAAAGTCGATTAGAGCCGCCTTTTAACCCAAGGAAGCGTTGCCAAAGAGGTGAGGGTATCAAAGCTCCTTTGAGATTCTCCTACTTCTCTTCGACTTAATTTATTCGGATCATCCTACGAGGTTTGCTAAAATTGTACCTAGTTTCCTCTTGGAAGAGTAGAAGCTGGTCTAGAAACAATCTAAGGGAGCCATCATGCTTGTTGTTTGCTAGAAATCAGTAGGTTTTCTTTGGTGGAGTCAGCCCTGTATATGTTTGCTTAGAACTTCCCTTCCTTTTAGGATTTTTTCTTATTTTTTTTCTTCTAGTGTATGCCCCGGGTCATTAGAGAAAGGGCTTGTAAAAGAGACACTCTAGGTCGTCTGATTAGTGAAAAACCTAGTAGTTCTTATTGTGAAGGCGGGGAGATCGAAGACTCTTCTTTTGAGAGCCCTGTCTTTGGAAATTTCAGTTTTGAAAACTTGACACTTAGTGAAGGAAGTACTCCTAGTGATGTGTTTTTAAAGGTTGTTGTAACAGTGATAAAAGGTTCGTTACTCGGACTTGTGAAAGTAGATTTTTTTAGATGCTAATTCCAATTTTAAAACAACAAATAATATAAAGATTAATTCAAAGTGGAGAAATACTGAGGCTAAGTTTCCGCTTTTCCAACAATTCCAAAGTGATATTATTATTATGCAATTTTACCCATTTAAGTGATTCTTATTATTGCAAAAATAGATTTTATAAAAGAACAATTGTAAATTGAAAGCATGGAATATCAAAAACTCAAGGTTAAGCATATACCATCAATTAAAATAACAATTGCTTAATAAAAATCATTAGATAAAATTTTTATTCTAGGAAAATAATCATAAAATAAACTGCATAAATTATTAAGACAAAAATTACCACTTTTTCATTGGAGGAATAGCTTCCTCTGTCGCCTCAGATGTGAAGTTTAGCTCATCATATTGCAAATATGCTCAAAGTACATTTTTATAGCTCAAAAACTGATTAAAAGGAAGAAAAGAGATTTGATTTTCTTTGCTTCTCTAGTCCTCTAAACCTCTCCAAACTTTTTCTTTAAATGTGCTCTCTAGCTCTCTATTTATACACACAAATACACATTACTCAAATATATTCTTCCATAACTCCAAAATCTTCTGCTTTTTAATTAAAAATATTTTCAGGAATTCTCTATATTTCTTTACTAAACCCATATCTTCTTTAATTCGAGGAATAAAATCCAAGATAAAATTTTCTAAGGATATCTTTTTGTTTAATACAAGATAACTTCCTTTTTCTTCAAAACTTCCTGTTTATAAGGTAAGAAGATATTCTTATCTTAAAGATCATAAATCCTTTACTGTTGAAACCAAATTTCCCGCCAATATTCTTATTTTTTTTAAATAAAGAAGTAGGTGGTGCCCATATCCAAATTGCAAGTGCCTTTATAAGCTCGGCTGCCTTGGGGGCGCCCTTATCCATTTTTAGGGTGCCTTTAGTAATTTTGCTGGGGGTGTAAAACACCACTTTTTCGGGGTTCCTCCGGTGTATTTCTGGGTGCCTCTAGTACTTTATCCTGGGGTGTAAAACACCACTTTTAGAGCCAATTTCGCCGCAAGAGCTTATTTCTCTAAAAATACCTACAAAGACATAAAATAACAAAATAAATACAAAATCGAACACTAACAATATATACTATTGAGACATATTAGACACAATAATGCGTCTATCAAATACCCCCAAACTTATTATTTGCTAGTCCCGAGCAAATTTAATCTACAAAATAAAATCCTAACTCACTGTCGCAGGCATCGCGATTGCACTTAACGTGTGCAACAAGCCTTTGAACCCCTAGGTGGCCCTAGTGGCCGAGTTATAGTCTCGGGAGGGTTTACCAGAGGTGTACCCACAAAACCTTTACTCCAGACCCTAGCTATCTACGCAGAACCTTGGAATGACACTAAAGAACCTCCTTGGTTGGCATACTTATTGATTACGGGAGGAAGTACCCTGATGCGAAATTCCAATTGTTGTACACGAGTTTGCACTCAAGCATACTAAATTCATATATAAGTGACAGAGCTCTACTCAGATAGTCGCACTATGGACATCATATCCGGAGTCAAACTAATCACATGAAAAGATTAAGAGATGGATATAGAAAAACATAGCTGGTTTTGATGTTGACTAGGTGAACGGTGTTTCTCATATCTGTCTGAAGGCCTCTGCCAAGATGAACCTATCCTAATGGACTGAGATACCGGTCTAACTAATATCAACACAACTGGCATATACAAGGGAACCAGTGGTCGATAATCCTAATTCTAGATCAACTCGTCTGGCATATACAAGGGAACCAGCGGTCGATTTATTTAACATACATTTATTATTTTTTTAGAACTAACAACATGATTAGATCTTGTGGATCTAAGCGCATGCTTCTTTTCAGCAGATTACATGGTAATTCCCGTGGATCCTGCATTCCACGCTTGTTTAGGCGACGGAGACAGGGAGAACACACACATATTGTTATCCAAGTGTTAATATTTATTCCGATTGGTCTGGTCTGGTCTTTTTTTTTTTTTTTTTTTTATGTATCTCAATCACTCTATTTCACCCTAGCAGTGGTAACAACTTGAATCGTGAGCCCCACCTAATCACTTAGAAAAACATATTTTATAAAGAAAATCAAAACAGAAGTGCATAGGACTCAACGAGATATGGCGAAATTATCATGTTATTTCTAACACCTGAGCTTTGTGCTTTTATGAATAGACTCTTTAGATGTTTCCATCTACTCAGATTAGTTCCTCAACTCCTACAATCAAGATGTTTCCATCCACTTAGATTGGTTAGTGCTATCCTTAATAGGCATAAATTTCTAGGCTCTGGAGTTTATAATGCAACTACAAAGTTTTTCCCATACCCCCAAACTTAAATCTAACATTTTCCTCAATGTTCTAAAGATAAAATTAAAATCATGACCAAGGAGAAACTGTTACCATTTGAATCAAAAGAGTTAAGGAAAGATATTACCGTGTTGCATGAGCATAGGTTACCTCTCAAGAAGTGCTAAGTTTAAAGTCTTCATCCAGACATCAAGTACTATAAAATGGCTAATTACCTTTCAAATCATATATCAATAGTCGAAATAACTGTGGGTCATCAAAACCAAATAGCACTTCCACTAATATGAGACAACTGCACAGGATTAGAAAAATTGACAGACGGAGCATAACCTGATCTAAAATTTCTTGCAAGATAACTGGGTTTATCTGTGACGCTTTCTTAGGCTTCATATGAGTGTATTGACAAACATATTTTTCCGAACTATGAGTTCCCAATTCCTGGACAGTATCAGGAAGATCGGGTTGTGGAGTCAGGACAGATTTAGTAATACCTCAGGCACACTAGACTCGAGTCCCAAGTTAGGGACTTCTAATAAGGATACTTGACCATCACTACCCCCAAAATTAGGGTAGTCAGTATTCTTTGACAAACCTCTAATTATTGCTTGAATTTCCAGATCCTTAGAGTCTTTAAAATACTCAAGAGGTTCTTCCAGTTCTCTACCCCCAAACTTAGGGTCATCATTACTCACAGAAAGAACTAACACTAGTGCCTGAATTTCTGGGTCTGTAGAGTCCTTAAAATATTCGAGAGTTTCTTCTAGTTCTAAAGTTTGGTCATCTATCTTACCTAAGATAATTGTCTCATCAAATTCATCTAAAGAATCACCAAACAAAGTGTCGTCCCAATTATCCCGAACTAGATCCTGAACCAAAGTACTAATCATATTCACTTCCTCTAAATCATCAGAAGGTTGTCTAGTAACATTAAAGACATTCAGTTTAGTGGTCATATTACCAAAGGATATGTTCATAAGTCCGGTCCTACAGTTGATAACAACATTAGACGTGGCCAAAAATGGGCGACCTAAAATCACCGGTATTTGATTCTCTGGGTCAGGGACAGGTTGTGTATCTAGGACTACAAAATCCACAGGATAAATAAACTTGTCGACCTCAATAAGAACATCTTCTATCACACCACGAGGAATTTTAACAGACCTATCAGCTAACTGCAGTGTTATCTTGGTGGGTTTCAATTCACCAAGTCCTAGTTGTAAGTACACATGGTACGGAAGTAAGTTCACATTAGATCCTAAGTCAAGTAAAGCTTTTTCTACCCTGTGTTTTCCTATCGTGCAAACAATGGTAGGGGCACCTGGGTCTTAATACTTAGGACTTGTGGTATTCTGAATGATCGAACTTACATGACTGGCTAAAAAGGATTTTTTTAGGGACACTAAGCTTTTGCTTCCGCGTACACATATCCTTGAGGAACTTGGCATAAGCCGGAAATTGCCTAATTGCTTCTAGTAACGGAAGGTTTATGGTAACTTTCTTAAAAACCTCCATAATTTGGATTTATTCTTTGTTGGTACTAGTAGTTGTGGGAATGGGGCTCTAGGAACAAAGTTTTTCTTATCAGGGGCCTCATTGGTCTCCTTAGAGACTCCATCAATCTCTTCAGCTTCTGATTCAGAAGGGTGAACTACAGCATGTTCACTATCAGGCATGGCAACCTTATTGTCTATTTCTCTACCGCTCCTAAGGGTTTTGATTGCATTCACATGATCAGATAATCTTCCTCCTATTTCATGAACTCCTCTAGAATTAGGTTGAGTCTGACTAGGAAAGCTCCTATTATCTCTCTCACTTAGAAACTTAGCCATTTGACCAACTTGAAGTTCTAACTTAGCAAGAGTCTTGGCATTATGTTGAAAATTCTGCTTGGTTTCCTCTTGAAAACTAGCCTGGTTCTTTAGTAATATTTCATGGGTCTGAGTGAACATGTCCTGGCTCCTTTCTAATATACTAAGAGATTCCTCTAAGCTAGTTATCCTATTCTCAGAAGGGTTATGGAACTGGGCTTGACCTGAAGAGTTCTTATTATAACCAAAACCTGGGGGAAGTTGAGAATTACTAGACTGGACTTGATTCTGTCCTTTAGACCACGAGAAATTGGGATGGTTTCTCCAACCATGGTTGTAGGTCTCTGAGTATGGGTCAAACTTCTAACGTTTTCAAATCTAGCGTTGTTATAAACAGCATGGGCTTGCTCTTCACTAACCTGATCTTCCCAAAATGAGTTATTGGGTTATATTCCACAACTAGGGACTTGAGAGGCTCTAATCCTATTATCAGGTTCAACAAAAGACCTATGTTTAGACTGATTCAATTCCAAAGCTTCTAACCTTCTAGACAAAGCAGTGAACTTAGCATCAGACCCAAAGCCTGTATCTACCACATTGGTGCTAATTCTATTGATCAAGAGTCTTTTAGGGGGTTCAACACAAGACTCTCACTGTTGGGATTTTTCAGCGACAACTTCTAAGAAGGAAAACGCATCATCAACATTTTTACTAGTGAACTCACCAGCGCACAAAGACTCGACCGTGGCTTTGGTCGAATAGTCTAAACCATTATAAACAATCTCTACTAGTTTCATTTTCTCAAACCCATGGTGAGGACATTGGGCTAGGAGATCATTGAATCTCTCTAAAAACCTATAAAGAGATTCTCCCTCTTGTTGAACACTAGCAATAATTTTCTGCCTAACAGCTGCAGTTTTATGCTTAGGGTAGAATTTTAAATAGAAGGCAGCAATAAGTTCCTGCCATGTTTTTAAGGATTCAGATGGTAGGTTGTTCATCCAGGTCGGCTTTATCTCTAAAGGAAAAGGGGAACATCCTAAGTTTCAAGACTTCATCACTGAGGTCTTTAATATTAATTGTTCCACAAATTTCTTCAAAGTCCCTAACATGAAAGTAAGGGTTTTCATCATCTTTTCCTAAGAATATAGGGATCATCTGAAGATTACCAGGTTTCAACTCATAATTAGCCGTAGAGGCTGGCAACTTAATGCACGATGGTCGGTTGGTCCTAGTTGGGTACATGTACTCCTTCAAAGTTGTCATTGTTTGCACAGTAAAAATCCTAGGGGGAAATTCCTCACTAAGACTTAAATTCTCAAAATTGAAGTTTCCAAAAACAGGGCTCTCCAAAGAAGAGTCTTCGAACTCCCTGTTTACAAAAGAAGAACCTCTAGGCTCGTCACTAGTCAAACGGCCAAAAGTGTCTCTTTTCCAAGCACGCTCACTAATGGACTCGAGCGATTTTGGCATACACTAACAAAAAACAAAGAATAAAAATAAAAATCTAAGGAAGGGAGGTTCTAAGCAAACAGACAACAGGCTGACTCCACCAAAGCAAACCTAAAAATTTATAGAAAACAACAAGTATGATGGCTCCACTTAGATTGTTTCTAGACCAGCTTCTACTCTTTCGAAAGGGAATTTGTTACAATCTAAGCAAACCTCTCTGGATCGATCCGAATAAAGTGAGTCAAAGAGAAGTAGGGGAAGCTCAGAGGAGCTTTGATACCCCCACCTCTTTGGCAACGCTTCCCTGGGTTACAAGGCGGATCTAATCGACTTACAGTAATCTTCCTGAACTTCAAAGTTTTCTTAAAAGAGCAATTAATATTTTTCGAACGACTTTCCTATTAAGCTCGTTACCCTATAGGTCTCGTTCTAGTCAATATTTTAAGCTTAGGTTCGTGTTTGGTATTGTTTTCCTAAGGCGGGCAAGAAAAGAACGGTGATGAAATCCGAACCCTTATCTTGTATGGCCAGTCCTTGCCCTTTACTAGGAAATTAAAATCCGTATTCAGTCCTCAACATAAATTCACCTTAAGGCAGACAGTAAACCCGCTGACAGGGGATTCGCGGGTGTTTCGAAAAAATTACCTCCCGCACCAGACGGGCGAAGAACCGCTGAAGTCGACTCGGGCCACCGACTCCTGTGTCAGTGTGCGAACCCGAGGGGCCGAGACGATATCGTAATCATCGTCCTTCCCTGCTAACAGTTTATATTTAATTACCCTTCCTTAGGGTTTTAAAAATAAAAATAATGTCCAAGTGTTCAAATGTCCCAAAAATAAAAATAAAATACAAAAATAAAGCCCTATATACAGTTTCTAAAAATAAAATCTAATTAATTAAAAAAAATAAAAAAAATAAAAAAATCTTCGTCTTTCCTCCGTTCTTTTCGCTTTGTCTAGCTTTTAATCCCTCAGGTCTTTCGTCTCCAATTCCTTTTTGATTCAAAACCTGCAACAAAATGACAAATACCAAAGAAACGTAAAAAAGAATAAAAGAAAAATAAAATAAAATAAATCTAAAAACTCTAACTTAAAAAACAAGTCCGCGTCGGCAGCGTCAAAAATTGATGTGTTTTTAAAGGTTGTTGTAATTGTGATAAAAGGTTCGTTACTCGGACTTGTGAAAGAAGATTTTTTTAGATGCTAATTCCAATTTTAAAACAACAAATGATATAAAGATTAATTAAAAGTGGAGAAATACCGAGGCTAAGATTCCGCTTTTCCACCAATTCCAAAGTGATATTATTATTATGCAATTTTACCCATTTAAGTGATTCTAATTATTGCAAAAATAGATTTTATAAAAGAACAATTGTAAATTGAAAGCATGGAATATCAAAAACTCAAGGTTAAGCATATACCATCAATTAAAATAACAATTGCTTAATAAAAATCATTAGATAAAATTTTTATTCTAGGAAAATAATCATAAAATAATCTTCATAAATTATTAAGACAAAAATTACCACTCTTTCATTGGAGGAATAGCTTCCTCTGTCGCCTCAGATGTGAAGTTTAGCTCATCATATTGCAAATATGCTCAAAGTACATTTTTATAGCTCAAAAATTGATTAAAAGGAAGAAAAGAGATTTGATTTTCTTTGCTTCTTTAGTCCTCTAAACCTCTCCAAACTTTTTCCTTAAATGTGCTCTCTAGCTCTCTATTTATACACACAAATACACATTACTCAAATATATTCTTCCATAACTCCAAAATCTTCTGCTTTTTAATTAAAAATATTTTCAGGAATTCTCTATATTTCTTTACTAAACCCATATCTTCTTTAATTCGAGGAATAAAATCCAAGATAAAATTTTCTAAGGATATCTTTCTTGTTTAATACAAGATAACTTCCTTTTTCTTCAAAACTTCATGTTTATAAGGCAAGAAGATATTCTTATCTTAAAGATCATAAATCCTTTACTGTTGAAACCAAATTTCCCGCCAATATTCTCTCTTTTTTTAAATAAAAAAGTAGGTGGTGCCCATATCCAAATTGCAAGTGCCTTTATAAGCTCGACTGCCTTGGGGCGCCCTTATCCATTTTGAGGGTGCCTTTAGTAATTTTGTTGGAGTGTAAAACACCACTTTTTCGGGGTTCCTCCGGTGTATTTCTGGGGTGCCTTTAGTACTTTATCCTGGGGTGTAAAACACCACTTTTCGAGCCAATTTCGCCGCAAGGGCTTATTTCTCTAAAAATACCTACAAAGACATAAAATAACAAAATAAATACAAAATCGAACACTAACAATATATACAATTGAGACATATTAGACACAATAATGCGTCTATCACCTAGTCCTTTGGTTGTGCGAGAAATGGCAATTTTGAAAGCTGTGTTGAACCCAACTAGGACCTCTCGTCCATCATGTATCAAGTTAGCTGAAACTAAGGCAAATTATGAACTTAAACCTGGGACCATACAGATGCTCCCAATCTTTTTAGGGAAAGAGAATGAAAACCCCTATTTTCATGTTAGGGAATTCGGGAAATTTGTAGTACTCTAAAAATTAAAAACCTAGATGATGATGCTTTGAAACTTAGGTTATTCCCCTTTTCCCTGAAAGATAAAGCCAAATCTTGGATGTATAGTTTGCCTTCTAAGTCAATTGAAACCTATGACCAATTTACATCTGCCTTTTTACAGAAGTTTTTCCCTAGGCATAAAACATCGTCTATTAGGACGCAGATCTGTACTTTTGCTCAACAGTAGGGAGAATCTCTATGTAGGTATTTGGAAAGGTTCAATGACTTGTTATCCCAATTTCCTCACCATGGTTTAGAGAAGGTTAGGCTAGTTCAGATCCTTTATGAGGGTTTAGATTATTCAACAACAATCATGGTTGAGTCTTTATGCACAGGCGGGGTTGAGAATAAAGATGTTTATCAGGCGATGGCATTTTTGAATGAAATCGCCGAAAAGACACAGTAATGGGAAAATAGTAGGGAGCCCCAGAAAACAATTCTTCTAAGTAGAGGAAACGTTAATAGGGTAGAAGGAAACTTCAAATCTGATGCCAAAATAGCAGCTATAGCAAAAAGGTTGGAATTTTTAGAATTGAGTCCAACTAGTGGTAGAGTAGAGCCTTTTTGGGAAGGACGGACAACTGAAGAGCTAGCCCATGATCTTTATAATAACGCTAGATTTGAGAACAATCAGAAGTTTGACCCATATTCAGAAACCTATAACCCTGGTTGGAGAAACCATCCAAACCTTTCTTGGTCTAAGGGACAGAGTCAAGGTCAGTCTAGTAACTCTCAGGTTATTTCCCCAGGTTTTGGCTATACTAAGAATCCTTCAGGAACAACACAGTTTTAAAGCCCTTCAGATAAGAAAATCAGGAGTTTAGAAGAGTCTCTCGCCTTGTTAACTCGGAACACTATAGAATTTCAGCAATCGGTTGCATAAGGTCTAGATAAAAATAAAAACATGGTCCAGGCTAACTCTCAGGCTATTTCCGAGTTAAAAAGCCAGGTTGGTCTAATTGCCGAGTCTTTGAGAGAAAGAGAAAAGGAAAGTTCCCTAGTCAACCATAGCCCAATCCTAGAGGAGTCCATCAAATATCTTTAGCTGGTGAAAAATCATCAAACCATGTGAACTCTATGACAACTCTTAGGAGTGGTAAAATGGTAGACAATAAGGTAGCCATGCCTAGTGGACATACCATAGTTCAACCTTCTACTTCCCAAGAGGAGCCCGTAGTGGAGGAAACTGAAACAATTTCCAAGGAGTCCCAAGAAATTCCTGATAGGACTACCTTTGTGCCTAGATCCCCATATCCATAGTTGTTAGCCCCAACAAAGAAGGAGTCAATTTTCAACGAGAAAATGAAAACATTTAAGCAGGTGAACATTAACATTCTGTTATTAGAAGCAGTTAGGAAAATGCATGCTTATGCCAAGTTCCTTAAAGATCTTTGTACACGAAAGCGTAAGCTTAATGTCCATAAAAAAGCCTTTTTAGTTTGTCAAGTAAGTTCCATTCTTCTGAACCAAAAACCCCATAAGTATAAGGACCCTGGATGCCCCACCATATCTTGTGTGATTGGTAATCATGTAGTTGATAAGGCATTGCTTGAATTAGGAGCTAGTGTTAACTTACTCCCATACCATGTGTATACCCAGCTAGGTCTTGGTAAGTTGAAACCGACCAAAATGACACTTCAGTTAGCTGATAGGTCTGTCAAAGTCCCTCGAGGTGTCATAGAGGATGTCATTATTGAGGTTGATAGGTTCATATATCCAGTAGATTTTGTTGTTCTAGGTACCCATCCTGTTCAGGACCCAAGTGCTCAAATACCGGTGATTTTAGGTCGCCCTTTCTTAGCCACATCTAATGTTGTCATCAATTGTAGAACCGGACTTATGAACATATCTTTTGGTAATATGACTACTGAGCTAAATGTCTCTAATGTTATTAAGTCTTCTGAGGTGGATGATTTAGAAGTGGTGAACATGATTAGCACTTTAGTTCCTGATCCTTTAGCCTGCACGATGTTTGGTAATCCATTATTTGATGAACCTTTCAGTGATTCGGAGGAAGTAACCATGACGAACACATAAGTTAATGCGTCTATGCTAGAAATTTTCTTTGAAAATCCATTATATAATGATGTTGTTCGCTTAGGTGACCAGTCCCCAAAAGAAGTTAGTCATTGTGTTGACTTTATGGACCCTAGAATCCATTCCATAGATTTTGGTCCATTTGAGGATAGTGTTCACCCTAAGTTTTGGGGAAATGATGATTCTGACGATCGTCAAGTATCCCTAATTAAAGTCCCTAACTTGGGACTCGAGCTTTGTGCCTCTAAGGTATTACTTGAGTTTCTTCAAACTATGCTACCCGATCCTCCAGATACTTTCCATGAGGAAATCCAGTTCTTAGCGACCTGTTATTCGGCCGAACCTATTTTTCTAGACACTCATATAAAGCCCAAAGGGAAACCACAGACAAATCTAGTTGTATTGAGAGAAGCCCTAGATAAGGTTGTGCTCCGTCTGTTCATTTTTCTAATCCAAGATGGTAGTCTTATATTTATGTCATCTCTATTTGGTTATGAGGACCCGCATCTATTTCGACTATTGGTGTATGACTTTGGAAGGTGCAAATCCTTTTTGAGGAATTTGATGTCTGGATGAAGACTTTAAACTTATCACTCTTTGGGAGGTAACCCTTGCCCATGCAACACGGTAATATCCTTCCTTATTTTCTTTCATTCGAGTGGTAACAGTTTCTCCCTGTTCATGCGTTTAATTTTATCTTTAGAACATTGAGGATAATGTTAGATTTAAGTTTGTGGGTAAGGGAGAAACTTATAGTGTCACATAGTATTCGATTAGCTAAGTTTACATATTGTTTCTCATCGAAAAGATGAAAATTCGAATTGCTAGGGATAACAATATTCTAGTGAGACATTAGAGAAAAATACATTATTGAGAAATCATTGACACTCAGGAGAGAAAACTTACCTTTTAGAGGGTAATCGTGATGGACCTAACCATCCATGATGGAAATAAAATTAGGCTAGAAGGAAATGCTAGAAATACAAAGCAACCTCACAATGTAGTCTTAGTTACTGGATTACGACTCTCTCTCAGTAGAAACTTATCATCATCAACAAGCGGAGCGACATCAAAATCTATGAAGAAAGTTGAAGACGTTTAAGGTTTAGAAGCAACAATAAAAATGAAAGCAGAATTTCAAATCAAAGTTGAAGACTTAGTTATAAGAGCAAAGAAAATCAAACGATGTAAGTTGTTCTAGTTCATGATACCAAGA
Source organism: Papaver atlanticum (assembly GCA_023531105.1). Classification (NCBI taxonomy): domain Eukaryota; kingdom Viridiplantae; phylum Streptophyta; class Magnoliopsida; order Ranunculales; family Papaveraceae; genus Papaver; species Papaver atlanticum. Next base: position 795,840 of record JAJJMB010014087.1, read on the forward strand.
CATTACAAATTGCGAAGATCCAAGTGCTAAAGTCCTTCTCTCTTGGCCATGTAAATATTAAAGTCTTGTTTTTACTATGTTTCCAGGAATATATATATATATATGTACATTTGAATTTTGTAGTTAGCTTTTTGTTCAATAAGGCCATAGGGAAGTAGAAATCTATAAGGAAGTTTCAAGCAAGAAATTGAAGAGAAGAGTTAATTGTCAAGGTTCTAAGAGGTTCGAGAGTTTATCATCAACAGTTGAAGCCGAAGAAGACGTTGTTTCTACTGAGCACTATGAGAGAGTCGAAGAGAGATGCATATTGGTTGCTTTGTGAGTCCGCTTTCCATCTGGCACAAGATTTTTCTAGCACTGTTCAACTCATTACACGTAATTTGTCCAGCTGTGTAGCAGATGTCCCTCTCATCTTTATCTCTCTCCTAATATTATCCATCTGTAAAGCGGATGCATCTTATAAAGTTTATCTAGCTGTGTAGCGGATATCTCTTTATCTAGCAGTATAACGGATGTGTCTCCCCTATTATTTATTCAGCTTTAGAGCGGATGCCTTTGATTTCTCTTGTATTCTAGTTACTTGGCGATAGGTTGAGAATATGTATGTCCTCATAGCTCTTTGGATAATTGTGACCAATTAGAAGTCAAGGTTTTGTGGGTACACCTCTTGTAAACCCTCCTGAGACAAAACTCGGCCACTAGGGCCACCTAGGGGTTTAAAGGCTTGCTGCACGTGCTAAGTGTAGCCGTGATGCCCGTGACAGTGAGTTAGGATTTTATTTTCTAGATTAGATTTGCTCGAGGACTAGCAAATAATAAGTTTGGGGGTATTTGATAGACACATTTTTGTGTCTAAGTTGTCCCCAATTTTCTGTATTGTTGGTACTCAATTTTGTACTTATTATGGTGTTTTATGTGTTTGTAGGCATTTTTGGGAAATAAACATTTTTGGAAAATTCGGCTCGAAAATTACTCAGAGCACCCCCAAGGACATTTGCTAAACGGACCCCCACTTTGAATAAGGGGCACCTCAATTACTAAGGAGCACCCACCTGTTAAGGGAACCCCGGTTCTTGATTTGGGGCAGCCTCATCTTCATCATTCAAATTTTAATTTTGGCGGGAAAACTTCCAGTCAACAGCGTAACTTTCTGATTGGATTTTAGGCGAGTTTTGCGAAGATTAAATCGTGGGAATTGGTTGGATATGTCCTGTTTTGACTAGACAAGAATGGCCTGCAAAGTTCTGAAAGAGTGTGAAAGGATTATAAAAACTTCCTTTGGTCTGGTGATTCTAATATAATAAAAATGATTACATTGAAGTGGGATAAAGTGTGTTCTCCTCTGGCAGAAGGTGGTTTGGGTATCAAAAGGCTTAAGTAACTGAATCAAGCTTTACTTATGAAGTTATGTTGGAAAATTCAAAATGGAGAAGAGGAATGGACCAAATTCTTTAGAGAAAAATTCCAGAACAAGAATGGAGATTGGATATCATACTACAAAAAATCCTCTATTTTGCCTGGTATTAAGTGGGTTCTCCCTGAAGTTAACAACCATTCAAGATGGCTAGTTGGAGATGGGCACAACATTTCTATGTGGCAGGACACTTGGATAAAAGAGAGACCATTATGTGAACTATTCCCAGATAATGATATTATGATGAACCAACCAAAGCTAAAAGTTGCAGATTTATTGTACAATGATGAATGGGCAATCCCTCCAAAATTCTCAATTTTCTTTGGAGCCAGTGAACTCCCAGTGGTAGACAATAAAGGTGATAGGAGGATATGATGTGGAACTTCCACAGGTAAATTTTTTGTTGCTTTGGCATGTGAACTAATTAGGAAAAAGTATCCATCTTTACAGTGGATAAAACAAGTTTGGCATCCTAGTATCCACCCTAGCATCTCAAGTAATGTATGGAAATTAGTGAGGATAGTGGTTCCATCTGATGACAATATGAAAAGAAGACAATTCCAACTAGCTTCCAGATGCCCTTTGTGCAAAAAGTCTGAAGAAACATTAGAACACATTCTTTGGTTATGTAATTTTAGTGAAATAATATGGAAATGGCTTGGAGGAATTTTTAACTTCCTCAATCCTAATTCACTGGAAGATATTCTAAGGTATGCACTATCAAAGAGCCTTGCTGTGAAAGAAATTTGGAGGAATGCTGCTTTAATCACAATGAAAGAATTATGGTTCTTGAGAAATAAGGTGGTATATGAGAATGCTTCAGTTAATCAAGAAGACTTAAAAAGAAGTATAATGAAATTCATTCAAGACAGTGACTGTAGAATGAAGCAATGTATGTGGAATTTTTCCTATGACCTGCAAGTTCTTAAATTCTTTAACCTTAGATGCAGAAAAATTAAAGCAGTTCAGGTTAAGGAAATCTTTTTCTCCCTTCCAAAAGAGAATCAAATTCTACTATGCTGTGATGGAGCTTCAAGGGGAAATCTTGGGTCTGCTGGGTTTGGATTCATTGGAAGAGACTGTAATGGAGGTATAGTAGTAGATGCCACAGGGGGTTTGGGCACTGCAAAAAAGTTCCTAGCAGAAGTGATGGCAGTGTTATGTGCAGGTGAGTGGGATATCTCAAACAACTTTTTAAATGTCTGTTTTAGGTCAGATTCAAGTGTTACCATTGCATCCTTTAAATCTGGTAATTTTCCTTGGATTGCTACAACCAGGTGAAATAATATTTGTTCCAAACTACAATGGGATTTTGTTCACAGCTTTAGAGAAATCAATTTCTCAGCAGATTCATTAGCAAAAAAAGGTGCAGGATTGAATAAGGGAGAATACATTGTGTATACAGGAATACCTCCATTCCTTCAAAAATTAGAAATTTCATTTTTTCCATATTTCAGATTTCAATAATGTAAGCCTGCTTTATAAAGGCCTATCTGTTTTACTGCTGCTAGCCTAACTCTGGACTTTGGTTGTATTTTTTGAACAATTTTTGGTATTAATAAAATCATTATTACTGAGGGGAAAAAAAAGACTAGACAGGAACGGTAAATCCATTGGATTCGATAATATTGGGATGCAACGTGCAAAAGCAAGGAACCAGGGCACGTATATTTTGTGAAAAAATACTCGGGATTTCAGTTGGAAGATACGTGAAGTTTTGTTGCAGATTTTCATGGGATTTGAACAGATATTATGTGCTCACTATGTACACACGTCTCTCACATGTTTTAGAAGAGCAAAACTCGGTTATATTTGGTTTTTCTTTTAAAACAGGGAAGAAAATATTATTCGTGAGTCATCTGCTTTATATTTGGAAGTTAGGCGTATGGATTGACCAAGTATTAATCTAACAGAACGTGTTTCAATGAACTTGAAGTAGTGCAGATGCGTGAGAAGATGACGACGCAGAATTATTCTCGTGAACTGGCAGGGAGTAAATGAAGATTTTCCAGAGTTATTGACGCGTGATTCTGGGATACTAAGGCATATATAAGGTTCTGAAGGTGATTAGAGTGGGAACGGAGAGTTTGGGGAAGAGTTTAAAGCATCAACAGAGCGTAAAATCGAGTTGCATGAAAATTGTTTTCTGATGCTGTGAATAACACTGAGAACATTAGACACTAGGAAACTGTCGTTAAGCTACAGTGACTGCAACACAATACAATTATCGTTTTCTGTAACAGTTGGTTTGTAACAAATATAAGTGTTACAAACCCGATTTTAATCAATTTTATCCCTTTTCATTATTTGTGAACATCTTTTGAGCAATACAATCATATTTAGAGTGTGTTTCCATGATGAGGAGCTAAACCCAATCCATGGGGCGATAAAGGAAGCCTTTGTTTCGGTAAAAGTGATACATTTCTATTTTAAATTAATTATTGCAATTTTATTATGATTTTTGCATTGAACTAAAATTTGGTTATATGATTTTGATTAGTTAGTTGTATTTTCTCTTGATAGAGCATGCTTGCTTCAGGGTTTTGATGTTCTATGCTTGCGATTAACATCTATTCTTTTTAAAATCTACATGTCTAGGCAATACTTTTAGAATCAAAATGAACGTTGAATTGCATAATTATTATTTTATTAAATCACTAATCCCGGTCAATGGTGGAATCCTAGCCCCAGTCTTTCCACAATATTCACATCACCTTTTTATTTGAGTTTGTTATTTTTATTTATAAAAATTAAGTCTAAAAAATCTGCTTTCACAAGTCTTGAACGAACCATATTACCTACAACATTGTAAAAAAACCATCAGCCAGTCTCTAATTCTCATATGGGATTACAGTACGTGAAGAAAATTACTTCAAAGGAAGAGTCTGTTAAGAAATGTTTTCATAACTTGCAATCTTCTAATAGGGCTACGAGTCTAAAACAGGTTCCTTCCGATGTCTCTCTTCCACGAACTTGTCAATAAACTATGGCAGAGTGGTTTTTTGCCCATCCACCGTCAGTTGTCTTTGGGACAAATCTGGCCGTAGGTTTTTTCCCTTATCTACAAAACTAATCGAGAATCTCCTTTTCATGGAAAAAGATCCACGTATCTCTAATCTCTAACTCCTCTTCGGTTTTTTGTTTTCAGTTTTGGACGTCCCGAAAACTACCTCAACCGCCACAGTATATATTCACCCTTATCCAACATTATTAATGTGTAAACCAGAGAGAAATTGGTAGTGACAAATCGGAAGAAGGAGATTGACAGAAGGTTTTTCATAGAGATAGTGGTGTTTAGACCCCTTCCATCGTCCTTTATCTATTGGGAAAATCTGGCTGTTGATTTTTATTTGAATGGGAGTTTAAAGGGTTGTCTCTAAGAATGGTAATTCGCATCCTTTCGTTCAGAAACATTTTTTTTTTTACTTTCGCTTAACTCCGTTCTTTGTTTTTTTATTTTCGCTTTTCTTTTTTGACTGATCTAAACAGAGAATGGATGCTGCAAAAAAAAGAAAAAGGATTAAGCGAAATTGTGTTCGAGAGTATGTCCAAAGAATTTACCTTAAGAGATTAACAGTACTAACACAGTTGTATTATGTTACAAACCTAGCTAGCTACAATAACTTGTATGTGTGATAAGATGTATGTGTTAATTTGTATCGAAACTGCCCAAGGGATAAACTTGGATGGTTGTAACCGTAACCAGGAACCTATATATAAAGAGTTCCTCCTTCTGTAATAAAATTAATGAAGAAATAATATGTTTTTATGTTAGTCTGTAGTTTAAAGATAGTTTAATTTAAGGTTAACAAGCCAGATCCTAGCACTTGGTATCTAGAGCACTTTCCTGGCACAACTATGAATTTCGTACAATTTGGTTCTGTTGAAATATCACAATCTACAACAGAAGAAAGCAAACAATATGATGATGAAAAGAATCCAAAATCTCCCATGGCTTCTCTGGAAGCGTCTGTACTATCTATTCAAACAAAGTTAGATCAAATCATCATCCCACCACAGCCACAAACACCACCTTACCGCCCTTCACAACCGCAGACACCAGTTTACCCCCTCCAAAACCACCACAACTGCCACTTTTTCCACCACCACAACAACCGATAAACTCACCACAATTTTCGCTCTATCATCAGCAACAACAACCAAGTTATCCACAACCACATCCACTGATTTATCCACCACCACAAGAACCTATATATACACCACATCAACCCCAACCCCAACCACTGTTTCAAGTAGATCAACCAAATTTCCTGGTTTTCGTGGTTGTTTGATTCGGCTGAATTTTCCAGATTGTGATGGTAATGACCCTCAAGGTTGGGTATTTAAGGCTGATCAATACAAAATTCTGAATGGAATTCCAGATGAGAATATGGTACACTTAACTTCTGGTCACTTGATAGGGGATGTGATTCCATGGTATCAATGGTTAATCAAAACCATTGGCTTTCCAACTTGGCAAGAATTTTGTAATTCATACTGTTCTAGGTTTGGTTCTAAGGAAGATGATGATCCGGAGGGTGCATTAGTGAAGTTATATCAAACCAAAACTGTCCGCAAATATAAAACCATATTTGAGCGACTTGTAAATCGTTGTTGCGCCTTACCAGAAAATTTTCTAATCCGTTGTTTTATTTCTGGTCTACAGGAAGATATCAAGGAAGGTGTAAATTTATTATCTCCTTAATCACTAAATCAAGCATATGTTATGGCAGAGAGACAAGAAGATTCCCTTGGAACATTGGTATCTGCAATTTCCAGAAAATGCAATAATCCTTCACCACTCATCAAATCAAACCAAGCATTACCTACAAAAACCACCCTTGCATTGCCTGCACCACCTCCTAACCATCAAACAATTCCTAAATCACCACCCTCGAGAACCCGCCGCTTGAGTATTGTTGAGCAACTTGAGAGAAGAGCCAAAAATTTGTGTTTCACTATGATGAACAATTCAAACCGGGTCATCGATGTAAGAAGCCTCAACTTTTACTGTTAGAGATGGATGAAACTTCTGGAAATTGTAGTACAACTACTGAACAAGAGTTTAATGATCAATCTCCAATTGAAATAATGTTCAATGCAATGACGGGAACCCACCAATCTGGAATCATGAAACTCCCCGGAAGTATTTATAATCATCCAATAACAATATTAGTGGACTCTGGATCCACTCATAATTTTCTTCATCCTCGAATCGGAGAGATATGTGGGTTGGTTGCTGCTAATTCTCAATCTATAAGTGTTGCTGTAGCAAATGGGAGAAAAGTACACTCTCCTGGCCGTTGTTCTAACGTGCAGTTGTCTATCCAAGGTCATACTTTTATTTTGAACTTTTATGTTCTTCCTCTTTGTGGGTATGAAGTAGTTTTGGGAAAAGAATGGCTTCAAAAGTTGGGAGTTGTTAATTGGGATTTTAAGAGTTTAACTATGTCCTTTACTGTGGATGCACAACCAATCACTTTGAAAGGAAACCAGACATTGGCTCCTGTACGTGATGGAAGCGTCGCACTTAACAACATCACCGTGAAGGATCGATATCCCATTCCAGTAATCGATGAATTATTGGATGAGTTAAATTGTTCTGTTGTATTCTCCAAATTAGATCTTAGATCCGGGTATCACCACATTAGAGTCGTTAGCGAGGACACCCAAAAAACAGCATTTCGTACACCTATTCCAGGTATTCGCCTCGGCTTGATTCTTATATTCGGGTACTACTAATGTATATGCTGATTATGCACTTTCTGAGAAGGACAAGCTACTTCAACATTTTGTGAGAAGAACGATAACCAAGCAGTATTACTCAGCAACAAGAGAAGTCCTTTGATAATGCTATTTGGGAGTAGTTATATGATGATTTCATGGTTCAATGTTTTGAATTAGCGCCTTGCGGACAAGTCGCATTTGGAGAGGACTGAAATGTTACAAACCTAGATAGCTACAATAACTTGTACGTGTGATAAGATGTATATGTTAATTTGTATCGAAACTGCCCAAGGGATAAACTTGGATGGTTGTAACCGTAACCAGGAACCTATATATAAAGAGTTCCTCCTTTTGTAATAAAATTAATGAAAAAATAATATTTTTTTTATATTAGTCTGTAGTTTAAAGATAGTTTAGTTTAGGGTTAGAGCTAGCACTATGGTGCTCTCCATCCCTTCCCTATCCCTCACTATCTCTCAAAATATCCAAAAACCATCTACTATGGTCTCTCATATCCCTACATGTGTAGGGATATCCAACCCTTTCCCTACATGGAGGATCACATCTGATCCCGCTTGTAGGGAAGGGAAATCACACGACTTCTCAGTAGCCATATAAATTTACGCTTTACGGATACTGAGTAGCCGTTTCGGAAAAAATATTTGTTTGACCTTTTTTCATTTACACTTCTCTCACACCCGATCTTAACCATCCATCATTAATAACGGCTCTATCTTCTCCACCGTCGGATCCCAACGGTCATTTTTTCAAAATCCTATATAAATACCACTCTAATTCTCTACTCAAATCACACCAAATCAATTTCTTCTTCTTACATCAATAGATTTCTTCACTAAAATCTCTCCAATTTATTTTTTGTTTAAGTAAGAGTTTTAAATTTTGTTTTGCTCATTAATGTCGGAGACTCAGAAGCAAAAAAGGAAACATAGAGCGAGATTTAGTACTTTGGAAAATCATCACATTCTTACTCAGTACATTGCTATTGGTTATAGTAGTTATGAAGATAAGGAAGAGTTTTGGGAAATCCTTTTTAAAAATTTTGTGGAAGCTTGTGGTGGGAATAAACACGAACGTACTGCAAAAAGCGTTCGTAATCGGTTTAGAAAAATCAAGAATGAAGTGGATAACTTTTCCGATTGTGTTGCAAGAGCTACTATAAGTAATTCGGGCTTGGACTCTATTAACTGGGTATGTTATTTAAATATGTTAATTATAGTTGTTGTATATGTTGTTTGTAAATAGTTTAATTTATGCGTATCTTATTTATGGTTTGTTTACATTGATGTAGATGTTAATTGCAAAAAGATTACATGTTGAAATACACAAAAAAACTTTGATCGAGATGCTGAGTATGAACTGCTTAAAGATGTTTCAAATGTACAAGTAGGTGTGGCTGAAGATATGGACCAAGATTCTAATCCTCCGTTATCTCAAATTCATGGAAATTTCTCTAATATGTTTAGTTCTCCAACCCCATTTACTCAAAATCCACCTACAAGCCAATTCGTCGAGACTCCATTTGCAAATCAATTTCAAAACCCTTATAATGTCCCTAGCGGTATTCCTTTTCCATTAGGATATACCCCTGGTACGAACCCAAGTACAATACCTGGAACTTCGTCAGGTGGATTTACAGGAGATAAACGCATTTCTAGAGCAGCGAAAAAAGCCCAAATTAATAAAAAGGTCGCCGGGACAAGTAGACCCGCCACACCATCCTCGCAAGACTCCCAGATGAGCGACGCGGGCAGTAAACTTGTTGATTATCTAAAAGAATCCCGAACGGCGGTCGCACCTCGTCAGCAACAACAAAACCAAATTATGGAAAGGTTGCTAGAGACAACACAACAACAAATCGAAGCTGCTCGAGAGAAAGAAGAAAGGGAAATAATGCAAATCGATCTCAAAAGGATGGCTCCAAATGCAAAAAAGTACTTTGAATTAAAACATAATGCCATATTGGCCAGGCAGTTGGAGAGGCAACAACATAATATGTTCAATTTGTAATAGCTTAGTTTAATTGTGTTTTTTTTAAAGTAAGGCCGTTTTTCAGTTCCAGTAATGTAGTTTCTTTTTTTTCAGTCACATTAATTTATATATTTCTAATTACGATAATTTGAATTATATTTTCTTATACCAACGGATCTTTAGTAACGGCTAATTTCCAACGGCTAAATTCCAACAGCTACTTTCAATGCCTATTATAAATTGTCATAATCTTCCTCAACAAAAACAATCCAAAATAGTTGGCCTTAGTATCCTCAGTGTCTCCAAATTTTTTTTGTTTCTGAAGACAACATGGTAATGGTTGAGTATACCGTAGAAGAAGATGTTGCAATCACCACAGCGTTTGTAAATGCTGCTACTCTGCCTATTGAAAATATTCAATACCTCTCCGCACATGAACAATGGACGCTGGTGTTCGACGACTTTGTACAAGCGTTTGGAAACGTTAATAACCGAACAAGAAGACAAGTTCAACAACGGATTTCTCGAATTGATATAATGGTTCACAAGTACGTTGCAATTCAAAAAAGGATTTAGGGTTATGCCCCACAGCACATGACAGTTGCGATTACTGTAGGTCATCATAAATGGTTATGATATTTGAAATGTTGTTTACCTATACACACTAACCTATTGCTTTATGTTTGTTTTGCGTAGGAGGAAATGGCCAAATTTGTGTACCAACTAGATACTCGTACAGAATTTACTTGTTTTGAGTACTACTTAATCTTTAAAGCTAACCTGGCTAACAGGGATTATTACAATCCGAAAATGAATGTCGGCGGTCCTCCAGAAGACGGACCGGACGAATAGTATATGCAGTTTTTGTTTAAGATTTTGTGGGTACATCTTATGTAAACCCTCACGAGACTATAACTCGTCCACTAGGGTCACCTAGGGGTTTAAAGGCTTGTTGCACGTGCTAAGTGCAATAGGGATTACTACGACAAGTAACCTAGGTTTTTGTTCAATAATTGTAATGTACTTTTATAACGGTTATTTTCAAACGACTATATCGCAACGGCTAGTTTATAACGGCTATTTTTGACGGATATTATAAATTGTGTCATCTATCTCCAAACAACAAACACCTATTTTCATACACTTTGCAAAACTTCTCACATATTTCAATACCTCTCATAACTCTTTATACGAACACAACCATGGGATCATTTGATTCAATTGAATATTTGGCAATCATCAAAGCATGGTACAAAGAAACTCGAGTAGCAGATCTCTCCCCTGTAATGCCAGAGCCCGAAACCTTTTGGGCGAAGATATATAACCAATATAGACAAGATTATGGGAATCCCAAGAGAAGAAGTGTTCAACAAATTCATGATAGGTACCAGATTATCCAAAAAGCCGTTTACGATTTTATAGTTATTCAACAACGGTTTTTCAATGCAATCCATATTAGCCTGTCCCTTCAACAATTTGTAAGTATTTTAGAATTGCTTTTGTCCAAAGCTAAATTGAATGATTTTAAATTATAACAATAAGTATATTGCCTTGTGTTATTGTAGCACGAAGTCGTTAAAGCGCGTTATTTTGAGGAAAAGGGTGAAGCATTCACATTTGATGAAAACTATAATTTCATGGTATCCAAAATCCCAGAGTATCAATCGCCGGACAATTCATCTGCTTCATCCAATGAAGATTGAAAGTATAATAAATGTTTTCGTTACTACGACAAGTGATTTGGTTTTTTATTCAATAGTTCTGAACTTGTTGTCTATTTTGTGGAATTTCAGTTTTATTTATGTTAAACTTTTCTTAAATAAAAGATAGAACATCAGATCATATATAGATTGCAAGAAGACTTAAAGATAAAAGATTACATTAATTTAAGATAAAACATTCAAATATAATCATTCTTCAGGAATGTTGTTCCGAAGACTTGATTAACATCTGATGCAGAAACACACACGCCAAAACAGAAAATTACATAAATATAAGATAAAACATTCACATTTACTCATTCTCCAGGATTGTTATTCCGAAGACTTGATTAACATATGATGCAGAAACATCTAAGCGATATAGCTATATTTCGTATGGATTGTAGGTATCATAACTTGCTTTCAATAGCTGATAACATTCATCATACGGAAAATTGTCGCATGTCTGGTTAAGATAGCCTAAACGAGCAGCACTTTTCTGAAATTTTTAAAAATAAACTTAGCTTAAAATAGTTATAATTTTAGAAAATAAAAGAAATTTGTTAAAAAATTCTTACTCTTTGTTCATATGACATTCTAGTATTGCGTATGTTATCATCGGTCTGAGTCGTGACAAAAGTGATGATCGCCTTGTTCATCTTGCTCCACCTAGCTCTAAGACCTCCTTTGTCTCTCACATTTGGATTTTCGGATATGTTATCAAAAAATTCAAATACATTCTTCCAGAATTGGTTGGTAGTGCTCTGAACTACGTTAAGAGTATTGTTTTTTGCTTCAATCCATGCTTGCGTAAGAGCAACATCTTCTTCTTTGTTGAATCTCATTTTTATAAAACACAAATATGATAGAATGTGTGGATAGCTTCACTTTGGAAAGTGATTTGCTATATATAGAGATATGATGAGAGGATATAGAATTCAAACAAAAAAAAAATGCCGTTATACAGTAAATATTACCATTAAAAAAATAGTTATGCCGTTAAGATAGTCTAAAGTAGCCATTATACAGTAAAAAAAAAGATATCCGTTAAAAAATTAAAAAACTAGCCGTTTACATTTAAAAGAACTCGTCGACGGTCCCGAATCACGAGACTGACCTGGGGTAGATGACTCACATGTATATGGTGGTTCATACTCTCTCACAAATCTCTGATGGAATTTTGCACTGTATTCGATTTGGTATTGCAGTTCCTTTATGTGGTCGAAATAGAATTATTGTGCAGCCATGTATTGTTGTTGCACATCCTGATATGCCTCGCACCACATCTCCTGTATACAGTAAACACCAACATGAGTTTATATTTTTTTCAAAAGTAAAATATATAATAATTAAAGGACATATGATACTCACAGCTGGACCCTGATGACATTATAATTGGGTTTAGGAAACTGTCTCAAATAATCCATTCCAACAGGCATATCAATCGCATTAAAATCGGGGCCGCATATTTTAGTTGTCAGATTTTTGGTGGATATGGGAAGAGATGACGATCGACGGGCACCAACTCTTCTGTGTATGTGCTTTTTCATGGAGGTGCTGGTCGGCGTACATAAGCATCGTTATCTTGCGTACCATACAAATCCCTGTTTCCTTCATGTACAATTACACCTGAGTACTTACCAACTGACCTCTCCTTCCACCATAGCTTGTACTTATGATCGGGTACTTCAACATAATGCAAGGGATTAAGTTGACTATTGGTGTACAAATAGGCAGTGTTGATGTCTACTGTTGAATCAGGAGGATTGCACGGTATTACTGTCATCCCAAGAACTTGTTTGAGAAACCGTTTGCCCAGGTACAAGGCGTTGTGACCAAATGGATCGTAAAAGACCCTCCGTGTTACAGACATTTGTTTAGCCTTTACCACCTCGGGGTTAGTCTTCCATTCACTATCCTCCCATGGCGACCATACTACAGAATTGAATGAGAAGTTATCAATCTGGTAACGCGCAAGAGTCACTGAATGGGTACCTATATCACTCTGTGCGCCTCTTTTAAAGTCTCTTTGGTCTCCATCATATAACCTACCCGCTGGCCACGGATCCATATTTTCATTCTCCGCCTTTATATAGGGAAATAGACATCGGAAGTATGCCCAAAACCAAGGTTGCAACATTATTAGTTATTATTAACAACTAATTGCATTATACGGTCACCAATAAAAAACAAGTAAGGAAAGTAAGATTACAAGAGGGTATGAATTTTTACCATCAATGGATACGAAAAGAACTGCAAGTCAGGCTTGTTGCACGTTACTCCAGTATTCAAGCCCCATAACATACTACCGTACAACGCCGAACCCCAATCATAATACCTCAGCACATTTAAATCCCTCATTATACTAAGCCATTTAATCTCAACAACATTGTTCTTGTTTGGGAAAAGGATATTCCCAAAACACCAAATCAAAAACCATCTTGCAATTTTCTCCTGAAATACAACATCGTTTTCTAGGCCGAGTCTATGGTCAAGAAACAATTTGATCAAACTGTTCTTCATCCCCTTGCATCTATCCACAATTTTAACTCTCAAGTCGAGTAAGTTTTCTTGTCTAACTTCTTATATTCCCGTTATGACCATTTTATCTTCTTTCATTCTTCTTGTTGTAGCTACCGCGTTAATATATGGGAGCAAACAATCTATGGTTTCGGGAGCAATTTGATGCAGTTGGTCCATACTAATTTCTTGTAATGATATGCGATTTCCTTGGCCAATAGGAATTTCGGTAATTTGAGTGAAGTCTAATGGGGTAAACCCTATTTCAAAAATAGGGAAGTGAAAGGTATTGGTGGTATGCCACCACCTTTCAAATATACCAGTAGTTAGGCAGTTGTCTTGTAGTTTCAGATATTTTATTTTTAAAATTGAACCAAACCCACAGTTGTCTACAAGTTGTTTAGCATGTGGAAATTTACTAACTGCGATATACATTTCATGTAGTTGGCTTACACTACTTCGATGTTTCAGAGATTTCTGCCTCTCATCTGACGAGATTGGGACTTTCAGTTTATGATCACTATGTTCTTTTGAAGAAACCGGAATTCTATCATTCACAATTCGTTGAAAATCATCGGAGTACATCTACAACACACATGTACACAAAATCATCACAAAACAATCCATTTTATGCAAAAATTCTACAATGGATATATATTGTACAAGACCAACAAAAAAAAATTAGCCACATTATCTATCAAACTACAACAAAATAATCAATCAACAATAAATTATCCATCCAAATACAATTTCTCTGCCAACAATCTTCCCTAGACATAATACATATTCATTTAATCATCCATCAATCCAAAATTATCAATAACAATACCATATCTATATCAAAATCAATCATAAACAACAACCTCTTTGATTCAATCAATAAAATATCATAAATTCAATCAACAATGTCTCAAACTATCAAACAACATACAAGGACACATTATAATCAACCTAACATCTCCAATTTAATCATAATCAAACTCAAATTAAATTTAAACCCTAAAATTTGAAACACTCACCTTGGACGATTTTGTTGATGAAACACGAAATTGAAAAAGGCAAATGCTTCACCGGATACTAAGGAATAAACCCATTGAATTTTAGCTCCTGAATCGCACCAGAGGGTCTTCAAATCGAAAGGGGTTGTGGAGAGGAGAAAAATAGAGAAGAAGAAGGAAGAAGAAGAAATGGCCGAGTCCGAGCTCGCTTCTGAACACTTAAACCTATAAAACGGCTACTGATACGGCTACTCAGTAGCCGTTTGGCACTATTCATTAGCCGTATCGTGTAGGGAAGGGATAGGAGTGCACCATAGTGAGGTTGGCTTCCTTGTGCTATCCCTTCCCTACATATGAGGGATAGGGAAGGGATGGAGTGCACCATAGTGCTAGCTCTTAAGATCCTAGCATATTACTTCTCCGTCCTTTTTCCATTTTGATTTTTCTTCTTTTGATTGTTACAGGGTTTTCTTCTTCGAAGAAACTAATCTTTGCACTCTCTACGGGAGATAAGTAATTGTATATCTTCAGCATTATACAATTGGTGAAGTTTTTGGTTGTTGTTGTTGTTTATGTATTTTTTTTCCCGTTATTAGTCCAACCTAAAATTTTGTTTGTTGTGATTTTGAACAGAAGAATCAACAATTAAGAACAAGGTTGTTTGAGTTGTATAAAGAGTTTAGGCAAAGAAGATCTGGTCGTTGAATGTTAGAGTTTGGGCTAAGAATATTCGGTCATTTAACTTTTAGAATGGAAGTTTTTGAATTGGATAATTAAGCGTAAGATGTTGTATATAGTTTTGTTGAATGAAACACCTGTAATGTTATTAGATTTTTAACTCCTATTTTTTGCACTTTGTCCCTTTCTCAGGCTTAATTCGACCAATTTGGTTGGTGGGATGATCTTAATTTTATGGTGTGTCTTTTTCCATCGTTATGTTTATTAAAAAGATTTGTGTACAAGACTTTTGCTTAGTCACTGCACGTTGCATTTGCTAGACCAAAGTCCACACTTTAGCTTATTCGAACTACTAATTCATGACTTGGTCACTGAGCTAGAGTTCTAACTCAGAACTACAAATGAAGAAAAAAGTCCAAGACTCCAAGCCCTGAAGGAAATTTCAAGAATAAGTTGAAATTCGTGCATAACTATGGTTGCGAAGATATAATAGATTCCTGGAGTTTCTGGAAGTTGTTGTTTCATGGAAACAGATGGGTGCACGCATAGAGGCGCGGAGGTTAATGTAATTATTAGTAAGGGACAGAACCAATGGTGTACATAATCTTCTGGGGCTGCTTATTGATTTTACTCTCCCATGTCTTCCCTTTTTTGAATGTTCCTTTGAAAATTAGTAATCCAGGACGTTGAATTTATTTCCAAATGTTATAGAGCCTGTGGCCTATGGATGTGCGGTCCATTAGATGAATAGGTCTTTCCTGTCCTGTATATAAGAGAACATTATATGTATGTAATAGTTTGATGCCTCTTTATCATATACCAAGTTCTTCTCCTTCTTTATCTCTTGCTTTAACCTAATTGTTAATCCAAAACGTTATCGTGCACGAAGCTGTACCGCAAAGCTATATGGGATCGATTGGGTTTTTTTTTCCATCAACGCCGGAATCAAATAAGCGAAGTTGGATTTCTTTATTTTTTCTTTTTCTTTTCCCATTTTTCTGATTTTGGCACAAACGTTGGGATATTAAATCTATGGAGAAAATTGATTTAATCAGGGATTAGAGATTATTTTGATTAATCATAATCAGGAATATTTTTTTGGTTATTATTTTCGTACTGATCAATTAGGGATTATTTTGATTATACTGATATATTAGGGGTTATTTTGATTAATTCTAATCTGGAATTAATTTTTATTGTTATTATTGTTTTGTTTTTTTGATTTTCGTATACTGTGTATGCACTAATGAGGACTTATTTTGATTCACTCATGTTCATACTGTGTATGCACTAACCAGGGCAGATTGGGTTTTGCTTGCTTATCAAATCGACGGGAAGGAAAATTTGGAGAAGAAAACTGTTCGCGTTCCAAAGGGTATACCCTACCCGATCCGACCCGCGACCCTATCCGGCCAACTCCGACCCGACCCGATGTCCTGTTCCAGAGCATGTCCTGTTCTATTATGTTTTTTAGCTGTGCCCGATCAAGGGCGTTCTGGTTTTGTGTATAACATGAGTTTTTATATGCTAGGCTTATTTACTCGCTAGGCTTATTTATTTGGTTTTAGAATATGCCTAGTTTTGTTTATTTTTGTCTTAAAATAAGTCAACAGGATATAAACGGTCAATTTAAATTATTATTATTTATCTCAGTCATTAAGAATTTTGGTCTTAATGCTATTTGTTCCCTTGAATATGATATTGGTTATAGTTGAATGGTGTATTTTGTTTAATTGGTTGAACCAACTCAATTCCAATGTATTTATTTGGGGTTTAGAAGTACTTGAGCACCATTATTGTGTACTTGATATTTTCTTCCCAAATTTGAAATGTTCCGTGGGATGCAATCCACTGGCTCGACTATTAAGAGTCGGGATTTTCAAAAGATACGTTGCAAATAAAATCACATGTATTCCAAATTTTGTGGAAGAACTCACAAAAGATGATATGAGTCAGAAAATTTCCATTTCTCTACTTCATCCATGATACTAACGAACCAGTATATGTTGAAATATGACAACAAGAGAACTATCTTTAGTAATCTACTCAACCTAAAGTAATTGGTTGACATGTGTAGTGAGATTCTCTTGGTCTATTGAGATAAAGAAATTTCTCAAATTAAGCTAAATGTAGCAAAATTGAAAATGGAAAGAACCCCGAAGTAAAAAGGGTTAGACGTAATGACTCATATGAAGCATGTGAAAAGGGACATATATATCATGAGACAAAGATGTATTTTTTTCCCAGTACTAATGACACCAAAGTACAGGTATCAGCTGAATATGGGATGAAGCTAAGATGTAATTCTAGCTCCCATCATAAATGAAAGAGTTGGAAATGCACCTGGTCATAGGTGTTGATATATACAATGTAATGTGTGTATCATAGTAACAACCAATTTCCACTTCAACTTTAATGGCAACAAGAACTTTACCGGGCCAATTGACTATCTTATTCAGTTGAACTAGATCAAATATCTGCACCTATGGAATGAAAACACGAGACATAAATTCTCTAAAGCACTTGAGATATATTGGGTGAAACGTAATATATATTCAGTCTAAAGTACTTGAGTTGAATCCGACTTTTATTACGTAATAAGGCCACACCACTTATTAAAACTCTCAAGACCCAAATGTCTAACTCATAGTTGTTTTTCTTCCACTAGCTTAAGGAATTTAAACTAGTTGTTGAACTATTTCCTTATAATGTGACTACGAGGATTGGATCAGCAAGCACAACACTGCTCAAAAATTTGTTTTCAAGATAGAACAAAGACGTCACAAAATCTCTATATGTACCGAGAGATAATCACACCTTGTTAAATTCCAAAGAAACCCATACAAATGGATATCATGTGGAACCTGACTGTGATGATAATGTAATTGATTGCATCTTTTATAGTCACTAATGTATTTAGAAGGAAACATACTTTAGAGATACTAATGAGTCAATTTAGTGAAATGTAAACCACTATAGTATTAATTTGGATTATTGAATCCATATTGACTCCGACGATGAAATGTTGGAAATTGACTCATACAGACTTTGACATAACCATAAAGGCACTTTGGTTGTGACATAATGTTTCATTTTGAAAGGAATCATACGTACATCGCTGTGTTTGAGTGGACGAGACAACGGAAAAAGATTGACAGAATGCGAAGTAACGGCATATCTCTCAATAAGTGTTTTCTAAAGCACTAGATGCATCCCCCACCCCACCCCACTCCTATTGCTTTTAAAGTAAAGAAGCACATCACTCATTTTACAAAGTCTATTATAAAAAGGATTGAGACCATCCGAAGATGCAAATGGTAAACAACCTATATTACGAAAGAAAACAAGGTGATCTAGAAATATATCCACGCAGAATGCGGACCATTAAAGTGACCTATGGCTCTGGTGGATGCTTTCACACTTTGGACTAGTTACAGTTCCCAAGTAGTTTTGCGTTTGGAAAACTACTAGCACATATTATACATGTAAGGGCTCACCAAAAATCCTAGCTAGTGCACATCAAAAGGACTTGATGGTTATTGCATATTGAATAGGATCAATGTAGAGCATCCTATACCCAATGGTCTCGCACAGACTATCATCAAATGTTACATATGATGCCTAAGGAATAATTTATGCGTACCAACCTATGTTTTATTGCTTTGGGGATATGCAGTATTACACGTATCTTACTTAATTCGTTTTTAGAACCCAATATTAGTCAACCTTTTCTGCATACCAGTTGGTAACTGGATTTAAGCCTGACATTCGTGTTCTTACGCATTTTTGGTTGCACTATATATATGCCATTACGACTCCACATCGTACTATGATGGGTCTTCAAAACTGTTAAGTAGTTATGTTGGAAATGAGTTCCCAACAATTATCCGCATTTTAAAACTTTTGGCAGGAGATCTCTTACCGCTAGATTTGCGGGTTATCACTTTAATGAGACAGTCTTCCCATCGTTAGGGGGGGATAAGAAAAAGTATTTTCTAAGGGAACGACAGGAATTGTCGTGGTATGTTCCCACTGTGTCTCATATTGATTCTTGTACTCCACAAATATAAATGTGAAGTGATAAAGAATATTCGATTTTCAGAATGTACACTGATGTTGCTAAAGTGATGAGATCACACATACCAGCTGCAAACCTACCTGCAAATTTACAAATCCTCAATACGGGATATACACCATAGACTAAGGTGTTGCAACTACACTCAGTGGAAGTGTGGTTGAGGCCGTGGCTCCATATAGGAAGTTGGAGAGACCACCTGGTTCAATCAATCCTCACCTAGAAAGGAAGTAGGTGAGTACGGCATAACTTATTTATATCATCAGAAATCATCTCATAAGATTGTCTCTGAATATGTCCATGAATCAAACTGGAGGACGCTCCGAAGTTTTAAATGATTCTAGAGAACAATGAAATCCTGACGGATTATGAGAATGCATATGAGTCAATGGAAGGATCAATGCGTGCACAATGATGATATAATCCATAAATAGTTGCTCCAGAAGTAGAGCACAATGAGATCGAACCATGCTTTATTTTGATTAATTTCAAATAAATAGCATATTTGGCCTACGCAATCCAGGCAGAACTTAATTCTTCGACAAATATACGGGTATTTGGTGTGGTAGTGCTAACCAACCTAGTGTAAAGCCTGTGGGACATATGTGGTTATTTATCATAAAGTGTAGTGAGAAGAATGAGGTCTTAAAGTATACAGAATCACCTTGTGGCGCGAGGTTTCTCAGAAACCCATGGATCGCTTACTCTTTTGAACATCATAATGTTCAGTTAATTAGTTTGCTTGGTAGTTTCAAAAGAACTTGAAACATAGTAGATGTGGTTATATCTCTGGAGATTTAGACTCAAAGATATTTGCAAAAGTGCATGATGGCCTTTTGCTTCCCAAGTCGAATGACTCTAAACCATAGAGTGTGTTTGCAGTTACACTGGAATACTCACTTATTGATTTAAACAATCAGGCGGATGTGGTATACCCGTCTAAGTGACTATTTGATTGGGAAGGGATAAACAAGTAAGGTTTCGTGCCATGCATATTAAATAAGTTCCTGATTTAGAATTATAGCTATCTATGTCGACGGTATGGACATGATAAGTACTCTTAATGGAATAAGAGATCTTACAAGCTATTTAAAATCTGAATTTGAGATGAAAAAATCCTGGGAAATCTTGATCTTATCTATGTTCTAAATTAGAAGACCGAGCTTGTGGTATATTATTCCACCAGTTTGCATATGTCCATTGTCAGGCAATTTAACAAGGACGTGCATGCTGCAAGCACTCCCATGATTAGTCGAGTTTCAAATGTACATAAATGACCAATTCGTCTAAAGGAAGATGACGAAGTTGGGTCGGGAGATGAACTTTCCTTATCTAAGTATAATATACGCATTATTGTACTTAGCATAATGTACTCGACCAAATGTTACATACTCAATGAACTTGTTAGCTAGATATAGCTCAGCGCCAACGCAACGTCATTGGAATGGTATAGTGAATGTAATCATGTACTTCAAAGTAACCATTAACATAAATTTGTTTTATCCCTGCAAAGACATAAAAAGGAATGCTAATGAAAGTGCAATCCAAAGGTTGTTGATTATGAAAGAACAACAATATCTTCTCCAACGAAAGCAATCAGGGGGAGATATGGTAGACTATTTTTTAAGTCATTACCGATATTCATTTCGAAAAGTACATGACTAAAGTAACTGTCTAGAACAACTCTGAAAGTAATCATGGGGAGATGCCGACATCAGGGGGGTATCCAAGGATATGATGTCGACATATTTTACTTCGAAATTAAAGCTGTGTTGTACTCTTTTTCCCTTCGATCGAGAATAGTTTTTCCCAAAGGGTTTTGTTACTCGACAAGGTTTTTAACGAGATAACACTAAAAACATCAAGTATGTTGAACGTTATAGACTTGAAGATCGCATTGATATTACTGAAAATATCCGAATCAAATAAATGAAACACGATAGTCCGTTAAGCAAAGTAACTTCCAGAATCAACAACATGGTCTTATAAACATTAAAGTCACCAAAGTAAAGTGTGATTAAACTCCTTTTGACTGCATTAGACTAATAAAAATTGTCTGACATTAGGGGGAGCATCTAATGGTGTGTTGAACTATTTTCCTTCACCGAGATTGCTTTTTCCCATAGGGTTTTGTTACTCGGCAAGGTTTTTAATAAGACAACAACAAACACAGGGAATGTAATTTCCCATCTAAGGCTATTGTCTTTCCCACGGGGATTTTCTGCCTTAGGAGTTGTGAAGCAACTAGTCAACTTCAACAGAGCAAAGTGATCATCTGCAACAGATCACCTTTACTTGCATTTGTCATGTTGTACTCTTTTCCCTTCGTCGAGGTTTTTATCCCACTGGGTTTTCCTTGTCAAGGTTTTAATGAGGCAACATCTTCGAGTCCAACTATGTTCTAAGTTTGCTTAATATTGTACTCTTTTTCTTTAGTTCAGGTTTTGTCCCTCTGGGTTTCCCTGGCGAAGTTTTAACGAGGCAATTAACTTAGACTCATCGATCTGTGAAGATCATATTGCTTGTGATGAACTACATGTAAAGTAAGAGACAACATGTGAAGTACTACATGTGAAGAGTTGTACCAAGGTTTTATCCCACTGGGTTTTTCCTTGTCAAAGTTTTAGTAAGGCTTTGATTTCGGCACAAGTCATCAAGGAGAGAACGACATTTGAAGAACTACATTTAAAGAACTATATGTGAAGCACTATATATAAAACTTTGTTATTGAACCGCACAAGGGGAAGTGTTATAGGGCCTGTGGCCCATGGATGTGCGGTCTATTAAATGAATAGGTCTTCCCTTTCCTGTATATAAGAGAATATTATATGTATGTAATAGTTTGATGCCTCTTTATCATATACCAAGTTCTTCTCCTTCTCCATCTCTTGCTTTAACCTAATTGTTACTCCAAAACCAAACACATTTTAGACTATCCAACCCGAAGTGTCTCCTGAAACGTAGTTTGGGATTTAATCCAAGGATTTCTATACTTTTGTTGCTGTCTTCCTTTTAATATTATTAAATCGATAGACGAATGGGGACAATGTCTTAGGGAAGCAACGGAAAACCCCTTTGTATACTAGGTTGAATTATGCACCTTTGTCAATATATTGATCGTTTGTCCGTGTCTTTCAATCTCTATTGAATTAGCAGTCACATTTTGATCAGTCTCCTTCACCTTGAACCTCTTCTGTTTGTTAGATTTTTTTTTCTTTCTCTGAATCTCTCTAACCTGGACCTTTGAAGGTTTAGCAAGTCAGGTACACTTACTATACTACTTTTTTTACGCCATTTTATGATGCTCTACTCTCTCTTGTTTTCCTGGATAAAAGGCTATCGCAGTAGCAGCTGCCCATCAAAAGGGAAGCGTCGAACAACGTACGGAATACAAACATCATGTCCAGTATAAATAATAAAGTGCGTATGGCCAAGATGTTTTCTGATTATGGTCGATAAAATTTGGTTAATGCCATCAGATTGCATCTTTAACCTTTACAAACAAATATACGACAGTTGAGATTTTTCATTTTTTTTCTTGGAAATAGACGAATGCGAATTGAATATGTACATTGAGATATCAATTGTTACCAAAAGATAATTCTTTCTTGCATTTCTAATTACACTTCTAATTACACTTCGCTTTGTAAGAGTTTTAATGCCGGAGGAATATGCAATGAAAGTTAGCACACCAGGGAAAATACGTCGCCACAAAGGAACATGCAAGGAACCCCATTGTCAAAAAAATTCTAGGATTCGCATGTGCTGAAAGCACGACCAAATCACAAAGTCCCATGTGCCGATTTTTTTTTGGATATACCGAAAGCGCAACCATATCATAAAGTCCATCGCGCCGAAGGCGCACGAGAGGTTGATCCAGGACGAAGGCCTCGGTGATACCCTAGTTCCTTCTGTGGAAAAAGAAATCATTATGATTCACATTGTTTTGCTAGTAAGAAACATAATTCTGATCTTCAAAATCTACTACTTTTTGCTGTCGACGGAGTGAATTGTCTAGCGACATCTACAATGGATTTCATTCCTGCAGTAAACCAGAATTCTCATGCACAAGGTTTCCAAAGTCACTCTTCTAGAAATCTCTACAGGAATCGTGTCCCTCTTAATGGTGCTAATTCTTGCGCCACAAATGTACACATTTCCAGTGCTATTGAGAATAAGTCAGGTAGACCTAAGTTTAGGAAATGGAATTCTTTCGATTCTGACCCTCTGGAACTAATCTCTAGAGGTCCTAGATTTAGTTTTCAGAAAAATCCTTCTGATAAGTACTCAAAAAGGTTTATGTCTATCATCTGGGATAAGAAATAACCGAAGGAAGGTAAGGAATACGAGGCTCAAACATTCAGATGGTATTTACAATTCATCTCTCAATTTTCATGGTGGGATTAAATCTCACTTTGCTACCTAGCTATAGGTAATTTCATCCTTGTATCTAAATTGAGAGTTGCAAGGATGATATTTGCGAGATGCTCAAGTCTACTGTAGGTTACCATCTGTCTTATGTTTGAAATAATTGTTTTATTCTTTTGTGAATGTTGAGTCATATCTTGATTCCTAGTAACAATTGTATCTCTTTTTCATATGCTCTGATTTAAAGTAAATCTTTTAATTACTGAGCCATGAGATATCTGAAAACAGAGTGTATTTCCTTATTATTCGATCTTTTCTAATCCATTAAACTTCCTTAACTGGTTCACGAACGTCCTTGTCTTACTTGGGAGTTTTTTTAGGGTTTCCATAAAAAGGGTGTCCTTCTCTTGTTCGTAAACATATATATAGTATTGTTGATGGTGGTTTTTAGTTCAGGGCTAAAATTGTAAAACTCTGTATTTGATGCGCCGTTATTCTGCAAAGAGACTGAGCCATTCAAAAGTAATGAGTGTCCAGACCTCTATACTTACATATGTATTGAGCAATTCAACATATTTATGAAATTTATCCAGAATGGTGCGTGAAGCAACAATCCCAGATATTCTGTAAATTTTAACCTATTGCATTATTCATTAATGCATGACCTGCCTGGTATTTTCCTATGCAATGTTCCCAGCCGAACTCTCAATATTGGCATGACATGATGATTAATGTTCACTCGCAGCGGAGTAGCATGAATCTCCCGAAGTGTCAGTATTGAGACCTGCATGAAAACACTCACATAGGCTACACCACCCTCTGACAAAAAGATCAGCGTGTAAACACACTTTTTAATTAAAAGTTAGCGCGATCAAACGCGTTTAAATTACTTAAGGAAAATCTAGACTGTCCATATCAGTCTTAAAAAACGATCACGACCACACGATTTGGCCACACAATTCAACAGGCCTAGCCTACTCCTAGCGGAACAAGGAGATCATCATGATGACCACCGACGGGCCCACTAACATCCCGACCGATCGGATTCCATCTAGTACACCTGCAACGCTAACCCTAACATGGGTGATCGCGCTGTTGAAAGATGAGCTAAAACGAGCTAAGACCGGCAAAAACGGTATCAAAAACATCACGACCGCCCAACTTGGCTAGCCTAGTTGGACGGCCTAGATCTTCCCTCGAATGATAAAAAGGGTACTGGCGTGTTCACCGGCGACCCAACTACATTCTTAGTCAATCGACTTGCCCACGGAAAACCAGAAACGTGTTGAATCGCTCTCCCAAAATAAGGGTGATCGCGCGATTTTTAAAACCCTACAATTAAGTCAGCGGCGTAATGCAACTGTCGCAAATCGATCGTGTCTGTCCATCTTCGCCATCTTGGTCGAACAGCTTAGATCGGATTCTAGATGAACAACAGCGTGGCACTGTGATCACCGGCGACCCCTCTTCCATGAAGAGCGATCGGCCAAGCCATGGCTTGCTCATATGGCCTTCGAACGATCACCCGAAAGAGGCTGGTCGCACTGCTTGCATAATCCAACGGCAGTACACAACTGCCGCAAATCATCTCGTCCATCCAACTTCGCTAGCCTAGTCAGATGGTGTAGATTTATTTTTAGGAGGCCAACAGAGTAACACTGTGATCATCGGCCACCCCTCCTCCACAGGGAGCGATCGACCAAATGGTAGCTCACCTATAGGGTTCTCAAACGATCGTCCAAAGGTGGCTGGTCACGCTACCTTTTTTAATACGTTCAATTCGTGACTAATTTGAACGAACTCTAAAACAACGATGTTTCCTGCACATCGATTATTTTCAGCTGCTTCTTTAAAAGCGATGCATTATATACATCGGTTATAAGCGATGTTTAAAAATATCAATTTCACAAATAATTTTATTATTTGACCTAAAAGCACTATGTGCTGCTTTTGGCGGCGAGTCTCACGACTTCACCCATTTAATCGAGACATCAAACATGTCACAAACTGGGGGATGCTCATTGGGGTATTGGTCTGGCGGTTTACAGCGTGCAGCATGTAACGCGCCCATTACGGGAAAGTGTCAGGAAAGGACGGACGGTTAACAGCAATGGGAGTAGTGGATGAAAGTGTGCCCAGTTTTCCCTCGTAATGGAAACGTGGTGATCACCACTTTTTACACAGCCCCACTTCTCCACTACTTAACTGCCTCCACTTCCTACGAGGTCAGGGGTGCCCTCAATGACTTGTATAAATAGGATTTCAACCTACTTCAAAAAAAAAAGTGTTATCAACACAAGTATCCAGAAAACACCGTGAACTGATAGCTTATATTCTGCAAGCCAGTTCTACATTCTGATACAAGTCATAAAACAACCACACCTTCATAATTCAACATTCTGATCTCAACACCTTCTTCGCTTCCCTCCTTAAGATCAACCCTTCTCCTTCACTTTGTGACCGAATTGAATCTGGAACAGCCATATCTTGGTTTAGGCCAAAGTCTTACAGATTGATCTCTCGAACTTAAAAGTACTCCTACGCAGTACATTTGTTTAGGGTTTGAATTCGTTTCTCATCAACACACCCAAATTTATCAAAAACGGCAGAATCAGTTTTTATCCCAAAATAACTGGCGACCACAGTGGGAGATTAATCTCTCGGTTGCAATTTCAAGCTTTCGCAAAGATGGTTGGTCTTAGGGCTAATTCAACTACGTCAAATCCCAGCCAGAATCCCTCAAATGGTAATGTTCCTCACGTTCCTTTGAACAATTCTGGTTACAATGAACTTTCATATTTTACTACCCCTTTTCTCTCTGTTGATTCAATCGATGGAGAAATCCTAACGCTGGCTGAACTGGCACGGAGACAAGAAATTTTGTCAAGAAATGTGGACCAGCTGA
This sequence comes from Papaver atlanticum, assembly GCA_023531105.1. Lineage (NCBI taxonomy): Eukaryota > Viridiplantae > Streptophyta > Magnoliopsida > Ranunculales > Papaveraceae > Papaver > Papaver atlanticum. Next base: position 822,214 of record JAJJMB010014087.1, read on the forward strand.
AAGGAGCAATTGAAAACCTGTTCACCTGCCTGATATACGTGACAAGAATTTTTGGAGTTGAAGTGGTGGAACGTCCAAATCTCTCGACGGATGATCGTCCTCAAGTCAACAGTTTCACTACCAATCAGAAGCCGGTGGATCAGGAAGCAGCTTCTCTAGTAGAAAGTCTATGCGAACTTCTACACCTCTCGAAGGATCAACGAACAGATACATTTGCTGCAATCAACCAGATAGCCCTAGATACGCGTTTGGCTCCTTCGCATCCAGAAATATCCAAAACACTAGAGATGTCCGTGAACAATGTTACGTTTATTGAAGATGACCTGATGGCAGAAGAGGGTCATAAAAGATCCTTGCATGTTACTACACGCATCAAGGATTCAGAATTCAAAAGGGCTCTCATCGATACGGGAGCGTCCTCGAATGTTATTACTTTTACAACTCTCGGGACAGCCAAGGTTCGACTAAACAAAATTGTGTGGCAGCCTACCACGATGACAAATTTCGAAGGAAACCAAACCAGCCTGTACGGGTACGTTAATCTATCAGTAGGACCTGTCCAATCGAAAGTAAAATTTGAAGTAATAGAGAGGGAGACGGACTATCACATGATACTGGGAAGACCATGGCTTCACGATAATAAGATCATCCCCTCAACGTATCACCAATGCCTGAAAACTGTGCTGAATGAAGAAGTCATCCGCATTCCTGCGTCATTGTCTCCTTATGCACCGATTTGTAGCATGGAACTGTTTGAGCCAAAGGAAAATCCACGAGATTCATCAAACAAGGTTCACTGCACTCCACTCCCCACGTGGGCATCGATCGAAGAGGAAGACCGGCTTGCATCACTGAACAGAGAGACCAAGTCTTACGATGTGCCTCTATTGGCGGGACACGCTAAACCTTTTTCATCAAGCAAAGTCTTAGCTCATCCTCATACTAAGAGGTAACGAACTTTTGTGGAAAGTCATGACCAAAAAGGGAAAACTGTATACCGGCGCCGCTGTTAGCAATTAACAGGGGAGATTGTTACCCAGTCTCTCCGCCCAATGGAATGCAACAATAACAACAAGATGCAAGAAGAAGTGCCAGATGCTCCACGGCAGTTGCAGGATGGCACTGACTCCACAACTAATGAACTCGAAATCGTCAACATCAGGGATAAAGACTCTCCAAAGGCCCATCTCCATCAGTTCGGCTCTATGTGCAGACGAACACACAAAACTCATGTATCTTCTTAAGGAGTATCAAGACATATTCGCATGGACATATGAGGAAATGCCCGGTTTAGACGAAAAATTGGTCACTCATCATCTACATATAATACCTGGATCCAGGACAGTTAAACAATCTCACAGGCAGTTCAGACACGATGTGGAGGAACAAATCAAGATTGAGATTCAGAAGCTACTGGCCGCAGGTTTCATCAAGCCCATTCACCATCCTACCTGGTTAGCCAACGTGGTTCCCGTAAAGAAGAAGAACGGTCAAATTAGGTGTTGCGTTGATTTCAGAGATCTGAACAAATGCTGCACCAAAGACAATTTTCCCCTTCCAAACATCAACATGCTAGTAGACGATACTAGCGGACATGGCATGTTCTTCTTCGTGGACGGATACAGCGGCTACAACCAGATAAAGATGTATGAGCATGATGCAAGTAAGACAGTTTTTCGAACCCCTTTCGAAAACTTTTATTATACTGTGATGCCCTTCAGTTTGAAAAATGCTGGTGCTACCTATCAACGCGCCATGACCGCGATCTTCCATGACATGATGCACAAGCAAGTTGAAGATTATGTAGATGACATAGTAGTCAAATCAAAAACTCGAGCAGCCCATACAGACGTATTGCGTCAAGTATTCGAAAGGTGCCGTGAATACAAGCTGAAGATGAACCCTTTGAAATGTGCTTTTGGAATCTCTTCTGGCAAATTTCTGGGATTTCAAGTGATTGCTGAAGGAATCAAGGTAGCCAAGACTCAATCCATCCTTACGATGCCACCTCCGTAAACTGTGAAAGAACTTCAGAGCTTCATGGGAAAGTTAAACTATATTCGGCGTTTTATACTTGGATTAGCCCAGCTTATCGCTTCATTCACCCCCTTGCTGAAAAAGGGAGCAAGCTTTGTTTGGGCCACGCAACAACAAGAAGACTTTCGGAAGATTCAACAAATATTGTCATCACCGGCCATTATGAAATCTCCCATACAAGGGAGACCATTGTGCCTCTACACTGCTTCCAGCGATGCTGCTGTTGGTGCCCTCCTTGCTCAAGAAGATGATGAAGGGATTGAACACCCTATATACTACTTCAGTCGTACTTTAAGAGATGCTGAACTAAGGTATCCTAAGGAAGAAAAGGCGTGTCTAGCTCTAATTCACGCTATTCAGAAATTCAGACATTATTTACTGTCAAATAAAGTAGTGCTAATAGCTAAAGTTGATCCCGTCAAATTCCTGCTCTCAAAACCGGCCTTGATAGGCAGGCCGGCCAAATGGTTACTCCAAAATTCGGAGCTCGATATAACATGCACCCTTCCGCGGGCTATAAAAGGACAAGCAGTAGCAGATTTACTAGCAGCATTCCCGGGAGAAGGTACTACTGCATTGCATGAAGATCTCCTTGGGGAGTTTCCAGAAATCTCTTTTGTCAAAGAGGAAGCGTGGCTACTGTATTTCGATGGATCTGCTACCCCTAGCAATAATACCGGAGGAGCGGGTGTAGTTCTAGTGTCTCCAACTGGTGAAGTCTTTTCGCATTCTTTCAAGCTGGACTTTCAGTGCACCAACTATTCAGCAGAATACGAAGCTTTCCTCATAGGATTGTTGCTAGCCATACAAGCAGGAGCCACACATCTAGAAGTAAGAGGCGACTCTAAACTACTGGTCAATCAAATGAATAGAGTATACTCGCTCAAAGAGGTAACACTGGCCCCCTATATATCTGAGGCGCAAAAGCTATTAAACTACTTTGCTGATGCAACTATAACTCATATCGGCCGCAATAACAACAAACACGTTGATTGCTTAGCTACATTAGCATCAAAACTGCAATTCGAAGGCCTATAAGAAACATTGACAGTAAGGCGGTCCGTGGCGTCTACGTGGCTTTTACAGTCTAAAGATACTGAAGCTAGAGATTGGAGAACTCCGATTATTCAAGAACTTAATAGTTCGCTTTCCCAGGGAAAGGTTAGTCTCAAAATCCTACAAAACTTCTTCATGCTCCATGGAGTGCTATACCACCGAAACCAAGATGAATCCCTGTCAAGATGTCTCGGAGACGAAGAAGCATAGCTACAACTTAATCGTATTCACGGAGAGATCTGTGGACAAACACTTGTGGTGACTCTTTACCGATGTCTTCAACACCCTGGCTACTACTGGCCAGATATGGAGACCCAATCTCGATCACTCCAAGGTTCTTGCTCTAGTTGTCAAGCGCCAATGCATCAATTGGAGGTCCTTAACGTCAGCTATGTTGGGGACTGGCAAGAACCATACATCAACTATCTTCGCGACGGTGTGCTGCCCGCTAACAAGAAGGATGTAGGCAAGATGAGGCAAAGGGCCAAAATATTCGTGTTTCATGACGGAATCCTATACCGCAAAAGGTTTGGAGGTGACCTGCTACGATGTTTGGCAAAGTCTGAAATCCCGACTATGCTGAAAGAAACACATGAAGGTGAACACCAAGGGAAGAAGAAGTTATTCCTTCAAGTGCACAAAAAGTATTACTAGCCAACTATGGAGGATGATGCAGCGGCGTTTATTCAGAAATGCCATAAATGTCGGATTCACGGGAGTCTCATCCACACGCCTTGTACTACTATTCATTCGGTAAGTAGCCCGTGGCCTTTCTATAGCTGGGGACTTGATATTATTGGGGAAACCAATCCGCCATCATCGAAACAGCACGAGTACATCATAACTGTTATAGAATACTTTACCAAATGGGTTGAAGATATTCCTCTTCGAGGAACCACTGGAGCAATAATCACAGCATTCATTAAAGAATACATCATTTGCCGGTTTGGTGTACCTAAGCACATCATTACTGATTACGTTACTCCATTCGCTAACAAACAAGTACATGAATTGCTTGAAGAATATGGAGTTATGCGGGTCTTCTCCACTCCTTACTACCCTCAAGGGAATGGGCAAGCCGAAAGCACCAACAAGACTCTGATTCGAATTCTCAGTCGAACATTGCATGATAATCCCAGGACGTGGAACGAACAACTGCCTATGGCACTATGGGCATATCGGACGGCACCTAGGAGCGCTACCGATGTTTCTCCCTATTCACTTGTTTATGATGCAGATGCAATTCTCCCAGCAAAGATTAAAATCCCGTCGGCTAAGATCGCAGCAGCAAGTGGAGTTTGATGGAATGAGGCCGAAGCATCGAGTTCCAAAATTGCGGAGTTAGATACTCTGGACTCTAGGAGAGTTAAAGCGGAAGAACACGCTCAAAGCGTACAGGAATATGATTTCCAGAGCATACGATAAAGCTGTAAAACCACGATTTTTTAAAATGGGAGATCTAGTGTTAAAGACTGCACCAAAGTTTTCTCCAAAATGGGAAGGTCCCTACGTGATCACCAAGGCTTATAATAGTGGCTACTACAAGATTGTCAAAGAGGATGGAGGTAAATTGGAAGCAGTCATCAATGGAAAGTGGCTCAAGGCATACTACTCCTGACCATTATTCCATCCCTCGCTATCTCATAACACGGCAATCAGGCATTTTTCGTTCTTCTCATATCTGAGTTATAAAGTTCTTCATTAGTTAAAGCCTATTAATGTAAACTCCATTCGTTTACCAAAACCCAATGCAATTCATTTTCTATTAACAATGTTCAAGACCTAAAACAAAAGGAGAACGATCAAACGTTCTCATGCCTACTTATTCAAAGCAATAAAACATAAGTATTGCTCAAAAAAGGCCATCCAACAAGTTGTAGTTCCTTGAAAGCATCATTTTCATCCTATCCTGATACCTTTCAGTCCTACTCTTCAAGTTTTGGATCGCATGTGCCACCTTCTCAGATTCCGCATCCAAGGCCTTTTCCTCTTCCAAGATAGCTTTCGCAGCAGGAACGACATTGGCGATGATACCAGCTCGATCAACTTTGATAATATCAATGCGCTGCCGCAACCAGCTCACGTTGAACTCCATGGATTCACAGGTAGATACTATGTTCTCCCACTTTTCAACAGTTGATTCAGCAACATCACGGATGGATGTACTTTAAATCTACGCAACCATGGGCAGAAGACAGTTCACCGTATTGACCAAAGCCGACGAACAATGTCGCACCACATTCCTGGTAGCGATGTGGCCGTACTTCTTCCATATTTTCGTGTACAAGGGCACGAACTCCTTCCGTACCAGGAATTCACCAATAGTCAGGTAACTAGAAGATAAACACTTCATGTGAATATCAAACGACAAACCTGCATTGGGGTACTCATAGGAGAAGATACCCAAGTCAGCGTCTTCCAAGTCTGCACCAGTAGGCGAGTTTGAGCTTGAAGGAAGAGGAGTGGTCAGATCATCATCGTCAACCACTGTTACACATGTTCCAACCGGGTACCTATACAAAAAAAATTTATTATTACTTACGAGCCATGGCGGATGAATACCTTTTCACCAGTGAAAAAGTATACACGTATGATCTTCTTGACTCGGAGGATCCGGACAGGGGAATTGTCACGAGGCTCATGGATTCGTCCACTCTAAAAAAAACGATGATCAGACGTCAAAAGAAAAGGAAGAATTACCACTTCAAAATCAGGAGATATTTAAAGTCATACTTTGGATACAATCCGCCTGCGTTTGGTAGAAAAATCTGACTGAGCCGAAGAAGATGACCCACTTCTGTCTGATATGATGAAAAGAATAGGGTCAGCAAGAGAGTTTTATTCCAAATCGAGAAGGATGGTCTAATTTCACCTGTATTTGTATATACGCCGCAGAAACCCTAAGAAGAGGCGGACGCTGAACAATCTCAACAGGACTTATCCGATAGACAAGGATTCAACGCCAACCAAGTCGTGCTTCTTGTTGAAACCCTAGTTAAAGCAGGGAGAAGACTGTTAGACACGAAATCCTAACAGAACATGCTCGCTAGTGTGGATGGACCGTAATCAACATACCCGAGAGGTACAATCGTTGGCTGGCGTCCTGAGTTACTGTTTCGAGACAGCTTCCACTTCCCTGGTAACTTTTTTTTCACTTTGACTTGATCATTTATCTCCTGACTATCACCATCTAGTGCTTACCCCGCAACAATGTCACTGTTACGTGCTAAGCAGGGGACTTAATGTTGATGGTGGTTTTTAGTTCAGGGCTAAAATTGTAAAACCTTGTATTTGATGCGTCGTTATTCTGCAAAGAGACTGAGCCATTCAAAAGTAATGAGTGTCCAGACCTCTTTACTTACATATGTATTGAGCAATTCAACATATTTATGAAATTTATCCAGAATGCTGCGTGAAGCAACAATCCCAGATATTCTGTAAATTTTAACCTATTGCATTATTCACTAATGCATGACCTGCCTGGTATTTTCCTATGCAATGTTCCCAGCCGAACTCTCAATATTGGCATGACATGACGATTAATGTTCACTCGCAGCGGAGTAGCATGAATCTCCCGAAGTGTCAGTATCGAGACCTGCATGAAAACACTCGTATAGGCTACACCACCCTCTGACAAAGAGATCAACATGTTTACACACTTTTTAATTAAAAGTTAGCGCGATCGAACACGTTTAAATTACTTAAGGAAAATCTAGACTGTCCATATCAGTCTTAAAAAACGATCACGACCACACGATTTGGCCACACAATTCAACAGGCCTAGCATACTCCTAGCGGAACTAGGCGATCATCATGATGACCACCGGCGGGCCCACTAACATCCCGACCGATCGGATTCCATCTAATACACCTGCAACGCTTTTGAACGCTAACCCTAACATGGGTGATCACGCTGTTGAAAGATGAGCTCAAACGAGCTAAGACCGGCAAAAACGGTGTCAAAAACATCACGACCGCCCAACTTGGCTAGCCTAGTTGGACGGCCTAGATCTTTCCTCGAATGATCAATAGGGTACTGGCGTGTTCACCGGCGACCCAACTACATTCTTGGTAATTAGACTTTCCAACGGCAAACCATAAACGTGTTGAATCGCTCGCCCAAATAAGGGTGATCGCGCGATTTTTAAAACCCTAAAATTAAGTCAGCGGCGTTATGCAACTGTCGCAAATCGATCGTGTCCGTCCATCTTCGCAAGATTGGTCGAACAGCTTAGATCGGATTCTAGATGGACAACAGAGTGGCACTATGATCACCGGCGACCCCTTTTCCATGAGGAGCGATCGGCCAAGCCATGGCTTGCTCATATGGCCTTCGAACGATCACCCAAAAGAGGTTGGTCGCACTGCTTGAATAACTAACGGAAGTACACAACTGCCGCAAATCATCTCGTCCATCCAACTTCGCTAGCCTAGTCGAATGGTGTAGATTTATTTTTAGGAGGCCAACAGGGTAACGCTGTGATCATCGACAACCCCTCCTCCACAGGGAGCGATCGACCAAGTGGTAGCTCACCCATAGGGTTCTCAAACGATCGCCCAAAGGTGGCCGGTCACGCTACCCTTTTTAAGACGTTCAATTCGCGACTAATTTGAACGAACTCTAAAACAACGATATTTCCTGCACATCGATTATTTTCAGCTGCTTGTTTAAAAACGATGCTTTATATACATCGATTATAAGCAATGTTTTATAAATATCAATTTCACAAATAATTTTATTATTTGACTTAAAAGCACTATGTGCTTCTTTTGGCGGCGAGTCTCACGACTTCACCCATTTAATCGAGATATCAAACATGTCACAAACTGGGGGATGCTTACTGGGGTATTGGTATGGCGGTTTAAAGCGTGCGGCGTGCAACGCGCCCATTACGAGAAAGTGTCAGGAAAGGACGGACGGTGAACAAAAATGGGAGTAGTGGATGAAAGTATGCCCAGTTTTCACTCGTAATGGAAACGTGGTGATCACCACTTTTTACACGGCCCCACTTCTCCACTACTTAACTGCCTCCACTTCCTACGAGATCAGGGGTGCGCTCAATGACTTGTATAAATAGGATTTCAACCTATATCAAAAAAAAAAAAAAAAACAAGTGTTATCCACACAAGTATCCAGAAAACATCGTGAACTGATAGCTTACATTCTGCAAGCCAGTTCTACATTCTGATACAAGTCATAAAACATCCACACCTTCATAATTCAACATTCTGATCTCAACACCTTCTTCGCTTCCCTCCCTAAGATCAACCCTTCTCCTTCACTCTGTGACCGAATTGAATCTGGAATGGCCATTTCTTGGTTTAGGCCAGAGTCTTACAGATTGATCTCTCGAACTTAAAAATACTCCTGTGCAGTACATTTGTTTAGGGTTATAATTTGTTTCTCATCAACACACCCAAATTTACCAAAAACAGCAGAATCAGTTTTTATCCGAAAACAAGTATATTGTTTTTCCATCCCTAATAAAATAAATAAAAATTGAGAACTCTCCAAGATCTCAGGAAGTGGTGAATCTTGAGATGGAAGAAGACATTAAAGGGTGCGATTCAGTTCAAGAACTTGTCTTGAAAAAGATGATTGCAAGGAAAGAGTACAACTCTTGGATTGGTGAATCTGTCAAGGATTTAATTCTTTTTCAGAATGACTCAAAGGACGAATTTGCAAATTTTCAACTACAAATAAATCAGCTTATTGATGGTCAGACCAAAATCCTTGAAAATCAAAAGATCTTGGTTAGGAATCGGAAGCTCGGCAGCTTGCCCGCATTGTTGATCGAAAAGTTAATGTTCTAACTCTTGAACATGGAGTCTCTACGATCAAAAGAATCAAGGATATCAGTGATACTTTTTATGATGGAGTCTTCCAAAGGTATGAAGTTATCAAAGAAACTTGATTTTTATAATGTCTAGGAAACTTCTTATGAGAATTTATTCTTGTGTTTTAAGAAGGATAACTAGAGTTTGGAATAGCATATATTGTGATTACACATAGCTAATGCTAACGATTTTCATCTTGCAATGTTTTTAGATTTATTTATTTAAATTCTAAGTTATTTGGAAGATGATTTTGTAGTATTAATCTTTATTGGTTTCATATATTGCAAATAATGTTATGGGATATGTGTGTTTACGTCCGTGAACTATGATTGTCCAATATATGTCAAAAGTTAAGTCTAATATGTCATTATGAAAATATTGATGGAAAATAAAATGAACTTTTGATGTCAAAGATTAAGTCTATGGTGTCATTATGCAAATATTGATGAAAAATAGAATGAATCTTTGAATATTCTGTAGTATTGAACTTTCCTTGATCCACTTCTATGTGAAAGTACTGTACGGCTCCGTAAGCTTTCTTATGCTGAGCATTTCGGATTAAATTAATTATTGAGGTTACTTGTGGTTAATTTAATTGAGTTTTCTGGATACAAATTCATGTTTCATGTGATTTGTTAATGTCCAAAGAAATCCTTTTTTTCTTGTAAAAGTAAGGTCGCTCTTGTTGTTCTTTCGGGAATGACATTTTATGGGGGAGAGTTCTTAATTGAACTTGTACTTAATTGCCAAATCTTTGTGGGGAGTGCGGCTGTGGAATATTGTAAGAGTTATCTGGTATCTTTATAAACTCCTTGATGAATACACTAAGTTTCGACTATGTGAAATCATCGAAACAAAGTTGATATGTTCTCTTTTAGTCATGAAGTATCTCTTTGAGAATTTCATTATGATCCCGCTGTTTTCGTACCTTTGCCAATTTTTATTGACAAAAAAAGGGGGAAATTATTTTGTAGTTCACGCTACATATACATATGGTTTACAGATCATTATGTAAGGGGGAGTGGTTTTCATTGTGAGATGAAATATTGACTAAGGGGGAGTGATACATATCATTGTAGTATTATTGTCAAAGTTGTGATACAATTGGACTTTGATGTTGTGTAATAATACTATGACACTGTATAACAATAATTGAGAACATATGTTTTCTTATTTTTATGGCTACGGATCTTCAACAACTATGATGTTGAGTTGAACACGTTCAGAATCACTAGAGTACTTGGAGTGACGAAGAATTCAAGGAATGTTGAAGAACCAAGGAAATCAAGCATTTGGATGAGAAGCTACAAAGTTTATTTATTTTGTAATCAATATGTTGAAAAGACGAGGGTACCCAAATACACCACAATCTTTAAAATATCCACCTATAAGTCCTCTTACCGAAAGTGATTGTCTATGGACAAAATCGAGACTATACAACAAATCGGTATTCACACTTTGTGTGATCGTCTATGGATACGAGATCGAGACAATACAACAATCAAAGTGTGATTACTTGGTAATAGGTTCAGACTTAACCAAACTCTATAGGATCACTATCAAGTAATACAGAGTTAACGTTTGTGTAATTTACTTTAAATTATAATAACAAAACAATTATAATTGCGGAAAAGAAAAGTAAATGACACATCAAGATTTTGTTAACAGGGAAACCGCAAATGCAGAAAAACCCCGGGACCAAGTCCAGAATTAAATACTCTCAGAATTAAGCAGCTATACAAAATCTAAACCAACTTCGTATAGGTTAGACCAAGCAACTAAACCTAGTTCACTTAGTTTCTTCAGTATCCCTGCGCTTCTGACATTCAATAAGTGCACGCACTGGAACAATTCCTTTGGATTGTATTCCAAACAGATTAGGAACAATAAATTTGTTTGGTAACAACTCTATTGATTTTTTCCAGATAAAGATATCTCAAGTCATATGCAAAGGCTCTTCCGTTTAAACTAATAAACTCCTTTGCCTGGTTAGATCAATCTATCTAATAACTACCGAAGTAGCAGAGTTTAGATTTGCAATCAATTAATATAGAATCCAACAAGAAACTATAAAGCGATGCCGATCTCACACAACTAATCAATCGAATAAATCCGATTCTAGTTGGATCCCATCCGATCAAGGTTTGTGCTACACAAAGATATGAGAAACCAATAAGAAATCTTCTTCATCTTCAAATCTTCTTTAATCTTCAATTAAACCTACACAACACCACTTGAATCTCTTGTGATCAATCACGCACAGAATGGAGTCTGTTAACAATGGATTATCACAAGATGTCTTTAGATCTACAAACATTTATAAAGATCCCCTCGACACTTCGATCTAGTTTGAGTGAATCTTACATCAGAAGAGAAGATTCTTAAGAATAAACAAACTAGGTGCAATCAAAGTTCAACAACCGTTAGTCAATCAAATCAATTGAAAACTAATAACTACAATTATCTAGTTTCCCACCAACGGTACTCGTAGAGATTCTTGATCCCACAGAAGTCTTTAAACGATCGGTCGTAAGAGATTTCACCTAATTAGGGTACTTTCCTCTCTGAATAGACGGCTCCACCAGAAACAACAAAAAGATGAAGTTTGCCTTGCTCTTAGGATAGTTTGCTAGAAATGCAAACTTATGTATTTATAGACCAAGGATGTTTGGACACCAAGGAATTTCCAAAACCGAATATTCTCAAGATATGCAATAAATGCTTAAATCGGTTTTCATAATTCCTGGAAATGCTTTGTCAAATATTTACCGAAATCCCTCAATAGAAAATATCCAATTAGTAAATGCACATTACTAATTTTTATTCTCTAGAGATATGCATTTAATTGATGGTAATTAAAGCATATAAAACTAACAGCCTTAATTAAAATATTCTTAATTTATTTCGGACCGGGATCTCCTTGAGTAATTAAGGAATATCTTTGAACAATAAAAGATAAGAGTTACTGATCGTGTTCAAAGTATGTTGACATCTTTTGTTTGTAAATCCTCTTTCATATTTACAATCTTGGAATCGATTATACCACACTTCCAAACAAGTTTAGAATTGGTTCATTTGTATTCCAAGACAACTATGTGATTGATCAAGTATTAAATCACAATCATGGGTTCAATCGATTCTACCAATCACAAGGATCGGTTCTACCTCAATATGGATTACTTGTGATCGAACACACAAGTTACCAGGACCGATTACATCAGTTACCAGGATCGGTTACGTCAATTACCAGGACCGGTTACTATATACTCATGGTATTCCTTATGATCGGTTACACAAGTCACTAGGATCGGTTACACCAATTACCAGGATCGGTTACACTAATTACTAGGACCGGTTACACCAATTAAAAGGATCGATTATAAAATTCTTTTGTGATCGGTCACACCAATTACAAATATCGATCATACCATCTCAGGTGATTACTTAGGATCGGTTACACTAATTAATAAAAACCAGTCATACCAAATCATAAGTTAGGCACTGTGATTAGTTATACTTGGATACATAACAAGTTATGATCGGTTCTACTAACTCACACATATTGGTAATCCAAAGATATACAATGAATAACAATACCAATAAGCCTAGCGATTTCCCTTTCGATTCATAAAACAAGTTCATGAATGTACTTCCTTTAAACAAATGTAAACATTGTTTCCTAGGATGAAATATTCACCTTTACCCATACACATAATCACAATAGCATTCATACGATTATGTCAATGTCATATATACGAAGTTCAAAAGATAAGCGTTATACTTCGTATTCTTATTCCTTAACACTATGATCATGTCTCACTACTAGAGTATAATCATTCACAGCTTCGCAGTTATGTTTTCAATATAGCACGACTTGAAAGATACGTTAGGAATGAAACAATTCAAGTCAATATTACTAACCTCAAGAGGAAGGATGATGTCGTCGTTGTAGCTTGTTACTTCTTCACATTCTTCAGGTATTCGAGTAATACTTGTATGTCTCATAATCCTAGACTTTCTAGTCTAACCTATACAAAGTTGTCTCTAGTATATAATCAAGCGACTCTTAGATGAGTTTTGATTCACTAAAATATGACAACCAAACTTGATATACCAACGCTTAGTGGGTTCAACCGAGCTATGCTGTAACATATGTATTGATAGTTTTGTCACTAAAATTGACAAAGGGGGAGATTGTTAGAGCACTGCTCGGTCGAACTCGCAAGTGTTACTATCTCAAGCTTATTTGTCAAGTTTAGTTGTCAAAACTATAAGTATTGATTTCTAGTCTACTTATAGTTATGTCCCGGACTAGGATAAAATGTGTAGTTGAGCTTTAGACTTCACGACATTCATCGATTGAATATGAAGAACTACTAAGGGGAGATTGTGAAACTTCATCAACAAAAGGTATGTGGATACTTGAACTCATCTATCACTCAGAAGTCTATTATTTTCTATCTCCTATTGAGACAAAAGTCGTATAGCTATATAGACTTTACTTTATACACATTTAATATTTCGAGCTGAGTTTAACTCGCTTATATCTTTCTCGAAATATGTGTTGGAAAGCTTTTTGCTTTAACCATGTTCATCATTATTCTTGACGAAAGTCAAAAGATGATCATGTGAAAATCACCTGGTAACATCTTACATGATTTCTGTGAGACAGTCATTTGATGTAGGCTCAGAATATTTCGTATTGATCATTCAATCACTTGTAAATTGCTTTGAAGCTAATAGTTTGTGTGAGACAGCTATTCCCGTTTTCTAAGAATGTTTCAATGATTGAAATGGGAGTTAAGATCTAAAACCCATGTCTGGATACATTACAGTTTGTGTACTTAGTGTATGAACTGTTTTGACGGAATTCAGGACCGAAAGTTTGCATACCCGTTTGCAAACTGATGTAACTGTTGAAGTCCGGGAACCAAGTTTGCGTACCCGTTCGAAAATGGTTTCAACTCAGTTCAGTCCGGAGCTAAAGTTTGCGTACCCGTTTGCAAACTATCGGCTTGTGACCAATGTCCGGAACTTAAGTTCGCGTACCCGTTCACAAACTTAAGTGGTTCAAGTTCTTAAATCGGATAAGTATGATTTTATACTCATGAACAAATACATTTATAAATTAAGGAATGCAATCTTTGCAAACCGTGGCTAAAATGTTCGTGAACTGATTCTTTCGAATCAATCCGATTTTGCTTCAATAGTGTCTTGTATATTTCTATGAGAATATAAACAATTGAATAACTCTATGAGTAACACAATTAGATTCATTTGATTATCAATTGATCTAGAAGTGTTAAGATGAACAAGGCTAAGAGAAAAGTGTTCATATGGATAACTTCGGTTAACTGTTATTGAGACAACTCAATATACACGTTTAGGTACGGTTACCCATATCTAAATGAAGGTATATTTCATTTATGTGTAACAAACTAAGATCAATCTAACGGTTGAAAGATATTAGCTTGAATCTTAAATCAGGTTAACAACTTAAAGACTTCATTGGGATTCTGAAGCCAGACCCAACTATTTTCTCTGTAGTTGCGTGTTCTGATCTTACTTTATTCTATCGTCTTGAGTACTATCTTCTCTAAGATTTGCTCGAGATTTATCTCCGATAGGTAAATATAAAAAGTAATCACAAAGCTCTTCGTCTCATTCTTTGTGATTCCTTAATAACTTGTTCTACTACCATATAGTTAAGTTATTGTGAGGTGATTGATATTACTAGGCTGTTCTTCAGGAATATAAGACCGATGTATCAATTGGTTCCTGTTCACCTTGATTTATCAAAAGACGGAACAAAAACTCGTAGGTATTTCTGTGGGAGACAGATTTATCTATTCAATATACTTTTCTATGTGAGACAGATTTGTTTATCAAGTCTTCGACTTTGGGTCGTAACAACTCTTAGTTGTAGGTGAGATCATCTAAGGGAATCAAGTGCGTAAAGTCCCGCTGGGATTCAGAGGCGTAAGTAACGCGACTGTACCTTAATCAGTGTGAGATTGGTTAGGGCTCAACTATATTCCAGTCCGAAGTTAACTTCTAGTAGGATAGAGTCTTTAGCAGCTTAATACAGTGTGGTGTTCAAATTTGGACTAGGTCCCGGGGGTTTTCTGCATTTGCGGTTTCCACATTAACAAAACTTCTGGTGTCTGTGTTATTTCTTTTCCACATTATATTTTCTATATAATTGATATATCACAGGTTGTGCGTAGTTTAATCAATTAGATAATCCAACCTTTGGTTGTTGATATAAATTGATTGACACTTGAACATTGGTCTTTGGTACCGTTCAAGTTGTTTCTCATAATAATAAGGATCACGAATTTCTATCTGTTTGATTTGTTGATTACATTGAGAAACAGAGATATAACTCTTGGATGTATATTCCTTAATTAAGTCTGACTGTCTAGTTGATTCTCTTGGAAATATATTGGAGTTAGTCCATACAGATTGCCGAAACGAAATATTGGGTGTGGTTGTTAGACTCCCGCCTTTTCACCGGTCACAAGTTACTTTGGGATCCAAGGTATAACAGGTCATAAGATGAATTGGGAAGTTAGTTGTAATCAATCACAAGCTACCTTTGGGAAGAAAGGTATAACCGATCACAAGTATTAACTCAGGAAGTAAGGTGTAACCGATCACAAGCTACCACTGGGAAGCAAGGTGTAACCGGTCACAACCTGGTTTGGGAAACATGGTATAACCGATCACAACTTACATTGTGAGGTTGGTACAACCGATCCCAAATAGCAAAACCGAGTTTCCAATATTCACATATCTCTTTATGTTTTGTGCGAAGCTTGGAATTAGAGTTTGCTGAGAAACTTCTATATGTCGACATTATTTGAACATGTACATAAATCTTATCATTTATTTTTCAAAGATATTTCATGACACTCAAGATAATCCCTTGTCCGAAAAAGTGAAAAGCATTTAATTATGATTTTCATCATATATATTTTTGAAAAGACGAGGGTACCCAAATACACCACAATCTTTTATTTATCAACCTATAATTCCTTTACCAAGTGTAATCGTAAATGGACAGAGTCGAGACGATACAACAATTCGGTTCACACTTCGTGTGATCGTCTATGGATACGAGATCAAGACGATACAACAACAAAGTGTGTACTAGATAATAGGTTCGGTAATAACCGAAACTCTATAGGATCAATATAAAGTATTATGGAGTTAACGTACTTATTATTTTACTTAATTATAATAACAATTATAATGCGGAAAACAAAGTAAAAGACACAACAAGATTTTGTTAAAGAGGAAACTGCAAATGCAGAAAACCCCCGAAACTTTGTCCAGTTTTGAATACTCTCAGAATTAAGCCGTTGTACAAAATCTAATACCAACTTCGTATAGTTGAGACCTAGCAGACTACACCTAGCTACTTAGTTACCTCCGTATCCTTGCGCCTTCGACTTCTAGGAAACTAAGTAGGGATACTGAGGGAACTAAGTAGCTAGGGGTAGTCTGCTCGGTCCCAACTATACGAAGTTGGTATTAGATTTTGTATAGCGGCTTAATTTTGAGAGTATTCCAAAACTGGACAAGGTTCCGGGGTTTTTCTATATTTGCGATTTCCTCGTTAACAAAATCTTGTTGTGCCATTTACTTTATTTTTCCGCATTATAATTGTTTATTATAATTAAAGTAAATTGCACTTGTACTTTAATCCGTAACACTTGATATTGATCATATAGAGTTTCGGTTATTACTGAACCTATTATCAAGTGATCACTTTGTTGTCGTATTGTCTCTATCTTGAATCCATAGTCAATCACACAAGTGATCTTGTTGTTGTATTGTCTCGATCTCGTATCCATAGACGATCACACGAAGTGTGTACCGAAGTTGTTGTATTGTCTCGACTCAGTCCATTTACGGTTACACTTGGTAAAGGACTTATAAGTTGATAAATAAAAGATTGTGGTGTATTTGGGTACTGATAAGAACGTAAGTGTGACGCTTTTTCACCCATAACTACATTAGCTGGGACTCATTTTATCACTAATAAACTTGTTTTATCTCTTTTCTAGTAAATAAGCTCTTGTGAAGAATGTTGCTCGAAAAGTGGTGTTTTACACCCCAGGATAAAGTACTAAAGGCACCCCAGAAATGCACCGGAGGAACCCCGAAAAAAGTGTTGAAAACACCCCAGAAAAATTACTAAAGGCACCCCAAGGGACATGTGTTATTCGGACTCCGGCAACGGATAAGGGGCGACCACTGGATAAGGGGTGACCTTCTTCACAAAATTTGAATTATGGTTTTGGCGGGAAAAATATTTCTTCACTGGCAGAATTTGGATCGAATCTTTGAGGAGTTTTAGAGCGATTCAGTCGCTGAAATTCATGGGATGGACTTGTTATGGATTAAGGAAGCTAGTATGGGTGATTTTATCGATCAAATTTGGCTGGATAACTTGGTTTAATCCAAACAGGGAGTTGGAGGAAAAACATGAGCTTGCACGAGTTGTGAGGAATTTAAACGTGTACTGCACGTGCTTGGAAGACTTAATCGATATTCTGGAGAGTGAAGAAGGTATAGAAGGAAAGAAATACAGCTGCATGCACGAGGAATTGATAAAAAAAAAAGGGAATTTTGGCCGTAGAGTATAATAGTGATAAATGAAGATTATTTGGGAGATATGGCGTGATTAAATGAGGCTTAGGAGTATAAATAGATTTCTAGAGGTACAAGGAAAGGGGTCGAGAGTTTAGGGTCGATACGGAGGCTGCAGAGGCGGAGAAATCAGGGTTACAGGAAAGTACCCTGCTGCTGCTGAAGAAGAAGGAGACGAAGAACATTGACCCACACAGACAGTCGCAGTTCTGCTACACCATAGAACTATCGTTCATCTACAGTCTTATTCCTTTGTAACAGTGGTTCTGTAACATCTATATTTGTTGCAAATCCGCTGTAATATCATTTTCTTCAATAAAACACCTTTTTGGAGTCATGATTCAATCTTTTGAGTGTGTTTTTGATATGAGGAGCTAAACCCAAACATTGGGACGATGGAGGGAGTCGATTTTCATCATATGGTAAATTTAATTTATTCTTTTTATGACTTTTGCATTAATTTAAAATTGAAATATGATTTGAATTAATTAGTTGTCATTTAATTTGATGATGTATGCTTTAGCTTAAATGTTTTGATACATCATGCTTAGGATTTACAACTAATATTTTGAGAATCTACTTAGGCAAAAATAAGAGTCGCCATATCATATTTTATTTGGGTAATAATTGTTGAGAATAAATAAATTAAACCACATGCATGAGAATTGGCCAAATCCTTAGTCCCAATACCTCTCGCCCATTGTTTATAATTTTTGTTTATATATTTTTATTAAATTAAAAAACATGAATCTTCACAAGTCCGAGAGTTTGAACTCATTTACTACAACAACTTTAAAATCACATCAGGTACTCTTGTCTTTTCAATTGGTATCAGAGCAGGCAAACACGAAAAGATCTAACAATCTGTGTTTGGTGCGATCTAACCTATAAGATTTGAATTTAATGGCTGATTCAGTTAATGTACCACCAAGATTTGATGACACAAATTATTCATTTCGGAATCTGCTATGAGATATTTTCTTCAATCATGCGATTTTAATACTTGGTTATTAATCGAAGAAGGATATTAACGACCGAAACTGGAATATTCAGAAACTGAGTTTAAACGCTTAGCGTTCTATACTTATAAAGAAAGAGATCTTGCCAAACAAAATTCTGATGGTTTGAATGCCATAATACATGCAATGAGTCAAGATCTTCAACATCATGTCTTATCATATGAAACTTCCAAGGAAACTTGGGATACTCTTGAGACCATTTTTGAAGGTAATAATTCAGAAAAGGAAGCTAGACAAAAAAATCTCTCTTCTGAATGGGAATACCTTGGAATGGATGAAAACGATACCTTTGAGGAGTTCAATGCTAAAATTTATAAGATTGTCATTGCTTCTTGAAAAAGCGGGGGTCTAACAACCACACCTAATATTTCGTTAGGCAATCTATATGGACTAACTCCAATATAATTCCGAGTGAATCAACTAGACAGTCAGACTCAATCAAGGAAATATATCCAAGAGTTATATCTCTGTTTCTCAAAGTAATCAGCAAATCAAACAGATGGAATCCGTGAGCCTGATTATTAGGAGAAACAGCTTGAACGGTACCAAAGACCAATGTTCAAGTGTCAATCAATTTCAATCAACAACCAAAGGTTGGATTTACCAATTGATTGAACTACGCACAACCTATGATATTTCAATTATATAAACAAATATAATGCGGAAAAGAAATAACACATACACCAGAAGTTTTGTTAACGAGGAAACCGCAAATGCATAAAAAACCCGGGATCTAGTCCAGATTTGAACACCACACTGTATTAAGCCGCTACAGACTCTAGCATACTACAAGTTAACTTCGGACGGGAATGTAGTTGATCCCTAACCAATCTCACACTGATTAAGGTATACTTGCGTTCTTTACACCTCTGAATCCCATCAGGACTCTACGCACTTGATTCCCTTAGCTGATCTCACCCAAAACTAAGAGTTGTTACGACCCAAAGTCGAAGACTTGATAAACAAATTTATCTCCCACTAAAAAGTCTATTCTGATAGATAAATATGTCTCCCACATAAATACCAACGAATTTTTTGTTCTGTTTTTTGATAAATCAAGGTGAACAGGAACCAATTTATAATCCAGTCTTATATTCCCGAAGAACAGGCTAGAAATATCAATCACCTCACAATAACTTAACTATATGGTAGTAGAACAATTTATTGTGGAATCACAAAGAATGAGACGAAGAGCTTTGTGATTACTTTTTATATCTTACCTATCGGAGATAAATCTCGAGCAAATCTTAGAGAAGATAGTACTCAATACGATAGATCAAGTAAGATCAGAACACACAACTACAGAGAAAATAGTTGTTTTTTTTTTTTTTTTTTGCTCAATAATATAAATTTTATTAAACAAAAGAGTTTGTACAAAAAACCAAATTGGAACAAAAAGAAAATAAAAAACGTACAAAATGAAGACAAAAACATCAACTAGTAAACTCCATTTAGGAAGTCTACCTCATTCAACAAAATATATAGTAAGGCTGATTTTCATTCTCCAGATTGTGCAGAAAGGCTGGTTTTTGTATGAAGATAATAGATTCCCCCCTTTCCATGCTTGCACCTTTTTTTCCATAGAATTTGCAGAGAAGTTCACTTCCCTGAAACTGTGAACAAAGTCCCATTGCTGTAGATGTGTAATAATTTTTATCTACCTTGTAATTGCAAACCAAGGAACCTGACCTGTGGTGAATGCTTTTATTACTGCTTCAGAATAAAAGCAGTAATAAAACCAAGGCACCTGACCTGTGGTGAATGCTTTTATTATTGATTCAGAATAAAATAGTTGAGTCTGGCTTCAGAATCCCAATGAAGTCATTAAGTCATTAACCTATAATGGTTTTAGGAAAAACCTAGGCTAAAGGAGAATCGACTCTAGTCGCAACTAGTATCACACAGAAGTGTGGGGATTAGGTTTTATAGTTGCTAGAGTTCTCCCTTATATAGGCTTCAAATCAAGTTTTTATAGCTTTGAAACAAAGTAATCAATATTCACCATTGGATGAAAACCTGATTTAAGATTCAAGCTAAGTTTGCTTAAAACCAAAGCAATATCTCTCCAACGTTAGATGGTCTTAGCTTGTTACACACAAATGAAATATACATTCATTTAGATATGGGTAACCGTACCTAAACGTGTATATTGAGTTGTCTCAATAACAGTTAACCGAAGTTAGCCATATGAACACTTTTGAATTAACCATGTTCATCTTAACACTTATAGATCAAATGATAATCAAATGAATCTAATTGTGTTACTCATAGAGTTGTTCAATTATTTATATTCTCATAGAAGTATACAAGACACAATTGAAGCAAAATCGGATTGATTCAAAAGAATCAGATCATGAACACTTTAACCACGGTTTGCAAAGATTGCATTCCTTAATATATAAATGTATTTGTTCATGAGTATGAAATCATACTTAACCGATTTTAGAACTTAACCACATAAGTTTGCAAACAGGTACGCAAACTTAAGTTTCGGACTTTGATCCTTTCCGACAATCGCAAACGGGTACGCATACTATCGTTACAGACCGAATTCAGGTGAAACAGTTTGCAAATGGGTACACAAACTTGGTTCCCGGACTTTAACAGTTAAAACCGTTCGCATACGGTATGCATACTTGATTCCCGGACCTAAATCATTCTTACAACAATTTGCATATTGGTATGCATACTGTGCTATATCCAGACAATGGTTAATTTTTCTAAACTCTCATTTCAATCATTGAAGCATTCTTAGAAGACGACAATAGCTGTCTCACATAAACTACTAGCTTATAAGCAATTTTCAAGTGATCGAATGATCAATACGAAACATTCCAAGTCTACATCAAATGACTGTCTCACACAAATAATGTAAGATGTTACAAGGAAATTTTCACATGATCATATTTTGACTTTCGTCAAGAATAATGATGAACGTAGTTAAAGCAAAAAGGTTTCTAACACATATTTCGAGAAAGATATAAGCGAATTAAACTCAGCTCGAAATATCAAATGTGTATAATGTAAAAGTCTATATAGCTATACGACTTAGTCTCAATAGGAGATAGAATAAAATAGACTTCTGAGTGATAGATGAGTTCAAGTCTCCACATACCTTTTGTTGATGAAGTTCCTCCAAGCTCCCCTTAGTAGTTCTTCGTCTTTAGTCGATGAACGTCGTGAAGTCTAAAGCTCAACTATACATTCTATCATAATCCGAGACATAACTATAAGTACACTAGAATTCAAGACTTATAGTTTTGACACCTAAACTTGAAAAACAAGCTTGAGATAGCAATGCTTTCGAGTTCGACCGAGTAGTGCTTTAACACTTCTTTCTCACTTGGAAAGACTATACCTGAAACGGAAATAATATACAAGATTCTCAAATCGTTACCATCCAGATACGACTCTAAGAGTCATGTCATAATGCAATCATATGATCTTTCTATACTTTCTAGAAGCTCTCTTGTAGGTGTGGTTACCTAAAATCTGAGAGAGGCTAGAAGTGGGATTCTAGGGTTTCTGAAAGTGAGTTACTAGAGGTTGAGCATGAACAGTCTTCGCCTAAACCACGTACAGTGGCCATTCAAAGGCTACTTTAGTCATGGGGAAGAAGGATTAGGGATGGTCTTAGGGAGGGAAGCATATGAAGAGAAAGATCAGAGAACAAGTTATTGCTCTGAGAGGTTATGAGAAAGATGATCGTAGCTTGGAAAATAGATGACCTATTTATAGCTTAATTCTCTAATCTCAAGTCGGTGAAGATAAGTATTGCTTTCCGTGCCGTGCGGAATAATTCTCCCATCTCTTCAGGAATAGGGATAAACTAGGTCAAGTTTATCTCATTATTCCACCGCCTTTAATCTCTTCTGCGGTGAGAAATAAGTCGGGTATTTCTCACACATGCCGTAGACCACTGATGTGCTTTGTAGTTGTAGTGGTAAAAAGATTCGTTGCTCGAACTTGTGAAGGATTTTTTTAGACTTAAATTTTAAAACTAAAATAGCAAACTCACTAAAAATTATAACAAACTCAGACAAAAGATGTTATCAATATTAAAAGAACACTGAGGCTAAGATTCCACTATTTTCCAAGTTCAAAGTGATTAAATCCAATATTTATATTTATTCAATTTTTGCGTTTAATTTGATTCTAAACTATTGCAACATGTAGATTTTTAAAATAACAAGTGTAAATCCAAAGTATAGAGCATCAAGAACCTATGGCTAAGCATGCTCTATCAAAAGAAATAACAATTGCTTAACAAAAATCATTCAAACAATTATCAATCAAGGCAAAATAATCATAAAATTAATTGAAATAAATAAATATACCACTTTTTGTTGGAAAAATAGCTTCTTCTATCGCCTCAGCAATGGGGTTTAGCTCCTCATATTAATCATGTTCTCAAAATACATGTTTATGGCTCAAAAATTGATTAAAAGGGAGAAAGGGGTATACTGTAGTCGCTGAAAGGCTTCGGTGACTGCAGACAGGAGCGACCGTAACTCGTTGTCACTGAAAATAAGTCTGCCTCTGTGACTGACTCTGTGGGTCTTATGTTCTTCGTCTTCTTCTTCTTCTTCAGCAGCAGCAGCAGAGTTTCTGCAAGTTGATTTTTTCGGATCTCTAAGGCTCTAAACTTCCCCTAACTTCTCTCCAAGTGTTCATAACCCTTCTTAGGACTCTCACCACCCTATATATACACCACATGCTCTCTAAATCCGTCCGAATTTTTTTTTTTTTCTCCACAGCACGATACGGTTTTTTTTCTTCCCTGTTTAATCATCACGCGTATTCTTCTTCCTTTTTCAACTCAAAACTTCTCTAATTGATATCTCTTCAAGCTTGGTAACAAAAACCTGTGAGAATATCTTCTCCTATCCAAATATAGAACCAATACTTCACCGTAATATTTTTTTTCTTGTTTTGAGAAAAATAAAAATGGAAACTTGCTTTTCTCACGTTAAGAACTCATCTACCGGCTCTGTTTTAATCCCACAACTTCATGCAGACCCAAAAGCTAAGAAATCACCGAGAAAATCTCACCCAAAGTCTCGCCAGAGAGTTGCGCAGGTGTAATTTGGTTTTCCCGCCAAAACTCGAGTTCAAATGAAGGGGATGACCTCCCCCTATCCAGTCTCGGTCTGTGATTAGCACCTGCTTGGAAATGGGTTACCCCTTATCCAAAATGAGAGTGCGAATAGCAAATGTCCTCCCCGGTACCCTTAACAACTTTTCGAGCCAATTTTGCCGCAAAAGCCTATTCCTCCAAAAACACCTACAAAGGGATAAAATACCAAAATTAGTACAGAAATGGGTACTAACAGTATACACAAAAGAGATGAAAATAGACACATAAATGCGTCTATCAACCACCGGACCAAAACCCTAATTGATATCCCCCCATTTGTGTGAAGTTGAGTCATCCTTTGTGATGATGTGTTGAGAGATAAATATTCTCTTTAGCCGAGTTGGCCAAGATAGAGAGATATTCTCTGATTTGTGAGAATGACTAGGATGAGTCACGTGAAAAGGCATGAAATTCCTTAGGAATCATGTGCCGAGTATGAGAGGAGCTGAGGCTGATCTCCCTCTCTTCATGGCCGGTCACATATGTAATGTGAAGACCGTATCATTATT
Source organism: Papaver atlanticum (assembly GCA_023531105.1). Classification (NCBI taxonomy): domain Eukaryota; kingdom Viridiplantae; phylum Streptophyta; class Magnoliopsida; order Ranunculales; family Papaveraceae; genus Papaver; species Papaver atlanticum. The sequence goes on from JAJJMB010014087.1 coordinate 846,468, forward strand.
TGTGGGTCCCTTTATTGAGCATGCGGAGCTCAAGAGAGCTTATCCACGTTTTTGGATAGCCATGTATAATTTAGGCTCAATTTACTAGCCGTGAGTGTATTTGAGAGGCTGAGAAATAGGCTTGAACACTAGGTAAGGCGTGTGCCTATCATGTGAATCTATCTGAGATTTTGAGAAGAGATTTGAATCTCTCCGAGATTTTGAAGAGATTTGAATCTCTCCGAGATTTTGCAGACGGCTCAAAAATCTCTCTGTGATTTTTGCAGAGAGATTTGAATCTCTCCGAGATTTTTGCGGACGACTCAGAAATCTCTCCGTGATTTTTGCATTTTGCGGACGGCTCAAAAATCTCTCCATGATTTTTGCAGAGAGATTTGAATCTCTCCGAGATTTTTGCGGATGGCTCAAAAGTCTCTCCGTGATTTTTGCAGCGAGATTTGAATCTCTCCGAGATTTTTGCGGACGGCTCAAAATCTCTTCGTGATTTTTGCAAAGAGATTTGAATCTTTCTGAGATTTTTTGCGGACGGATCAAAATCTTTCTGAAGATTTTCTTAACGGATCCGTATCTCTCTGAAGTCAGCTGGGACTTGGCCTAGAGAGAGACAGAAAAGGTTTGTACTCCCGATTTAATGTCTCTGCGAGACTTTGGCTCACTTGTCTTTGACCAGCGTATCTTGCAAAGATGTGCTAGGAATCAACTGTGTGTCCATATGATGAGCCAACAAGACCAGTGTATTTCGAAAGGATGTTCTAGAAGTCTGTCGAAAAGGCTCAGAGGTAGAATAACCAGCGTATCTCGCGGGGATGTCCTAGGAGTTATCCGGAAACCTCAGTAAGTCGAGTCAGATCCTAGAGCAGACATGACCAGTGTATCTCGCGATAATGTACTAGGAATCAGTCTTTGATCTCAAATAGGGTGAGTCGTGCTTACAGGAGATATGCAAATCTCCGCTCTGGATCATAAGTCCACCGGGACGTATTTATGCATCTACAGAGCCTACATGACCAGCAGCATCTCGTTGAGGACGTATACTAGGAATCATGGCATCACAATCAGCTGCGTCTCGCGAAAACATGCTAAATTTGTGGCTGTTCTGGTTCATAAGTCTGCCGGGGACGTTTTACGCTCTACAGAACCTACGTGACCAGTAGTATCTCGTTGAAGATGTGCGCTAGGAATCACGGCATCACGACCAGCAGTGTCTCGCGGGGACGTATACTAGAAATCTTGGCTAAGGATTCCTTGAGAACCAAGGGCTTAATCTCTCCCGTGAGAGTTGAATTCTGTCTATAGGGTTGAAATGACACTTTTGCCCTTCATCCAAATTTCACCATCTACATTGAGTCCCCTACTCATAGTAGAACCTTGATTATTCTATGATGAGTATATAGATGGTAACAAATCATGCAATTACAATTCGTGCATCCTTTTAGACTTGCAGAATCCCCGAATTGATGTTTTGTCTTCGATCGTTATGACTTTGATCTTGAAATCGATTATGGACCTTGGAATTCCTGAGACTTTGTGTTGAACGTCAATGACATGATAATGAAGTCTTGATAGTACAAAATTTCCATCTTGGAAGAATGGAATTTGTTAATTAGGGTTTACTCGGCCAAAACCCTAATTTTCTCTCTTTGTGCATCATTGAGTTTCTAAATAGGCTAGCATGTAGAGAAAAGGGAATTTCTTGAACGGTTCCTGACTGGCCTTGATGTTAGTGAAAAGCCGTGATAAAATATGAACACTTACTTTAGAAGTAACGGAGTCCCTATCCCAATGTAGATTCTGAATCCAGGCTTGTGTTGTACCCTAATTTATCTTTTCTTCGCGTATGACTCCTGAGACACTTTGGAGAAGCTTGACAATGCTTGGAAGGCATGCATCTATCTTGTGGGTCAGCATCTTGTGTGATGAGAGCTTGTTTAATTCCTTGTACCAATCAAACTTTTCTTTTATTAGAGAAAGTGCCTATCTTTGAAACCAAGGGTATATTCATTAAAAACCAATATGAGCCTGATTTTTCTTTGGCATGAAAGAGATATGTAGCCTACCTAAGAATAGTCACGTCTTGAAAGAGGGATTGGAGCGTCTCTGATCCTGGTTTTGGAAATCATGAACCCGAATTCCCTGTTTCGAGCCAGATTCCCTTTATTTTCCCTGAAATTCTGCTTTTCTGGATTCCGTTTCAATTCTGTCCTTCTTCGAACACTTAGAGAACTCAATATAACCGTGTATGAGGCCTTTGGAATGAATATATGAGAGCTTGGTCGGTCCCTAGCTATATCAAGGCTTTCTTCTTTGAAAATACTTAAAACCGCAATATAAGGGTATTTTGGTCAAAATCCCTTATGAGCTCGTTTTCTTTGAAGAGTAGTGATCTAAAAGGTATTAAGAGAGGCTTAGAGAACCGTCTAAGAGAATGGGAGAGACTCGGTCTCCTCTCTTTTAGAATAAATCCCTTTTTTCACAAAATTCTTGAAATTAGGGCTTTTTTCGTCAAAATCCTAATTCTCTTCGACTTTGATCCCTCTGAAAAAAATCCCGAGAGAATAAATCTCATCCCACTGGCCTAGGAGACCATTCTCACACGTGATAAAGTCTTAGTCACGGCTTGTAGGAGTTTTGGAAGGAGAAAAGACCTTGGTTTCCTTATTTGAGCCAAATTCCTTTGATTTCCTCTTTTAACTCTAATTGCTTTTCCATTTTGCTTCAAGGCTTCCCTTTTTGGATTAAAATTGAAAATAGAAGTATTTTGGACGTGCTAGGTTTAGAAACTGGTCAAGTATATTCCACGAATTTTATTCATAGTAGAATTCCTTGTTTAAGTTGAATTCCTTTGCCTTCTCTTAAAACTCCTTTCCTTGCTTGGCTTGAAATCTAGTTGGACACATTGGAGGCTGAGGTAACTTGAAAACCGTGTGTATGGGTCTGGTTCCATGATTGGATAAGAACTTGATCACTTTTCTTTGCAAAATCCCCTTTTCTTCAAAATAGCCAAAATATCGAACTAGGGGCACTTCTGTGTTTACTTCTGCATTTTTTCTTGATATTTGCGTTCAAGGATGTGGAGAAACTTCGGCATGAATTGTGATTTAATTGGGTAAGGATATAAACAAGTAGAACACGTCCTGGACTCTTTGTGGAAGTTGGTTTCCGGATTCGAGTCAAACTTCTTTTGTTTTCTTCAAAATTTCTAAAGCCTTTATATGTAGCGTTTCTGATGCCTTCATAAGATGGAAAGGCTTTGAGTGACCTTTTTATAGAGGCATGGATGTGAGTACTTGAAGACTTTCCTGTCTCTTTTGATAAAATCCACTTTTTAGGAATATTGAGAAAAATCTCAAATCAGGATTATGTTTGTCAAAACACTAATTCTGTCTGCTCTTGTGCTCATGAAAGAGAGAAAAGATCCGAGTGGAACCCATCGCGTGAGGATGACCAGACATGAAGAGAGAGTAAAAAAGTTTTTGTCTTAATTTGTACAACTAGGTGGCTTGGGTTTCCTTGTTGGAGTCATATTCCTCTTTCTGCTTGAAGTAGAATTAGTTTTACAAGAAACCCGTTTGTTATACTTAATGCTTGCAATTATCTCTTGATCCCGGAATTCCAAACATGGCATGAATGTTTACGAATGATCACATCTTCTTTTTGCTTCGATGGTAGCTTTGTTCTTCTTTCAAAACGATACTACTCTTCAAACTGATGACATAGAAGTTAACATAAGTACCTATTATCTTGAGTTTGCTGATGTAGATACCCATCCTTCGTTCCCCATTGAGTCATCTTCGGTAAGTCTTGATATTTATACCTCCTTGATCATATATTCATATTCCTTTGACTATTGAAAGAAAAGAAGTAGTCATATTTGTCAAGGATTCTCTTCGTTTAGGTGTTCGTCATAAAACTTCAGATTTGAGACACTTAGACAGAATGGATGTAAAATCTTTATATGGACTCCGATTTGAGTCCCAAACCCCAACTTTGAAATAAAATGAGATAGGATTTCTAACACAAAAAGAATGGCTCGATTCCGAGTTCGTTTGGCCAATCAAATCCATGCATACTTTTGACTTCAGAAATCTCGTATAAAAAATTCAGGAGTTTTCAGATTGCACTTACTTCGGTGATGGGACCACATCTCCTAGCTCGTTTGTCCGTTTGAAGCGCCCTTTTGGTATATTGTTGGGAAGACATAGAGGAACACATTTGCATCAGAAAGTACCCCGAAATTCCTTATGAATTGTCGTCAGTTTTCAAGTCTTTGCGCTGGAACGTGCGGATGTCTGCTTTCGAAAGGAGTCCTTGTTGCGTTTGAACTCTTGATGTATTGAGACTCTTAGGAAACAGCCTCTTGGAGTTTTATGACCTAATTAACCTTCCCTAGCTTGTTATAAGTCGTGAATTTGATCCCCTTGAGCCAAAACGCGTCCGTCATACGTTTTTACCCTTAGTTACGAAAAAGCATGTCTTCTCTTAATTCTTCATGGAAAGTGTGGACCCAAACAAATATGTGACCATCCCATGAGATGTGAGATGGATTCCTTGATAAGGATAAGACTAGGCATGAGTTTAGGGTTGAAGGGATTAGGAGAAGACAAAGCTTGAAGAGATTAGGAGAGGACAAGGCTTGAAGAGATTAGGAGAGGACAAGGCTTGAAGGGGCTGTATGGGGACAAGGTTTTAGGGGAAAAGACCGGTCTTCATGTAAATCAAACCATATTCATTTGTTGTTTCTCCCTTGATTTTAACTTATGTAGTTTGAACTTTGCAGCCTTATCTGATCTTCTTTTTGTTTGTAGAGTCCTCTTCATGGTGAGAACGAGTTAGATCTTGACAGAATGCGGATGAGGCGGGCTTCAACAATTTCAAAGGGATTTCAGGAAGAGATTCGGGTGCAGAGACAACTGACCGGCATAAGGCTAATTTCACAAAACCCATATCTTGACTTGGGATAAACACTTACCGATGAATTATATCATGAGAATGATAACTCTTAACGGTCTTGCTTCTGATGATCTTGTAAACCTGGGAAGCTTGGTGAAATCCCATGAGAATCTTGACTTTCAATATGAGGTGGTTGCGAGAGGTTCAATTCTGTCAGGATCCGTCGGGGTGAGTTGAGTTCAGGTCCTTGTATTTTTAGAGAGATTCTTAATTTGGAATGAAACATGGTAGATGAAGAGATGGAACATGCTAAACAGTCGTCTCGAGATGCAGAGGCCAAAGCGAAGCAGCTGAACATGAAGCAATATATTTTCTTTAGGGGCCTCTATTCTTTAGGGTTGATATTTTCCTTTTCTGGACCTTTTCTGTACGGATCTTGTAAAGGAAGAAGACCCTCATGAGTTATTAATTTTTTCAAACCCTAGCTGGCTATCTTGCTGTGCGAGTGGATGAAAACCCTAAGTAAAATTCGTAGTAAGAGGTCCTTCTTTATGCGATCTTCACTCCGGATATTGTAGAAACTTCGTTTGACGTCCGATTTCAGTGGTTGACCCCAACTATCGAACATAAGAGACTCAACTTTCATACAGTAATGAAAAATATAGATTTCGATCTTCTTTAGTCAGTAGTAAGAACATGTGAAGTTAAACTCGGGAATCCAGAGATTCAGCAGCAATTCCTTCAAGTGTTTTGATGATATCTCTTAGATCGTATTTTGAAACATCATGCCATTTTAACACGTGGTAGGATAGACATAAACGTGTATTTCTCATCAAGGGTGTGTTGTCGAATTATATACCCATTTTCCTAGTTTGTCGAGTTATGTGGATAAAGTATGAATCGCGTCTGAGTAGAGTGAAAAATGTAGACTCCTCTTCAAACCCATTGTAAACCCTAGTCCCGGTGCACGCGTATAAAACCCTAAAACAGATGAAAATATTCAGATTTGAATCTTCGTATCTTTAGTCAAGATCCGGAACATAGTCGCCTGATTGCCGAGAGCATGCTAACTGTGACATATTCAACGAGGCTGAAAACAAGGGAGACTTTGATATATCGAGTCACAGATAAGTTTCGTTCAAGATTTTGAAGGCCGGTCTCTAGTCTCCTAGTCCCTAAGTTATAACTTGTCATGATGTGAGTTTGAGGAGTTGAATGGTCTTGATGTGTCCCGATCTCTTCAGACTCTTGCGCTGATCGTTGCTAAATTTGTTATCTAAAAACTGGATGTTTGGGCCACCTCCTGTTGGCCATGCATGTATGTGATGCACGATTCTTCGTTAGTCCCTAGTTTGATATAAGACTATGGATTCCCATTGAGTCGGGACGCTTGGAAAATGAAGTAATACCTTTGAAGCGTACGAGAAGGCATGCAATAATTTATGGGTTGGATACGTCTGTGGAGAGTCATGTCGATATACTGCCGCATGTGTTTTTGTGGACAAGATGAAGTTGTTGTTCCACCTCTACTAGGTGTCTTGACAGGATTCATGCGAACTTACATAGCCGAATCATCTATCGAGATCTTTTTTTTCTTCTGGGAGATGGTAAACCAAAATTGAGAACAATGTACGCCTTCTAGGACTAGCAGAACTATGGATGTAGCTGAATAATCGATTTGTGATGACTTCGTTCATGGGATAGTTCTCTGGAAATCTTCTAGGCATTTCTTCACGCGGTAGAATTGTGTTTTGACCTGAGGAAGTTGTAAGTGATCATCATATCTTGTCCTTCGCTCATCACGTATGACTTTGACTTATGGGATAGCCTGCCAAGCATTTTTTGAGAGAGAAGGCTTTTACTAACAGAACTTCGAGCAGCGTGTGGCTTGGATCCGCGGTCTCGGATCCTTCCCCTGTTTACTTCAGTGATAGTAGTTGGTTACGGCTGCATGTCGAGTAATGAAGTTCTATCTAAATTATTGGCACTTCAGATTTCTTTTCCCTTGGTAGGTTCAGGTGCGAAGATATTCTCCTTCTCCTTCTTGGGTGAACTGAGGTCCCATCGGAAAATGATACTAGATAATCGTTGGTGTAGCCGAGATGGACGCTCATCGAGACTTAGTCGTACAATCGCTAGGACTCCTTTTCATTCTGACGGGACGGGTGTTGAGATAGCATATCGACCGTAGGATTTGAATCTTCAGATAAGAATGAGCTTTGGACGAGAAATATCTTGGAAGCTAGTCCCATCTTATACTTTGTCGCGTTCTGGTCATGATCCTCTGAAACATGAAAATGACAAGATGCATCTCAGTTGGCGATTTATGACCTTATGTGGCTCTGCAAATCTTTTGTATAGGTCACGAATTTCTTGGAACCTTTCCAAGTTTTCGCTAGGTTTATCCTGTAAACGACGAAAAGACAAATCCGACATAAAAAGAACTAGGTCAATCTGATACAGAATGAAAGAGTTATAAGTAAAATAGTAAAGTGAAGTAAACTTCCCGAGTCCCCTGTGATCAGGTTGAGGGCCCTTGACCTAAACGAATTTTGGAGAAAATATTCGTCAGAATCTCCAAGTTTAGAGCGTCATCTGGTCCTTGGGGTCCTTGAGAGTGATAAGGTCGGCAGGATGGTTGCTCCTTTGCTCTATCGCGTTCATAATGAGTTTTATCTTCTCCTGTGAGGTCGATTGCAGAGAAGATCCCATCAGTGCTATTCTCAGCAGTTTTAGTACTCCTTCTTTAGGAAACGTGTACTCGATCTACATTTGTTAGATATATCCCTACTGGTAACTCTAAAGGCGTTTTCAGATAAGTCTGGATGTCGATCTGAGATTTACAAGATTCTGTTGAGTCTCCGGGAGTTCTCCTTGGTCCTTACCCAACGTTTTCAAGGATTAACAGTAGATTTTTATGAAAATAGGTTACTAGGACGTTTTGTTATGCAGGAAGAGATCCATGTGATCCGGGACGCACTAACCTATTCACTAAGGTCAAACTCGAAAGAGAGAGAAAGTGTTGGTAGGGATAACTCTCTAACCCTGTGATGGATTTACAGAGACTGAATCAATAGAATGTTTTTTGTTTTGGATTGATGGAATCGTCTTCCTTCCTAAGAGACCGTGATTGATATCTGTAACTGAGTGAACAACCTCCCACTGTGGTCGCCAAAATGTGGTTACCTAAAATCTGAGAGAGGCTAGAAGTGGGATTCTAGGGTTTCTGAAAGTGAGTTACGGGAGGTTGAGCACGAACAGTCTTCGCCTACACCACGCACAATGGCCGTTCAAAGACTGCTTCAGTCACAGAGAAGAAGGATTAGGCTGGTCTTAGGGAGGGAAGCATATGAAGAGAAAGATAAGAGAACAAGTTATTGCTCTGAGAGGTTATGAGAAAGATGATCGTAGCTTGGAAAATAGATGACCTATTTATAGCTGAATTCTCTAATCTCAAGTCGGTGAAGATAAGGATTGCTTTCCGTGCCGTGCGGAACAATTCTCCCGTCTCTTCAGGAATAGGGATAAACTAGGTCAAGTTTATCTCATTATTCCACCGCCTTTAATCTATTCTGCGGTGAGAAATAAGCCGGGAATTTCTCACACGTGCCGTAGACCGCCGGACCAAAACCCTAATTGATATCCCCCCCATTTGTGTGAAGTTGAGTCAGCCTTTGTGATGATGTGTTGAGAGAGAAATATTCTCTTTAGCCGAGTTGGCCAAGATAGAGAGATATTCTATGATTTGTGAGAATGACTAGGATGAGTCACGTGAAAAGGCATGGAATTCCTTAGGATTCATGTGCCGAGTGTGAGAGGAGCTGAGGATGATCTCCCTCTCTTCATGGCCGGTCACATATGTCATGTGAAGACCGTATCATTGTTTGTGGGTCCCTTTGTTGAGAATGTGGAGCTCAAGAGATCTTATCCACGTTTTTGGATAGCCATGTATAGTTCAGGCTCAATTTACTAGCCGTGAGTGTATTTGAGAGGATGAGAAATAGGCTTGAACACTAGGTAAGGAGTGTGCTTATCATGTGAATCTATCCGAGATTTTGAGGAGAGATTTGATTCTCTCCGAGATTTTGTAGAGATTTGAATCTCTCCGAGATTTTGAAGAGATTTGAATCTCTCCGAGATTTTGCAGACGGCTCAAAAATCTCTCTGTGATTTTTGCAGAGAGATTTTTGCGGACGGCTCAAAAATCTCTCCATGATTTTTGCAGAGAGATTTGAATCTCTCCGAGATTTTTGCGGACGGTCCTAAAATCTCTCCGTGATTTTTGCAGAGAGATTTGAATCTCTCCGAGATTTTTGCTGAAAGATTTGAATCTCTTCGAGATTTTTGCGGATGGCTCAAAATTCTCTCAGTGTTTTTTGCAGAGAGATTTGAATCTCTCCGAGAATTTTTGCGGACGGCCCAAAATCTCTTTGTGATTTTTGCAGAGAGATTTGAATCTCTCCGAGATTTTTTGTGGACGGATCAAAATCTCTCCGAAGATTTTCTTAACGGATCCGTATCTGCGGTCAGCTGGGACTCAGCCTTGAGAGAGAGAGAAAAGGCTTTGTACACCCGATTTAATGTCTCTGCGAGACTTTGGATCACTTGTCTTTGACCAGCGTATCTTGCAGAGATGTGCTAGGAATCAACTGTGTGTCCATATGATGAGCTAATAAGACCAGTGTATCTCGAAAGGATGTTCTAGGAGTCTGTCGAAAAGGCACAGAGGTAGAATAACCAGCGTATCTCACGGGGATGTCCTAGGAGTTATTCGGAAACCTCAGTAAGTCAAGTCAGAGCCTAGAGCAGACATGACCAGTGTATCTCGTGATGATGTACTAGGAATCAGTTTTTGATCTCAAATAGGATAAGTCGTTCTTACAAGAGATATGCAAATCTCCGCTCTGGATCATAAGTCCGCCGGGACGTATTTATGCATCTACAGATCCTACATGACCAGCAGCATCTCATTGAGGACGTATACTAGGAATCATGGCATCACAATCAGCTGCGTCTCGCGAAAACATGCTGGATTTGTGTTTGTTCTGGTTCATAAGTCTGTCGGGGACGTTTTACGCTCTACAGAACCTACGTGACCAGCTGTATCTCATTGAGGATGTGCGCTAGGAATCACGGCATCACGACCAGCAGTGTCTCGCGGGGACGTATACTAGAAATCATGGCTAAGGATGCCTTGAGGACCAAGGGCTTAATCTCTCCCGTGAGAGTTGAATTCTGTCTATATGGTTGAAATCACTTTTCCCTTTATCCAAATTTCACCATCTACAGTAAGAAAGTTAAAGATCTCTGATAAAAAATTTTTTGTTGAAGAACAGGAATGTTGGATTCAATGCCACAAATAATACTAATCAATCTTCGAAAGAAATAAGTATAAATTGAGCTGAGGAATGTTTTAAAGAGGATAAAACACTTGTTGAAAAAGAGATTGACTCAGCAATTGTACTTCTGACACAACGGGTTAAAGATCTTTTGTTGAAAAATAAACAGTTCCTTGACAAAACAACATTCTGTCATGGAAAGGATAATGAAAAGATCCAATGTTTCAAGTGTCATGGTTATGGGCATATGGCCAAATATTGTTCCAGCAAAAGAACTCATAAGTGCAACAAAGCTTATCACACTACCCTAGATGAGATTCCTGAGGAGAAAGCCTATGGAGGGATGTCAAACTGTGATGCACTTTTTGCTAAAATTGACAGTGATCCTTTTACTGAGTCCAATCAACTCTTAAAAGACTGTTTAGAAAAACTTGAGTTGATGACTAAAGAAAATCAAAAGTTAAAAGGGGAACTTGATAACTTGAGAAAATATATGTCTAATAAAACTCAAGAGGAAAAATCTGAGCAAGAAAAACTGGTTGAGACAATTCTTCTAAAATATAAAGAGATTGATATCCTAGAAGGAGATCTATAACGTCTCTCAGGTAGTTCAAGAAAAGTTGCTATTATGCTTTTTGGGAAAAAAATCTTTGGAAATTTATGTGGTATAGGGTATGTTAGAAAACCAAATACAAGTAACAATAAGTTTATTCGAGATCAACCAGCGTTGTCAGAAGTCTGTAAAGAAAAAGATAATATTTTTTTGAAAACTTCTGATCTTATGATTTGTTCCTTTTGTGGAAGAAATGGCCACAATGTAAACTTCTGTTGGGATTCAAAAAGGAATAATAAACTTATGAAGAAACTTCGTAAGGGCATGAAAAGTTCGGAGTTTGATCTTGATAAGTTTACTAGATCGAAAAAGAAAGTTGCAAACTGATGAAATTTTAGATAGTGGTAAGAATGAGTTCGTAAGAATTGTGAAAGCTAGATTTATTTAAACTAAAAGTAGAGAAAAATTTAATCCAAATTTGTTTTTTGTAGAGTGAAAATAACCAAGACACTAGATTCCACTATTACACATGAATAAATGATTATAAAGATTCCAAAACTCTAATTATTTTTAAAATTTCTTTTTCTTAATTCACAAATTATCAAGCATATTCTCAAACATTAATTGTATCCCTTAAGCATAGATTATCTAACCAAAGCATAACCTATCTAATTGAATCACAACTAATTAGGAAAAATTATGCAAACAATTAAAATTCTACAAAGTAGTGATTGAGTGAATTATAAAATACAAATTAGAGAAAAATAGAATAGTTACCAATTATTCATGCATAAATAGCTTCCTCCGTGCCTTGATTACGCGAGAATTAGCTCATCATTATCATGGAAACATGCTCAAAATTCATCTTTATTAATGCTCAAAAATGGTTCACAAATGATGAAATAGGAGAAAAATTGATAAAAACCGGGTTTGTAACACTTTTGTTCGTTACAAACCGAGCTGTTACAGAGAACGATAAAAATGAAGTGTTGTTGACACTGTCGCAATACGACCCACAAACAGTTGTCGTTGTCACTGTTGAAAAACGACGGTTCTGCGTGCGTCCAATGTTCTTCGTGTTCTTCACAGCAGCAGAAAATGGAGTTTTTCTGCCACTTGATTTCTCGACTCTCTGGTTCTTCCTAACTGCTCCCAACTCTCTCCATCCCACAGTGAGACCCCAATCAACCTATTTATATCAATCAACACGTAAAAATCTTGCTAATAAATCCAAAATATTTTCTTTTACTCGGGTATGATATTTACGTGATTCTTCCCCTATTTATCTCCTCCACGCATCTGTTTGATCTCCACACACTTCTTGCACGCTGAAAATATGTTAAACTCGCTCTAATCTCCACAAAATCTTCCACAAAATCTCATCGACACGTGATATTCTCGTTTCTCCCTGTTTTCTTCTTGCGGATTACTCAGCCAAATTCGGTCGAACCTAAATCCCAAAACATGTTTATTAGGTCATATCACAACTACCCATAAGAAATCAGCCCTTTAGTCTCTTCATAACATCATCAAAAATCAATCGAACCAACTGCCAGTGAAGAAAAGAAATTTCCCGCCAAAATCCATTTTCAAATGATGAAGGTGAAGTGCCCTGAATCCAAAACTCGGGTGCCTTTAGCAGCTCGGCTGCCTTGGGGGTGCCCTTATCCATTTTAGGGTGTCTTTAGTAATTTTGGTGGGTGCCTTTAACACTTTTTCTGGGGTTTTTCCAACACTTTTTCGGGGTTCTTCCGGTGTATTTCTAGGGTGCTTCCGGTGCATTTCTGGGGTGCCTTTAGTACTCTATCCTGGGGTGTAAAACACCACTTTACGAGCCAATTTCGTCGCAAGAGCTTATTTCTCTAAAAATACCTACAAAGACATAAAACACCATAATAAGTACAAAAATGGGTACTAATAATATATACAATAGAGATGAAAATAGACACATAAATGCGTCTATCACAAACACTTGTAGTGTCAAGAGAAAGGAACAACATAAAGAATGAACACAATCCACTGTGTTCATAGATCATCCCCAGGATGTTTAGGTCATATGTGGTGAGATTAACTCTCACCCCAACACACACTTATTGTGTTGGAAAAATGCATCCTCACTTTTTTCCCAAATTCATATATGTGAGGAGGCATAATCCTGGGCATGATTCGAAAGTCTGTTCAATTAGTAGGTAACAATAAACTCATGATCAGTACCTTTCACTATTTTGGGGTTGAATATATTTGGTTTCCTTCAACCAAAATATATTGTTCCTTGATTTTTCCCCTATTTCATGTTATATTGTTAGAGCATTGCTCGGTCGAACTCACAAGTGTTGCCATATCAAGCTTGTTGTCAAATTTAGTTGTCAAAACTATATCTTGATTTCTAGTCTACAATTAGTTAAGTCTCGGTCTAGGATAGAGGTAGTTGAGAAATGAACAGTCATCATTTGCGTTCTGCCGTTTGAAGACGAAGATCAACCAAAGCTTTTGGAGAACTTAATCAACAAAAGGTAAGTGAAAACTGAACCACCTATATCTGAAGTTATATTCACCTTTCTATCCTTTAGACGATTGTCGCATTAATTAGACTAGATTGCATAAACAAGAATTTCGAGTCGAGAACTAATTATTTAGTTTACGAATTTCTCGAAATATAATGACTAAGCTTATTGAACATTTGTTCATTCTTGATCAAATTCAGTAGAGAACATTTAATTGTTTTGAACCATTTCTTGATTCAAGTTTATCATTCAAAAATAGACTGGAACAGTGATATGTGTCCTTGATGTTATTCAGGAATGTTTCGAATTGATTTAGAGAAATATATAACTACTATATTCGGAATACAAGACAGTGTTATCAGTCTTACAAACTGGGAAAATTGTTATATATCTGAAGTCGTATTACATGTATTCGTACACGTAACGGAATAGCTATATATCGAATTTCAGATTTGTGTGATACGCATATTCGTATGCACATCATAGGAAAATTTGTTTGTTTCATGATCCGGATAGGTATGTTTTTTTATATACAAACCATTTTGGAACTGTGGTAAGGGAACTGGGTTAAAGTATTCAAACAGGTATGCGAGCTAATATAGTTTTATGTTCTAGAACCAGTTTAGTACCCAAACCGGCGCAAACTGAAAAAGTTCTGTGAACTCCGGAACCGGTGAGGTCTTAAGTTTGCAAACCAGTACATGAACTGAAAAAGTTCTGTCAACTCCGGAACTATGATTGCACATAAGTTTGCAAACCGGCACGTGAACTGAAAAAGTTCTATCAACTCCGGAACTCGATTATTGCTTATAAGTTTGCAAACTGGTCCGCGTACCTTGACTCACCCGATTCACGAACTACTTAAGTATTTGTACTTTGTGCATTTACCAACTATGTCGATTATGATTCAATTGCAATTAAACTATTTCTCTGAGATAATTTGCATTTGATCAAACCATTTGAACATATTATTTATACACGGTTCGGTTACAGTTTACCTAACCAGAGTATATATCTTGTTTATATGAATAAGATTCAAAGCTTTCATCTAACGGTGGATATTGTTTGCTTGGTTCCAAATCTATCTTAGCTTAAACCTAAAGCAACCTAGGCTTTGAAGTCTATGTAAGGGGAACTCTTGGCAACTGGGATCTTTGAATCCTGACACTATTTTTTGGTGTGTCATAGTTGTATCTAGAGTCGTCCTCAACAGAAACCCTTTTAGGGTTTAGCGACTATCAAAAACTTCATTGGGATTCGTGAAGCCAGGACTAGTTATCTTTTATCTTTATAACTTAAGTATCCTTATCTTGTTCGATTGTTGATTTATCTCTTGAACAAGATAGATAGTAATTACAAAGTTCCCATCGTCTAAATCTTTGTGATTCCACAAGTTTTATACTTTTGAGGTGAATAATAATCTAGGCTACACTTCGGGTTGTATAAGTCCGGATTTATAGGATAGCCAGACTTTTGTCAAGTTGCTATCGATTTCCATCACCTGGATCTTATGTTGATCTGATCATCCGTTTCGATCGTAAATCAGGAAATCAATTATATATGCTTAATATGTGGGAGGAAGATTTGGTTTAAAGTCTTTAATTGAGTTGAAGCAACTCTTAGTTGGTTGAGAACTTCTAAGGGAATCAATTCCGCAGAGTCCTGCTGGGATTCAAGAGGCGTAAGGAGCGCAACTGTACCTGAATCAGCGGGAGACTGAGTTCGGGCTCAACTATATTCCAGTCCAAAATTAATTGGTAGTGGGCTAGTGTCTGTAGTGGATTTTTACAGTTTGGTGTTCAATCTGGACAAGGTCCCGGGGTTTTTCTGCATTTGCGGTTTCCTCGAACAAAATTTCTGGTGTTTGTGTTATTTTTTTCCCCGCATTATATTGCTTATCTTTATAATTGAAATAACACATGTTGTGCGTTGATCAATCACAGTAGATAGGTCCGACGTTGTTTGTTGGATACGACTTGATTGATCCTTGTATATTGATCTTTGGTACCGTCCAAGAACTCTCTTTGAGATTAGGTTCACGGATTTGATTCTGTAAACGTTCTAATCACAAGAGAGCTTGAGATATAACTCTAGACACTTTTCTTGATTGAGTTTTAACTCTCGGAGTTGTGTTAAGGTTGTCCGTATATATTGCCTACGAAAAAGTTGGCAGTGTATTTTGGTACCCCCAGTGTTTTCATATATATCTTTTATGTCCGAAAGAAGATTATCTTAACAATAATGGAGAAATCGGTGAAAACAACTTCATCTCTTGATGATTTGGCACTATGTGCATCGGTCATAACTGAAACTCAAAATGCTCTACAGCCTAGTAAACTACAAGATTCTCTAAGATTACAGATTTTTACTGTTAAAAGTTGTATTAGGCATCATGAACTAATGATCAAGGATTCAAAGTAACCACTTGATGACTTCAATCTCAATTGTTCGAGATGAACAAACACTCTATTGGAAAGGAAAGTGCTTGGAAGAGTTTGAATCTAGAATTCGAAATTGATGTTCTCAAGACACACGATTGAAGAAAAATAGACATCAATTTGTTAATTTATTTCGATATTTTGTATAAGGTCTATTTGAATAAAACTATCTATTTATGAATGAATAAAATTATTATTTTATAATCTTTGTTTCATTATTTGATAGCTCCGATTACATAGCCTGTGTATGAAAGCTTATCTTTTTTTTTTGCTACGTGCTTTCGGATTTATGAGATGTTTAGTTTCGGTTTCTATTAACCTAAATATTCGATCTCATATGGTGTAACCCTTATGGTTTGTGCGTCTTTTTGATTTAGCGGGATTAAGTTCTAGCCCATGTTGGTAGGCTTCATCAAAGGATCATAATGTGTTCTGATTGAAACTTATATGTGAAAAGTCACAATATGTTGATAATCAATTTATGTGTACATAAGTTCTGTTTAGCATAACATATGTGTTTCGGGTTTAAACTTTTGTTATTGGCACGCATTAGTTAAAACTGACTCAACCTTTCTCTAGTAAAGGTTGCTTTTGTTGTTGTTCTTTTGTTCTTGCGAGAGAATGGCAACACACTGGGGGAGAGTTCTTATTTGAACTGGTGCTTAAAAGATATATCTTTCTAGGGAGAAGTGGCTAAGAAAATTGAGGCAACGATTTTTATTGTTAGTTAATCGTTTTTCCTGTTTAAGAAAAGCTTGAGTTTGTTGCATATATGTTGCTTTTGCTTAACAAAATTTCGGTACAATTGATATGTTTCGTTATGCTGTATGGATTGATTTTTATGATTCAATTGTTTCCGGTTAAGAAAAATTATGCTAATTTATTTGGCTTATGATTAAGTATCTTCTTTATTGTTTTGGTATCAAGTATTTTTGCTTAACGAAATTCTGTGCAATTGTGGTGCTTACAATGATTATATTTGTTTCAATTGCTTCCGGTTGAGAAAAACAATGACAAGTCAATTTCTTTTGGTTTGTATATATTGTTTTTGGCTTAACAAAAATTACGGGATCATTTGTTTGGTTTATATGATTCCGGATAAGAAAAACTAAGTTAATTCTGATCTTAGTTAGACTTATCAATTGAAGGATTCTGTTATTCAAGTCTAATCGAATGCCTTGACAAGAAAAACTAGTTAACTAACTGTTGATGGTGGTTTTCAGTTCAGGGCTAAAATTGTGAAACCCTGTACTTAATGCGTTGTCATCCTGCAAAGGAACAAAAGCCATTTAAAAAGTGATGAGTGCATAAACCTCTTCGCTCACAGATGTATTGGGAAATTCAATATATTTGTATATACATATATAATTCACTCAGAATGGTGCATATGGCAACAATCCCAAATATTCTATGAATTTTATTTTCCACCAGCATTATTCACTAATGCATTGCCCGCCTAGTATTTTCCTATGCTATGTTCCCCAGCTGAACTCTCAATATTGGCATGACATGGCGATTAATGTTCACTCGTAGCGGAGTAGCACGAATTTCCCGAAGTGTCAGTATTGAGATCTGCATGAAAATACTCGCACAGGCTGCACCACTCTCTGATAAAGAGATTTTCGTGTCAACGCGCTTTTTAATTAAAAGTTAGCACGATCGACACGCTTAAATTCCTTAAGGAAAATCTAGACTGTCCATGTCAGTCTTAAAGAGCAATCGCGGCCACACGATTTGGCCACACAATTCAACAAGCTTAGCCTCTTCGGAACTAGGCAACCTCCATAATGTCCAACGGCGGGCCCACTAGCGTCCAAGCCGATCGGATCCCTTTAGTTCACCCACAGCACCCCTGATCGCTAGCCAAAAACAGGGTGATCGCGCTGCGAAAGAAAAGCTCAAACGAGCTAGACCGATCATAATGGTCTCAAAATCATCACATCCGTCCAACTTAGCCAACCAAGTTGGACGGATTAGATCGTGTTTCATATGAACAAAGAGGCGCCAACATGATCGCCGACGGCTCATCTCTATCCCCAGTTGATCGAATTACATGCGGCGATCCAGAAGCACGTCGAACCGCTTGCCCAAAGTAGGGTGATCGTGCGCTTATAAAACCCTAAATTGAATAAGTGGCGTTACGCAACTGCCGCAAATCGATCACGGCCGTCCATCTTTGCCAGCCTAGTCAGACGGCCTAGGTCTAATTTCAGGAGGCCAACGAGATGCTTGCACACTCACCAGCAACCCATCTGTGCGTATACCTAATCGGCCTGTCCAAATCAGTGGCAAACGCCACAAATCGTTTGTCCCAATGGTAGGGTGTCCGTACGGCTTCAAACCCCAAAATACAATCAACGGTAGCATATAACTGCCACAAATCATCTCGTCCGTCCAACTTCGCTAGCTTGGTCGGACGGTTTAGATCGGATTCTAGATGGCCAACAGGGTGACGCCGTGATCATCGTCCACCCCTCCTCCACAGGGAGCGATCGACCAAGTGGTAGCTCACTCGTAGGGTTCTCAAACGATCACCCAAAGGTGGCCGGTCATGCTACTTTTTTAAGACGTTCAATTCACGACTAATTTGAACGAGCTCTAAAACAACGATGTTTCCTGCACATCAATTATTTTCAGATGCTTGTTTAAAAGCGATGCTTTATATACATTGATTATAAGCAATGTTTTATAAATATTGATTTCACAAATAATTTTATTATTTGACCTAAAAGCACAATGTGCTACTTTTAGCGGCGAATCTCACGACTTGACCCATTTACTCGAGACATCAAACATGTCACAAACTGGGGGATGCTCACTGGGGTATTGGTCTAGCGGTTTACAACGTGCGGCATACGACGCGCCCATTACGAGAAAGTGTCAGGAAATGACGGACGGTTAACAGTAATGAGAGTAGTGGGTGAAAGTGTGACCAGTTTTCCCTCGTAATGGAAACGTGGTGATCACCACTTTTACATAACCCCACTTCTCCACTGCTTAATCACCTCCACTTCCTACGAGATCAGGGTTTGCTCGAACATGACTTGTATAAATAGGATTTCAACCTTATTCAAAAACAACAAGTGTTATCAACACAAGTATCCAGAAAACACCAAGAACTGATAGCTTACATTCTGCGAGCAAGTTCCACATTCTGATACAAGTTATAAAACAGCCACACCTTCATAATTCAACATTTTGATCTCAAACACCTTCTTCGCTTCCCTCCCTAAGATCAACCCTTCTCCTTCACTTTGTGACCGAATTGAATCTGGAACGGCCATTTCTTGGTTTAGGCCAGAGTCTTACAGATTGATCTCTCGAATCTAAAAGTACTCCCGTGCAGTGCATTTGTTTAGGGTTTGAATTCGTTTCTCATCAACACACCCAAACTTACCAAAAACAACAGAATCAGTTTTTATCCCAAATCACTAACCTAGTGTTTGTCTTGTCTAAAGGGGAAGGTCTAAGTTATTTTATGAAATAATTAGAGCCTGAAGAGATAAATAAAGTTAATTTTGATCTCTATTTTGGTCTTATCGAAACAAGAGATTGTATATACGCAATCGGTTCAACAAAAAAATTAAGTATCTTAGTCAATTTGTCGGACTATAAGGAAAATTGCTTCGGGCAATTGTTTCCTTGATAACATATTACAACTAAATTACTTTGTAGTTTCGGTTTTAGTATTGGTTATCTAAAGTGGTATGTGAAACCTTCGTGCTTAACTCTTATAGGTTGTACAAGTCTTATAGATTTGTAAGATCCTTTCGGGTTGTCCTTTGTTTGCTTATACCTTTGTCATTTTGTGACAAAAAGGGGGAGAAATATATGGAGTAAACAAGTGATTTTTAATCACTAGGAAATGACATTTGTGCTCAAACGTTATATCTAACAAAAGAGTAAAACATAGACTAAGGGGGAGAAACATATCACAATGGTGTGTAGTATTTCATACTACAAAAGGGGAATAACAAAGATGTTCGGATTGAATATTTACCTAGCTTACCTTTAGGGGAGTAAAAAGCTTTTGTTCTTCAAATATCAACAACGACATTTATTTATTGAATATATGCAGGTTATTGTGCTGTTGAAACTTGGAATTAAGCATATGAAGAATGAGTTGTATTGTAATTCCTTTAGTTCCATATGTAATAAGAGTTTTGTCACTAAGAATAAGAACTCACGCTACCGCTCGACCATTATATAGCCGCACTATCGCGCTATGCAATTTTCTTTGGACATATGCCAATCTATCTGAGCAACCCGTAACATGACTACTAACAGGGGGCATCCGTTTACTTGGGGGTGTACCATTCAATAGGCATAAAATGTTTTGTCTTATATGAAATTTGGTACACATCCAGGTAAATGGGCACCCCTATTAGCAATCTCGAACCCACAATGGTTTAAAATTGTCAAATTCGCTAAACGGTGCAACCCATAAGGCCAAGCACTATGGTGCCCCTTTTCCCTACCCTATCCCTCATATGTAGGGAAAAAATGAAATTTGCAACCACTATGGTCTCCCATATCCTTACAAGGCAAAGTGGATCAGATCTGATCCGCATTGTTGGGGAGGGAAATTACACGGCAACTGGGTAGCCGTAGAAATTTACATTTTATGGAAACTCAGTAGCCGTATGGCAGTTGATACGGCTACTGAGTTATCGTAGCATTTTACACGGCTACTGAGTAGCCGTTTTCGTAAATATATTTGACCTTTTTTCGTTTACACTTCTCTCACACCCGATCCTAACCATCCATCATTAATAACGGTTCTATCTTCTCCACCGTCGGATCCCAACGGTCATTTTTTCAAAATCCTTTATAAATACCACTCTAATTCTCTACTCAAATCACCCCAAATTCTCTTTTCTTACAATTTGTTTTCTTCACTAAAATCTCTTAAATTTTCTTCTTTAAGAGTTTTAAATTTTCTTTTGCTCATCAATGTCGGAGACTCAAAGGAAAAAAAGGAAACATATAACGAGATTTAGTACTTTTTAAGATTTTCACATTGTTACTCAATACCGTGCTCTAGGTGAAAGTAGTTTTGAAGATAAGAATAAGTTTTATAAAATCCTTTTTGAAAAATTTGTGGAAGCATGTGGTGGGAATCGACACGAGCGTACTATAAAAAACGTTCGTAATAGGTTTAGCGTAATCAAGAATGAAGTGGATAACTTTTCTGAATGTGCTGCAGGAGCCGTTGCAAGTAATCCGGACTTGGACTCTAATAATCGGGTATGTTATCTAAATATGTCCATTATAGTTGTTGTATATGTTGTTTGTACATAGTTTTATTTATGCGTATCTTATTTATGGTTTGTTTACATCGATGTAAATGATAATTACGAGAAGCTATTATATTGAAATACACAAAAAAAAAACCTTTACTCGAGATAGTGAGTACGACATGCTTAAAGATGTATCAAATGTACAAGTAGGTGTAGCTGAAGATATGTATCAAGATTCTAATCCTATGTCATCTCAATATCATGGAAAATTTTCAAATATGTTTAATAATCAAACCCCATATTTTCAGAATCCATCTGCAAGCCAATTCGTCGAGACTCCATTTGCAAATCAAATTCCAAACACTTATAATATTCCTAGCGGTATCCCTTTTCCATTAGGATATACCCCTAGTACGAACCCAACTACAATACCTGGAACGTCGTCAGGTGGATTTACAGAAGACAAACGCAAGTCGAAAGCTTCGAAAAAAGCCCAGATTAATAAAAGGGTAGCTGGACCAAGCACACCCGCTACACCATCATCGCAAGACTCCCAGATGAGCGACGCGGGCAGTAAACTTGTTGATTTTCTAAAAGAATCCCGAATGACAGTCGCACCTCGTCAGCAACAACAAAACCAAATTATGGAAATATTGCTAGAGACAACACAACAACAAATTGAACAAAATCGAGAGAGAGAGAAGAAAGGGAAATAATGCAACTGGATCTCCAATCGCTGGCTCCAAATGCAAAAAAGTACTTTGAATTAAAACAGAATGCCATATTGGCCAAACAGTTGGAAAGGCTACACCATAATCAGTTTTATTTTTAATTAAAAGTTTGTTTTAGTTTAAAGTTATTGAGTTTAGAATTTTATTTTTAATAACTTAGTTTCATATTTTTTTTTAAGTAAGGTTGTGTTCCAGTTCCGGTAATTTATTTTCCTTTTCTCAGTAATAATAATTTTTATATTTCTAATTACGATAATTTTAGCTCCTGAATCGCACCCAAGAGTCTTGAAATCGAAAGGGGTTGTACAGTGGAAAAAAATAGAGAAGAAGAAGAAATGGCCGAGCGACCTTGCTTCTGATGACTTATACCTATAAGACGCAAACTGAGTAGCCGTATCGGTCAAGTCAACGAGTTGACTTATACGACAACTAAGTAGCCGTTTTGCACTATTCATACGGCTGCTGAGTAGTATCGTGTAGGGAAGGGAAAAAAAAGGCACCATAGTGAGGCTGCCTTCCTTGTGATATCCCTTCCCTTTATTTGAGGGATAGGGAAGGAATGCCTGCACCATAATGCTTGGCCTAATAAGACAAAATTATTAATAGGGGTACCAAATTAAGTGGGGGTGTACCAACACTATAATAAGATAAAACACATTTTCATATAGGACAAAAGAGTTTTTGCCTTGGCACCCCATTATCTGCCTTGTAATAAGACTTGCCAAGTTGCCCTTACAAGTTTAAAACTTAAAACAAAGTTTTAAAACAAAAACGAGGAAAATCAATTGAAGAAAAAGATAGAAAAAGAAATTAATACACTCTGTAATGTAATTTGGTTTTAAGTAGCAACAACAGTCTATTGAGAATTTCATAATTCTGGGTTTTATCAGAAGAGAATGAAACTCAATCAATTTCTTCACCTCTTCCTTCTCTTTGGGCTCTTTTGTTTGCTTTCAATCCCTAGATCATATTCTTCTTCTCCTTCTCTCTCCAGAGAATCACTTGGAATCTCTCCTGAAGGTAGACATTTTTTTTTGGTGTACTTTTCCTTTGTTTTCTGTAAAGATCTCTTAACTTGAAATTGATCGAGTAACCTTTTTTTTTTTTTTTTTTTTTTTTTTTTTTTTGCCTTCTTATTTCACTCAGATGCGAACTACTTCAAGTCGGATATTATAAAATGTAAAGATGGATCTAAGAAATTTACTAAAGCTCAGCTCAATGATGATTTCTGTGATTGCGCAGACGGAACTGATGAACCAGGTCTGCTTTCTATTTAGGGTTTCTATTTTATACTCGTTTCCATCCTGGACTCGATGTTTTACTTTACCCTTTTCTAATTTTGATAAGTAGACGGGAGGGAGAGAGAGAGATTAATGCATATTGTCTCGTGTGTTCGGTTACTCTTGTTGATAGATTTATCTCATGCAGAAACATAATGGTTAATGCCGTATGTTGATGTCTTTACCTTCTGTTTATTGCAGGAACATCAGCTTGCTCCAGGGGAAAGTTCTACTGTAAGAATGCTGGACATGTTGCTCTTTCATTATTCTCTTCCAGAGTGAACGACGGTATCTGTGGTAAGTAATCTTTAACAACTAATGATACTATAGTTTGATTGGGGTAATCGTATCGCATATGTCTGCAGTTCCCCTTTTCTTGAAGGATAGTTGGTGTACGAAAGTTAAAACTTAGGTTCTGATGCTATCGAACAAAGTGAAACACACACACCCACACACAGAATGCCAATAACTGTGAACTGTGTTTCTTCTTGTTGACTTGTTTTACGTGGTTTATCAACAGAACAAAGATGAGGTTTTAGCTGGGTTCTTGTTTTATGGTTAAATGTATTGGTGGTTTTTTTACTTCTAGTTATAGAGTGTCTGTGTTTGTGCTGTTTTGACGTTGGTGCATAAAAGCCATGACTGGTAGTTTTAGATCTTTACGCGCGACTAGACTATCAATCTCGTTGTTCAGTAACCCTTGACCTGTAGCAAGACTGACTTGACTGCTATGTTCATTTTAGGCATAGAGTTATTTATTTGAAAAGTTACCGCTTGACCTACATTGTCAATCTGTTTTCCTTAAAAATTATACTTCACCTTTTGGTACTTCCATAGACTTCCAGGCAGCTTTGGGAACTTGACTCTTCTATTAAACTATACTAGCTTCTTTTCAAGAATTTTTCTTAGCTAGCCATTCTTATCATTCCATTTCTGTTTTCCTCCTATTTCTTTTTCCTAATTTTGATGGACAATGTGGGCAGATTGCTGTGATGGTAGTGATGAATATGATGGTAAGGTGAAGTGTCCAAATACATGTTGGGAGTCTGGCAAAGTGGCTAGAGACAAATTGCAGAAGAAGATTGCAACATATAAGGAGGGTGTCACTATACGGAACCAGAAAATTGAACAAGCAAAACAAGGCATATCAAAAGGTGAAGCAGAATTGGCAAAGCTCAAGAGTGAAGAAAAGATACTCAAAGGGCTTGTTCAACAACTAAAAGGTGGTGTTCTGCCCCAGGATTCATATTCTTCAATAACTATCCCTAATGAGGTGTCTGGCTTTATATGCATAATTTACTCATTCAACTTAAAGCCAAGGACTGGGAATTCCAGCACATGTCTTATCTCAGCTTGCAGTAAATGGTTGGCTTGTAAAGTTTGGCATTAAATAATGTAGACAGTGTGTTCTCTGGATTTAACTAGCTAACAAACTTTATGTGGGTTTTGAAACTTTTTACTTACTTTTCTTAATCAGTTGGTGATATGAATGCATGTCCTAATTGACAGTTCTTCCTTGGTTATCAATATAGATCGCAAGGAACAAATTGATAAAGCAGAGGAGAAAGAGCTCTTAGAAAAGGAAAAGGAAGAAAAGAAGAAAAAGGAATCTGACGAGAAAACAGAGGGAGAAGAAAAGGATTCCAAGGAAACACAACATGAGGAAGGTCAGAGTGGGACTTCAGATGAACCTTCATTAGAACAGGTTTGAGTTGTTTCTTCAGTGTTTTGATCTTTGTTGACACTTTTAACTTACTGTTCGGCATGTATCTACTAGTATACTGTACACAAACGAATACTCATTGTCTTTGTCATCTTGCTCTCCATCTGCGTTCCATCTATTTAGTGGTGTTATGCTACATTCAATATTGAGTGATAATATGGCATTGCCGATTTCACTGCACAGGCATGTCAACCTTGTGTATGAGAATTTTCTGATTGTTAAATCCATGTCTAATATTGTTTATGTTTGAGGCAGTCATGTTTATCAAATAACTATTAAGCAGCAAGAATTTTAGGTGAGATTTTAGAGCATGTTATCATAGTGAAGCTAATTGAAAAAAGCCAAAGTTTCTTTGACTTTAATACTGAAGGGAACTGAAGCTATATAACATCCTTTGAGATTTGGAATACCGAAATCAACCTTGAAAACTTTTAACCATGACGGTCATGAATGTAGTATGTCATCTTCTGCCTATGTAATTAGCTCTTATGTGGTTCCTTTCACCCTATGATTGATGATATGCGTTAGATATGATGTCAAGCTTCAGTAAATTCATGTCCAACAACTCAGGCAATTAGGAAGAAAGATACATGTTCAACGAGGGCCTACATGTTACATCTTGTCTTCTTCCCAGTGTCACTCTATTCCCAGTGTGCTTTTTCTAATCTAATCCTGTAACTTCGGATTCTTGAAGGGATACCAACTATACTGTACATGATGTATTTTTGGATGTTTTACAAGTTCGTCTACCACAAGCTCTATGAGTGTTTAACGTAATTTTAGTCTCAGTTTAATACTCCGAAACTGGATTATATTTCTCACATTTGTAGTTTTATGATAGGATGTGTCAGAAGTCAATGACAATGATGCTGTCGGAGCGGATAATGATGATCTTTCAGAAAATGAAGCATCTCAAAGTGGCGGGGTAGAGCAGGTACATGGAATTGCTATATCTGGGAGTTTCCGACTCCACTAGTAAAATCCATTCGAATCATAATCTGATAACGGATCGTTATTAAATATATTAACTTTTTTTGTTTGCTGCAGGATGCAGCAGATGATAAGAAAACAACGGTTGAAACTGGAAGTGTTAATGGGGCTCATGATGTTGAAAGTAATGAATCTCAGGATGAAGCAGTTGAACAGGTATCATTTCCTGTTAGAAGTATTTTGGACAATGAGGAGTAAATTAAACGATACTAATGTCTAAAAGCTTAGCTCCATTGGAGATTTATTTTTACTCAACTTTTACGCACATGTGAATATGTGACTCGGTTACATCTTATATTAAATATCAGGAGAGCGATGGTTCAGAAAATACAGAAGGATTATCAAAGGAAGAGTTGGGTCGGCTTGTTGCGTCACGTTGGACGGGGGAAAATTCAGGAGAGAAAAATAAGGAAGTAGATGATGCAAAAAAGGAGGACAAGATAGGGAAGTCAGAGACGCAAGAGAATGAACCTAATGAGGATGATGACGGGTATAATTCATCAGAAGATAACTATAAATATGATGAAGACTCTCCTGAAGAAGAAGATATTGATGACGACTTTGAAGAAGATGATCTCCATAACGCTGATGCCTCATACAAATCTGACTCAGAAGACCATACCGACTATTCAGGTTTTCTAATTTTAAGCTCACCTCTTAAGTAATGGTTTTTCTCCTTTCGTGAATACAGCCTACCTTTCACGACTAAGAAATGTATTTGAAGTTGGTCCTGCTGATTTTGCTACATTTACAGATATAACAACCACAACAAGCCCATCATGGTTGGAAAAGATACAACAAACTGTTCGAAACATTCTGCAGGCAGTTAACTTGTTCCAAAGCCCGATAGATAAATCAGGTAAGCAGAAACATTAAAAGAGCTGCAGCACATAATGTTGGACATAAGTGCATGTGGATGACTTATATTTTCGATTTCAACTTCTCCAGAGGCTGCTCACATTCGAAAGGAATATGACGATGCCAGCTCAAAGTTGTCTAAAATACAGTCACGAATATCGAGTCTAACTAAGAAGCTTGAAAATGATTTTGGTATGTATAAGGACAAGATGGTTTAAAAAATGTTGGACCATTTCCATGTGGCTTGAATTAGTAATGGTCGTCTACATAGTTATTTATCTAATTGTTTTTTTGTTCTTCAACTCTAGGGCCAGAGAAGGAGTTCTATTCCTTTTATGACCGTTGTTTTGAAAACAAACAGAACAAGTAAGTGTAGGTTTCAAATATTTAGTCTGGTTTGACTTAGTGCTCAATACTTAGAGTTTCTTTTCAACTTTATTTTTAGTTATGTTGGGTACTTGAATAGTCTTCATTGCTTTCTGCTCCAGATATGTTTACAAAGTCTGCGCATTTAAACAAGCTTCCCAGGTGGAAGGCCACAGTTCAACTCAGTTGGGGTATGCTTTCATGACCAATCTTTCGTTGGAATGCATGTCTTGTACATGTTTTTTGTGTTAGTTACTACAGTCAAACTTTACATGGTCTGTATCTCCTAATTTGTGGTGGTTGAAAAGTGGTTTAAGCTTTGTTTAATGTTGCTTGCACCAGCACAGTTCAAAAGGCACCATGAATAGAGAGGTCCATAATGGTTTAATCTATGCTAATTTTTGTACATTTTGAGTATAGGCAATGGGAGAAATTTGAGGACTCATATAGAACAATGTTGTTCTCAAATGGTGATAAATGCTGGAATGGACCTGATAGAAGTTTGAAGGTACTGGAAAATTTTCTTGAAAAGCTTAAATTGTAGATTCTATTATTTTGACAGCATCCCACATTCAGTGTAGTTTTGCCGGGTAAACTCATTGATATAGACCTTCTCGTAAACATGTGAAGGCGCAAGTGCAACTTCCTGGATATTTAATCCTCAAAATTAACTTGCAGTCAGGTGAAACGAGGTATCAGGAGATTGTATTATTTTCAATGCTCAATGAAAGCATTGTCACCTTCGTTTCCCTTTCTAGAAGATTGCAGTATTCTCAATGCTCAATAACAGCATTGTCACCTTCATTTTCCCTCTCTACTATCCAAAGCTGGTGGATAGGGTTCAGCAATTCAAGCTGACTAATAGCTTTGATACACCAGTTGGATTCTCCTTACAGAAATATTAGCGTAGGTTAGAGGTGGCAAATAGGTGAACTGGTTACCAAGTAATGGCCCCATTCCCTGCCCTGCACGTAGTTTATAGAAAACAGGTTGGGACAGGGTGTGCGAGTCTTGTAGGATAGGCCTGCGTCCTGACGACCCATAACCTCCTCCTCTACTTGGGTACTAAAAAATGTTCGTTTCTGCATTTGCATATGAAACCCAACTGAGTGCTTCAAATTTAGGGCATCCCAGTTGCAACATGATTGCCTCTTCAAGGTGCTAATTCTGTAAATCATGTTACTTACAGGTGAAGCTTAGGTGTGGACTGAATAATGAACTGACTGATGTTGACGAACCAAGTCGTTGCGAGTAAGAACCTATCTCACTCACTCTTCTACTTCAGTCTCAAACTCTATGTTTTACTTTGTAATTTACATGTTGATCATTGCAGATATGTGGCAATATTATCAACCCCTGCTCTATGCCTAGAAGAAAAGCTCAAGGTACATACATATCACTGAAATGCCATTTGTGTCATTTTTCTGAGTACTGAAACTATTATTACTGATGATACTTGGAAACTTTGAATGTTGCAGGAACTACAACAAAAATTAGATTTAATGAACATGCAACAACCACAGAGTCATGATGAGCTTTAAATTCTTATCCTTCTCAAGATTACCTTGGGTACAGTTAATTCAATCATACATACCTCACAAGAGATTCAGTTAGGTAGAGCTGTTTGAAAGACGGCCAGTTAGACGGTGTTCAAAGTTGTCCTAAAGTTAGTCATCAGTCTTCAAAGGTTGTCCTACCAAATTTTTTGTTCTTCTTGAGCTATGATATTTGTAACCTTGATCCTGATATATTAGAGAACAAGGTGAGGTAAAC
The DNA here is from genome assembly GCA_023531105.1 of Papaver atlanticum. NCBI lineage: Eukaryota > Viridiplantae > Streptophyta > Magnoliopsida > Ranunculales > Papaveraceae > Papaver > Papaver atlanticum. Next base: position 875,153 of record JAJJMB010014087.1, read on the forward strand.
AGTAAATTTCCTTTGTGATAGTGAACTGCCAATTCATCTTTTTCAACCTAGACATGTTCTCCGATGACTTTGTAGTTCACAACACATGGATAACAAAAGATTATAAGCCGCATTTCAAAAAAAGGATCTGTTTATATTAAGCGCAACCCCTCCAAAAAAAGTAGAAGAGAGCATCTGACATGTTATTAAAAGCACTCGCCTCAATGTATTCTTATCGGATCAGAATCTGTTTAGAGTGTAGAACTGTAGATGGAAGTATATAAGAGGGTCTTCCTGCTAATTTGAATTTCAATTGGCTCTACACTGGTTGCATATGCATTACATGATTTTGTCGGAACACATTTTGTATCTTGTGAGTATATTCAACAGGGTTTTCTTAAATTCTTAAGAAAAAATTTGTTCAAAAACAACAAATCTTGTGAAAAATGTGGTGATGAGGAAACACCCTTTTATGTGCACAACAGTGTTCTTAAATCGCTTTGTTGAAAGCCTAAAGAAATCAATATTTACATACACGAATATCAAATTTTATGGTGCTGCTGCACAATCTCAAGGGAAACAAGAAACCAAGTATTCTGTATACATAAGTAACTCTTCAAGCAAAAACAGGGCAAGATAATCTCTTAGAATTCACCAAAGGGAAATAATGTTCCCCAGGATCCAGAATTTAGTAAACCAGAAAAATATATACACTGGAAAAACAAGAGTAGATAAAGAACAAGGTAAGGCTGCAAAATCACATCTTCTTCAATTCTCATCAGCACTGTTGTTATTATTATTATTATTAGCTCCAGATGCTGATGTAGCTGATTCTGATGCAGAAGAAAGGGAATTTCCAACATTCGGGGTTCCTGAAAAAGAAAACAAGCCACTAAAAGGCCACGGAATCGGAAGCCAAGACCTCCCATTTCCATCTTCACCTCTCTCTCCTCCCGCAGCACTACTATCTGTTCTATTCCCAGATCCATCTTCTACATCAACTTTAGGTCCATCCTCAACACCGGGAATCTGGCACCTGCAAACTGGACAAGAACTGTGAAGCTCTAACCATGGTAAAATACAGCCTTCATGAAACTTATGCTTACAAGGCATCTCCTTGGCTCCAGAACCTATCTCAAAATCCTCTAAACATACTGAACATTGTAAATTCTCCCCTGTTGTGACAGTGGGCATTGCTTCCACTGCTTCCTTTTTAGCTGGTGGGGTTCCATACCTATTTGGGTCATTTTCTGCTAAATGCTGGAGAAGTAACTCTAAACCAGGACCAACTAGGTAATCCCCCAAAGTGCCAGGGATGCTTTGGTTCTGATTCTGGCTCTGAGATTGGCCAATTGACCCTTGAAGAATTATAGCTTGATTGAACGGATTAATCAAGATAACACGTTCCTGATTATGGTCTCTTTCTCTTTCCCTTTCACTTTCATTTCCAGAATTCTCTATTTCAGACATGATCCCTGATCTAAGGCTATGAAGCAACTGAAGAATTGCAGCTGAATTTCTTCTCCTCCTCCTTAGAATTGATTCAAGCTCCCCATCTTGTTCGGATTCTCCTCTTTGTGGTTCTTCATTTTCTTCTTCTTCATCTCCTCCTCCTGATTCTCTTCTAGATAATCTTTGACGAGTACCATCGCCTCCGCCGCCCATCATGCTAAGCAAAATGGGAGCCCAAAGAGACAAGGCTCTGTCTGATCCTAATCCTATATCAGTTTCAGTTTCAGTTTCGGTTTCATGATTCTCACCAGTAGCAGTATACATTTCTTCCACAAACCCACTTTGACAAAATGGGCATTTCATTTCCACTTCTATCACTGGATTTACAATTTGTGAACACATATGGCACCAGTATCTAGAAACCAGAGCTTCATCCATCTTTCACTCTACCAAACAATCCAAATTCTATCTCTCTATCTCTGCAAATATAACGATGCACATAAATAAATACATAAACACCTCAGAAAATTCAGTAAAAATACATAAAAAACTATCCGCATTCCTCAACCCCATGAACAAAAACGAACCACAATTGAAGTTTTTCCAAGCCCACAAACCATCAGGACAAAAGAAGTGTCAACAGAATCAAATAACTCAAACATAGATCACCCAGAAAAACAAACAAGTGTGGTTACAGATCATATAAAGCGAACATAAAAAGCAAAATATTATTAACTGAAGAATCTTGATTATTGGTAGTCTATTAGAAACCAAATAAAGGAGAAACAAACCACAAACAAAAAACTTCGTTATATTGATAAAAAAAAGTAAAGGAAAGAATCTTACACGGGAGCAGATGATCAACAAAACCCTCCTGAAGAAATTACAGTACAAAAACAGAAAATCACTAATCAAAAAAATATGTTATTGTCTGTATATTAAACAGAGAATATTTGATATATATAAAGATATCAATAGAAAAGAAAGTTAGGAAAACAATTAAATGTTACCCTGTAATGAAGAAGATTCTAGAACAGCGATAATTGTTAAGTTGACAAAACAAGAAGAAATACTTAATTACTGCCTTAGAAATTTAAATTTCAAAATTTTAAAAGAAGAAGATTATGGAACTGTAAAATAAATGCTTTTACCTTTTCAAGGGATGAAGGTTTTTGTCCTGCTAGGATTTTTAATTTTAATTTTTTCCTTTTTTTTTGAGTGGAAGAAAAACAAAGAGAAGAAGAAGTTGTTAAACCAACCAACGCGACTTCTTCTGTTCACTGTCGTTTCAAGGGTTGATTGGATAGCCTCACAAATTCGATTTCGAAATAATTATTTTCATGGTCCTCAAAATAAAAAATTTTAAAAAAAAATACGGGTTTTATATCATGTTTTGTTTTCTTAATCACCTGACATATCCGTATCTGATTCAATATGCTTATGTTTGACTCATCTGAATCTAACCGAAATCACCTGACGTATCCGTATCTGATTCAATATGCTTATGTTTTTAAGTTAGATCTGACTTATCCGACACAAAAATATGTGAGTCAGTGTCCTGGTCACATGAGTCAGGGGCATTTTATTTCCTGACTCAAAAGGGTCCATCAGAGTTTAGGTTTGACTCAGCTTGTGATTCAGATCTGACTCAAATTAAAAAATAAACCATGTAACATTTGGCTCGTGTCGAGTCAGCGGCCAAGTCAGATTTAGGCGCCGAGTCACCAAAAAAACAAATACACTGTCACTTGAATTACTCTAGGACCGATTCACCGACTATATACCTAAAGAAACCAAGCTACCACCTGAAAAATCAATGGAGATTTCACGGTTGGTCAAAAAACCCACCTAGTACCTAAACTAGTGTCTAGTGTGAAAAATCATTTAACAGGAGGTACAAAAAAGTTTGAGAAAATAAAATTACCGACATATCCATCATTCATTCGAATGTGTGAACAAAATCACACTGTCTTTAACTGTCACGTGTCTTCTTAAACTGAAATCAAAAAAATTGTTCTCTTTTGAAACTACTCTTTTCATAATATAGACTCATAGTAGTGAATAATGTAAAAAACAAAAAAAGATATGCAGATGAAGTTGCGAAAGTCATGGATATTGTAGAGGATGGAGATGAAGTTGATGATGGTTTAGATAAAAATGAACCCCGATCATCACCAGCGAAGTCAAAGAATATGTCGTAAGATGAACTTCATACCTAAAGTTGAATCCGAAGAAAATCGAATGAAGAAGATCGAATTGGTTCCGTGAAATTAATTTGAACATACATATTTAGTCTAAAGAAGATATATGATTTCTGTAAATTTTTCCAAAAATTGCATTAATAAATATTGTATATATATTAGAATGTCAATGTTGGGTATTTTTGAAAAAACCAAATACATAAAATCAAATGCATCAAATGTTACAACCATCTAAAAAATTCTTACTCACCATCCAACATATTAGAGTTTCATTCCACAATAATAAAAGGTTTTCATGAGTGTGGGGTCTTTTGAATAAAATTTTCAAAATCAATCAAGACGGTGGTTCTGGTTTATAAACAATTCAGAGAAAGTTGGTTGTGGTTAAAGGAGGAAAAAAGAGGAATTTTTAAGGGTGTAAATAGTTTTAGACTTTTATATAAATGTTTATAAACAATATTCATAGAAATTAATGCCCTTTCTTCTTTTAGAAGCCATGACTACCACATTCTCCTTGAAAAAGCTGGGGTCTAACAACCTCACCCAATATTTCGCTTAGCAATCTGTATGGACTAACTCTAATATACTTTTAAGAGAATCAACTGGACAGTCAGACTCAATCTTAATAAAAAGTATATCAAAGAGTTATATCTCAATTTCTCGATTCAATCCCAACTCAAACAAATAGAAATCTGTGAGTCTGATTGAATACAAGAGAAATAACTTGAACGGTACCAAAGACCAATGTTAAAGGATCAATCAATTTCAATAAACAACCAAAGGTTGGATTTACCAATTGATCGATTCAACGCACAACCTGTGATATTTCAATTATTTAACAAAATATAACGCGGAAAAGAAATAACACAGACACCATAAGTTTTGTTAACGAGGAAACCGCAAATGCAGAAAACCCTTGGGACATAGTCCAGATTGAACACATACTGTATTAAGCCGCTACAGACACTAGCCTACTACAAACTAACTTCGGTCTGGACTGTAGTTGAACCCCAATCAATCTCACACTAATCCAAGGTACAGTTGCGCTCCTTACGTCTCTGATCCCAACAGGATACTACGCACTTGATTCCCTTAGCTGATCTCACCCACAACCAAGAGTTGCTACGACCAGTCGAAGACTTTAATAAACAAATCTGTATCACACAGAAATTTTTACAGGAATAGATAAATTTGTCTCCCACAGAAATACCTACGAGTTTTGTTCCGTCTTTTGATAAATCAAGGTGAACAGGAAGCAATCGATAACCCGGACTTATATTCCCGAAGAACAATTTAGAATTATCAATCACCTCACAATAATCTTAATCGACTAGCGAAAAAAGATACCGTGGAATCACAAACGATGAGACGAAGGTGTTTGTGACTACTTTTCTATCTTGCCTATCAGAGAAATTAATCTCAAGCCAATCTTACGATTGTACTCAAATACGATAGAAACAACAAGATCAGATCACGCAACTACAGAGAAAATAGTTGGGTCTGGCTTCACAATCCCAATAAAGTCTTCAAATCGTTAACCTACAGGGTCTCGATAGAAACCTAAGGTTAAAGGAGATTCAACTCTAGCTTATACAACTAGTATCACACAGGAGGTGTGGGGATTAGGTTTCCCAGTTGCTAGAGCTCTTCTTTATATAGTCTCCAAATTAGGGTTTGCAATCTAAGTTACCTTGGTAACAAAGTATTCAATATTCACCGTTAGATGAAAACCTGATTAGATTCAAGCTAATATATTTCAACCGTTAGATCGAACTTAGCTTGTTATACACAAATGAAATGTAACTTCATTTAGGTTTGAGTAACCGTACCTACACGTGTACACCTAGTTGGTTCAACAATAGTTAACCAATGGTTAGCCATATGAGCACTATCATATCAACCTTATCCATCTTCACCATAACTAGTTCAAATGACTCAAAAGAACTAGTTAGAGAGTTGTTAAATTGCTTAGATCTCATAGAAGTATATAAGACACAATCGAAGCAAAAACGATTTTGATTCACTTGAATCGATTCATGAACATTATAGCCACGGTTTGCAAAGATTGCATTCCTTAATTTATAAATGTCTTAGTTCACAAATAAACCATTTTTAGAAAATAACCCACTTAAGTACGCATACCGGTACGCATACTTAAGTACCCGGATTGAGCTTGTTTTTAGTTCACAAACTCCAGCAGAAATTCACGGGATGTGAACTTCCGGCAGTACGCGTACGGGTACGCGGACTTAGCTCCGGACATCCTAAACCAGTAAAGTACACATACTTTGGTTTAAGGATTTTGGACTTACACAAGTATGAGTTCACATACAATGTTTATATCCATTCAAGGTTATATATTCTAAACTCTCATTTAAGTCATTGAAACATTCTTAGAGGATGTTATATAGCGGTTATTCACACACTATTTTTCATCAAAGCGATTTTCAAGAGATTGAAAAAATCAACATGACTTTCGTCACGAGTAAAGATGAACTTGGCCAAACCGAAAGCTTACCAACACATATTTCGAGAAATAGATAAGCGAGATAAACTCGGCTTGAAATAGCAAATGTGTATAATCGAAGTCTATATAGTAATATGACTTTTGTCTAAAGATATGAGATAGAATAGATAGACTTTTGAGTGATAGAGAAGTTCAAGTCTCCACATACCTTTTTGTCGATGAAGATCCACCAGTTCCTTGAGTAGTTCTTTGTCTTTGCATGATGAACGCCGTGGATTCTAGAGCTCAACTACACTTACTATCCTAGTCCGAGACTTAGCTATAAGTAGACTAGAAATCAAGACTTATAGTGTTGGCAACTAAACTTGACAAACAAGCTTGAGATAGCAACGCTTGCGAGTTCGACCGAGCAGTGCTCTAACAATCTCCCCTTTGTCAATTTTAGTTACAAAACTATCAATACATATGGAATACAAAATAAATAAACTTTGCAGCTTCTCCTCCACACGCATGATATCTTTGGTTCTTCAATATTACTCGAAATCTTCGTCACTTCCAAGTACTCCAATGATTCCAAAGATATTCAAATCAGCATCACCGTTGTTGAAGATCCGTAGCCATAACAATGAGTAAACAAAAGCTCTCAATCATTATTACACAGTGTCATAGTATTATTACACCGCAACAAAGTTCAATTGTATCACAACTTCGACAACAATACTATGGTGATATGTATCACTCCCCCTTAGTCAATACTACATCTCACATGAAAACCACCCCCCCTTACATAATGATCCGAAAACCATATGTATTTGTAATGTGAACTACTCATTAATTCTCCCCCTTTTTGTCAATAAAATTAGCAAAGGTACGAAAACTAGTGGGATCCTAATGAAATTTCCATAGAGACACTTCATGACCAAAAGAAAGTACATATCAACTTTTTTTAGATGCAATCATATAGTCGAAACTAAATGCATTCATCAAGGAGTTTATAAAGATACAAGATAACCGCTATAATATTCCACAGCGGCACTCCCCACAAAGATTTGGAAATTAAGCACAAGTTCAATTAAGAACTCTCCCCCATAAAATGTCATTCCCAAGAGAACAACAAGAGCGATCTTACTTTCACGAGAAAAGAAGGATTTCTTTGGACATTAACAAATCACATGAAACATGAATTTGTATCCAAAAATCTCAACTGAATTAATCCACAAGAGAACTCATGATTAATTCAATCGGAAATGCTCACATAAGAAAACTTACGGAGCCGCACAATATATACATAAGAATATGGATCAGGGAAGATCAAAACTGCGGAATAAACAAAGATTCATGCTATTCTTCATTATTATTTGCACAATGACATATAATAGACTTAATTTTTATAAACAAAAGCTCATCCAATCTTCCATCAATATTTGCATAATGACATAATAGGCTTATCTTTTGTTTATCAAAAGTTCATTCAATCTTTTATCAATACTTGCATATCGACATATGAAGGACTTATCTTTTGACTACTTTTATCTGTACTTCTTAAGGAACTAACACATGTAGCAATTTAATTGAAAGATAAAAATCATTCAACGCTAAACATAAAAGTTATTACAACCATTAAAGCAACGGTTTAAAAGTAGATCAACATAAGAAGTTTAACAGATAAAACAAGTAACATAATTACTAGAGTGAGAGTTAATCTCTTTTCCTATAATAATCTCTAGCAATTTCATAAAATTTCCCAATTAGATCTGGATGTTCTGCTTCAACATACTCCACCTGCTCTTTCATGCAATCAACTTCATCTTGAAGGCGAGCAAGTTCAGAGTTTGTAGCTGCAGAGGTACTTGCTGGGGTATTGGTTGAAGATTGCTTCATCTTTTTGATTCTAGCCTTACTCAGAACCTTTGGACCACCAATCTCAGTTCCAAAAGGAGTAATATTAAAGTAACTGCAAATCCTTGAGATGAGGCAAGGAAATCCTGGAGTTTTCTTTGAAGTCTGTTTCACACTTATCATCTGATTAATAATAAGTCCACAGAAATCAATGTCTCTCTCTTCAACAATATAACAGACAAATTCAGCAAGGGACCTGGTCCAGAGATTGTTGTCAATGGTGCTTGGCATCATATTGGCCACAATAAGTTTTGCAGCAACTTTGAGGAATAATCCAGCACCTCCAACAAAAATCTTGCCATCTCTCCGAGAGACATATCTATTAAAGAGACGATTTGACATCACTTGTGGAGTCAATCTTTTATTCTCATGAGGAGGGAATCGAGCATTACCAACATGAGTTAAATCCAGCAAGTAAGCAATAATATGACGATCCACTATGAAAGTAACACCACCTACCATAGTCTTGAACATGCAATTGGCTGGGTCTGGATCATGAATATTAGCATAAAATTGTGCAGTCATCTCAATACGGGTAGTTCCTAATGGCTTGTGAATAATACCCCAGGAGTTTTTTTTTTGAAAAAAATCAGATAAACCTTGTACCTCAATTTCTGACTAATTATAATATCTTTCAAAAATTGGTTGTTTATTCTTATACTCCAAATAGAGTGCACGAGCAGCAGGGTTAACAAACCTAGCACGGATACTGGGATCGAAAAAAGAGTTATCCCCTGCATGACCACTTGAACTCCCAGCATGACTAGCTCTTCTATGTGCCATATTTGACAAGGAACTCTCAAAGAAGTGTTGAGAAGCTTACTTGGTTTGTGGACTGTTGTTTTTTCCTTTACTGTTCACGAAATGATGCTAATGGTAGAACACTTGTTCAGCAAAGAAACGAGCAACGAATGCCAACCCATAGAGTAATTTTTTGTTGTGAAGACAATGAATCCAAGAACACTCAAAGAGGTTGAGAATTGAGGTTAAGGGAGTCAACAGTTAACGAACAGTTTGGGTTTCTTTCTTTTCGTTCTGAAACTGTTGAAGAAGAAGAAGAGGCGAGGAGAACGAAGTTGGTTTTCCTCTTTTAAAGTGTCGAGCGGTGGTACTCGAACCAAATAAACATGTTCTGGAACAAGATTCCAACTTGAACATGGTATAGGTTCGGAGTGTGTGACCCGCACATGTGCTGACAAGGACTTGTTTGTTTTAATCAACAAATTAGGTCTTCATATTTGGAGCAAGGCTCAACAAATACAATTACTAGATACCTATGAAGAATCAGACATGTAGCAAAAAGATCTTGTACACCATGACACCAAGAAAGAGTTTCTTTCCAACAACTCTCATAACTTCCAGTATTGAGAGAAATCCAAAAAACTGTTTTTATAAGTATTTCAAAGAACTTAAAGACACAAGATAACTGGTGTCCCTGATTTCTTCGTTTCCGACTTATAATACACAGTCTTGGCAGATAATATTCAGTACTGCACAGAGAAACTCTTTTAGTAAAAAGAGACATTATGACTTTCTCAAAGAAGAGGGAAATACTATTATCTTGATAAAGTGTAGTAGGGTTTGACTGATGAACATGGTCAAGTTCAGAGAAAGAACTGACAGATGAAAGAGGTTTGGGTACTTCTTGTATTATATCCAATTTGTCTGAGACACAGGGGACAGAGGAAACAACCTTGCTGATAAACAGATCAATATCAACCTCAACATGAATATTATTCATCATAACTTGATTTATCCTGTCAAGAGATTCTTGCTCTTTCTGGACATATAACTCAATATCAAGATACAAGCTCTCAAGCCTTTTCAAAAGCCCTGAAAACACTTATGGGGATTTTGAACCTGGAGGAGGTTTAGATAGAATTTCTTCTACGAATTTAATTAAATCAGTCATGGAAGAGAATTCTGAAATCCCTGGATATGGTGGTGCATTTATTGAGATAGCACTTCTGTCTATATCAGATCGCTACAAACACAGACTTATAAGGTCTTTAATGTGTTTTCCTGCTCTGATACAAATTGAAAAAGCGGGGGTCTAACAACCTCACCCAATATTTCGCTTAGCAATCTGTATGGACTAACTCCAGTATACTTTTAAGAGAATCAACTAGACAGCCAGACTCAATCTTAATAAAAAAGTATATCGAAGAGTTATATCTCAATTTCTCGATTCAATCCCAACTCAAACAAATAGAAATCTGTGAGTCTGATTGAATACAAGAGAAATAACTTGAACGGTACCAAAGACCAATGTTCAAGGATCAATCAATTTCAATAAACAACCAAAGGTTGGATTTACCAATTGATCGATTCAACGCACAACCTGTAATATTTCAATTATATAACAAAATATAATGCGGAAAAGAAATAACACACACACTAGAAGTTTTGTTAACGAGGAAACCGCAAATGCAGAAAAACCCCGGGACCTAGTCCAGATTGAACACACACTATATTAAGCCGCTACAGACACTAGCCTACTACAAACTAACTTCGGTATGGACTATAGTTGAACCCCAATCAATCTCACACTGATCCAAGGTACGATTGCGCTCATTACGTCTTTGATCCCAGCAGGATACTACGCACTTGATTCCATTAGCTGATCTCACCCACAACTAAGAGTTGCTACGACCCAAAGTTGAAAACTTTAATAAACAAATCTGTATCACACAGAAAAGTTTACAAGAATAGATAAATTTGTCTCCCACAGAAATACCTACGAGTTTTGTTCCGTATTTTGATAAATCAAGGTGAACAGGAAGCAATCGATAACCCGGACTTATATTCCAGAAGAACAACTTAGAATTATCAATCACCTCACAATAATCTTAATCGACTAGCGAAAAAAGATACTATGGAATCACAAACGATGAGACGAAGGTGTTTGTGACTACTTTTCTATCTTGCCTATCAGAGAAATTAATCTCAAGCCAATCTTACGATTGTACTCAAATACGATAGAAACAACAAGATCAGATCACGCAACTACAGAGAAAATAGTTGGGTCTGGCTTTACAATACCAATGAAGTCTTCAAATCGTTAACCTACAGGGTCTCGATAGAAACCTAAGGTTAAAGGAGAATCAACTCTAGCTTATACAACTAGTATCACACAGGAGTTGTGGGGATTAGGTTTCCCAGTTGCTAGAGTTCTCCTTTATATAGTCTCCAAATCAGGGTTTGCAATCTAAGTTACCTTGGTAACAAAGCATTCAATATTCACCGTTAGATGAAAACCTGATTAGATTCAAGCTAATATCTTTCAACCGTTAGATCAAACTTAGCTTGTTATACACAAATGAAATGTAACTTCATTTAGGTTTGAGTAACCATACCTAAACGTGTACACCTAGTTGGTTCAACAATAGTTAACGAATGGTTAGCCATATGAGCACTTTCATATCAACCTTATCCATCTTCACCATAACTAGTTCAAATGACTCAAAATAACTAGTTAGAGAGTTGTTCAATTGCTTAGATCTCATAGAAGTATATAAAAACAATCGAAGCAAAAACGATTTTGATTCACTCGAATCTATTCATGAACATTATAGCCACGGTTTGCAAAGATTGCATTCCTTAATTTATAAATGTCTTAGTTCACGAATAAACCGTTTTTAGAAAATAACCCACTTAAGTACGCATACTTAAGTACCCGGATTGAGCTTGTTATTAGTTCACAAACTCCATCAGAAATTCACGGGATGTGAACTTTCGGCAGTACGCGTACGGGTACGCAGACTTAGCTTCGGACATCCTAAACCAGTAAAGTACGTATACTTTGGTTCAAGGATTTTGGACTTACACAAGTATGAGTTCACATACAATGTTTATATCCATTCAAGGTTATATATTCTAAACTCTTTATTTCAATCATTGAAACATTCTTAGAGGATGTTATATAACGGCTATTCACACACTATTTTTCATCAAAGCGATTTTCAAGAGATTGAAACAATCAACATGACTTTCGTCACGAGTAAAGATGAAATTGGCCAAACCGAAAGCTTACCAACACATATTTCGAGAAATAGATAAGCGAGATAAACTCGGCTCGAAATAGCAAATGTGTATAATCGAAGTCTATATAGCAATACGACTTTTTTCTCAAGATAGGAGATAGAATAAATAGACTTTTGAGTGATAGATAAGTTCAAGTCTCCACATACCTTTTTGTCGATGAAGATCCACCAGTTCCTTGAGTAGTTATTCATCTTTGCATGATGAACGCCGTGGAGTCTAGAGCTCAACTACACTTACTATCCTAGTATGAGACTTAGCTATAAGTAGACTAGAAATCAAGACTTATAGTTTTGGCAACTAAACTTGACAAACAAGCTTGAGATAGCAATGCTTTCGAGTTCAACCGAGCAGTGCTCTAACACTCCTTCAACCACTCTCCACACCACCAAATTCATTCCATATTGCAGAAGGAGATACTAGAGAAATTGGTTATAGAAATGTTAGCTTCTGCAGTTATCAAGCTAAGCCATAATCCTTTTTCTTCACCAATCTTACTGGTAAAAAAAGAGAGGATAAAAGTTGGATATTTTGTGTGGATTATATGATATTAATTGAGATAACCATCAAAGATAAGTACCCCCATTCCATTCATTGATGAATTGTTAGATGAGCTCAATGGGGCTAGAGTATTTTCTAAGATTGACTTGAGAGAAGGATATTATCAAATTAGAGTGACACCTCCGCAGATACATAAGACAACTTTCAAGACTCATCAAGGACATTATGAGTTTTTAATAATGTCAATTTTCCTTATAATAGCACCAGCAAGTTTCCAGGCCTTGATGAATGATGTATTCAAACCATTTTTGAGGAAAATCATCTTAGTTTTCTTTGATGATATTTTAATCTACAATCCTGACATGGAAACCCATCTACAACATCTTATTACTACATTGTCCATACTTAAGGGGCATTCCTTATATTTTAAACTCAGTAAGACGACAAATTGAGTACTTGGGGCATTATCTGCGCAGAAGGAGTTGCTGCAAATCCAGAGAAGATTGCTTGTATAAAAAGATGTCAAAATCCAACAACCATAAGAGACTTGAGGGGATTTTTTGGCCTTACAGGGTATTATATGAAATTTGTAAATAATTAGATTGTTGATTTGTAAACTACTGACTGAATTACTCAAGAATAACAATTTTCATTGGGGTGAAGCAGCTCAATCAGTATTTGAGCAACTGTAAGAGATTGATACCACTGGTGCGGCTACGATGTGGTCAGGCCACATACTTCCAGTATGTGACCCCTCTTTAAATGCTGACACGTCGTATAAAGTAGGAAAAAACTTGAAAAACAGTTCTGTTATCTAACTATTTATCTTTTTTCTTTTTTTTAACTTCCTATTTTTTCTTAAAAAGTAGAACAGTTAAGGGGATTTGGAAGGGGGAGGTTTTTTAGTTAAATAAGTTTCAAAAAATAAAGAGGGGCCACATACAAAATGTATGTGGCCCGACCACATCGTAACCGGGCGTGTTATCACTACTCATATACTTATATTACCTGAGTTTTCTAAGCCATTTGAATGGGCTACCGATGCTTGTGACACTGGAGTGGTAGTTATTGTAATGCATGAGAGAAGACCTATTTCCTGTTTCAGGAAAGTTATGGGAACCATATTCCTAGCTCCATCAACATATGATAAAGAGGTAATGGTTGTTGTCATGGCACTGACTAGTGGAGGTCTTATTTGATGGGAAATAAGTTCATCATCTATACTGATTAGCAAAGTATCAAGTACTTTCTGGAGCAGAGAATTCATACAGTTTTGCAGCATAAATAGCTCTCCAAGCTTCCGGGGTATACTTATTAGTTGAGGTATAAAAAAAATTCTGATACCAAGGTAGCAGATACCTTATCTAGAATGGTTATAGATGAGGATTCAAACTGTTCAGTTATAACTTAAGTACGACCAACTTGGTTAGAAGTGGTACAACAAAGCTATTTGGAAGATCAGTTTCCTGATAATACAATTTCTAAATTGCTGATTCAAGCTAATTCAGTGGAGCATTATAACTATCAACAAGGAATCTTAAGAATCAAAAACAAAAATTACATTGAGAAAAATGATGATCACAGGATGAAAATTGTGATGGCAGTTTATACTTATGCAATTAGTGGGATTTCTGGATCACAAGCTAACTATCAAAGAGCCAAACTGTATTTTAATTAAAGTGAGATGAAGCAGCAAATTCTATAATATGTACAAGAGTGTGATACTTGTCAGCAGAATAAAGGGATCAACACTTCACATGTTGGACCTTTATAGCCAATGCCAGTTCCAAACTCAACATGGGAGCACATCTGCATGGATTTCATCACTATATTGCCAAAGTCCGAAGGGAGACCAGTGATTTTGGTGGTAGTTGATAGATTCACAAAATACAACCATTTCCTAGCTCCTAGTCATCCCTTAGATTCACAAAACACAGTTCCTAGCTCTCAGTCATCCCTATAAAACTTTCTCAGTGGCTAAGGTGTTCCTTGAGAATGTGTTTAAATTGCATTGACTTCCTTAATCCATTGTGTCTGACAGGGATAATGTATTCTTTAGTAATTTTTGGCAAGCTCTATTTGCAAAGATTGGTGCCTAACTCCACATGATTTATGCGTACCATCCATAAATTGATGGCCAAACATAAATAGTAAATACATGTTTGGGAACTTACTTAGGTATATGACTAGCTACAAGCCCTAAAAATTAGTCACTTGGCTTCAATTGTCTGAATGGTGGTACAACACCTTTTATCATTCTAGTTTGAAGTCAACTTCATTCGAAGCTTTGCATATGTTTGAACCCCAATAATTTGGAATTTTATCATCTCAAGCTGGAGTCTATGCTGAAATTGAAGATTATATGTATCAAAGGTGGAAAATGAGTCAAATGTCCAAGGGAATATTGGAGATGGCGCAAACAATTGATTGAACAGCAAGCTGATAAAAAGTGCTCTGAGAGATCTTTTGAAGTAGGAGATCGGGTTTATTTGATGCTGCAACTTTACAGACAAACTTCAATTCAATTGAGGAGAAACTTAAAGCTTGATGCCAAATTTTATGGACCATATCAAGTCTTGTCCAAGGTTGGAGCTGCAGCTTACAAGTTGTTGTTACCTGCTAGGTATACAACTCATTTTAACTTCCATGTTTTTCAACTCAAATATAAGCTGGGAAAGGGGTTAGTACCATAAACTAAGTTATCTATAACAGATTTAGAAGGTAATTCGAAGTTTGCTCCACTAAAGATTCTGGACATCAGGATAATTAAGATGAATCAACAAGATGTTGAGCAGTTATTGGTGCAATAGGATGGAATGATAGACAAAGAATATTTTGGGGAAGACAAACAATTTATGGCACACCAATTTGAAAATATGATCCTTGAGGACAAAGATATTTAAATAGAGTAGGTACTTATTGTTAGAGCATTGCTCGGTCGAACTCGCAAGTGTTGCTATCTCAAACTTGTTATCAAGTTTAGTTGCCAAAACTATAAGTATTGATTTCTAGTCTACTTATAGCTAAGTCTCGGACTAGGATAGAAAGTGTAGTTTAGCTCTAGACTCCACGACGTTCATCATGCAAAGACGAAGAACTACTCAAGGAACTAGTGGATCTTCATCGACAAAAAGGTATGTGGAGACTTGAACTTATATGTCACTCAAAAGTCTATCTACTCCATCTCCTATCTTTAGACAAAAGTAGTATTGCTATATAGACTTCGATTATACACATTTGCTATTGCGAGCCGAGTTTATCTCGCTTATCTATTTCTCGAAATATGTGTTGGTAAGCTTTTGCTTTGGCCAATTTTATCTTTACAAGTGACGAAAGTCATGTTGATTATTTCAATATCTTGAAAATTGCTTTGATGAAAAATAGTGTGTGAATAACCTCTATTTAACATCCTCTGAGAATGTTTCAATGATTGAAATAAAGAGTTTAGAACATGTAACCATCTTTGGATATAAGCATATAATGTGTTCGCGCATTAGTGTATAAGTCAAAAATTGGAAACCAAATGTATGCATACTTGTGTGTGTACTAAATGGTTGATGGACACTGGGTAAGTATGTGTACCCGTACGCATACTGGCGGAAGTTCACGTCCGTGAATTTCTGTTGAGTTTGGAAATCAAAATCAACTCAATCCGGTTACCTAAGTATGCGTACCCGTACGCATACTGGCGGAAAGTTCACGTCCGTGAATTTCTGCTGAGTTTGGAAACCAAAACAAACTCAAATCCAATTACTTAAATACGCATACCCGTACGCATACTTAAGTGTGTTACTTTCTAAAATTGGTTTGTTCATGAACTAAAACATTTATATATTAAGGAATGCAATTTGCAAACCGTGGCTATAATGTTCATGAATTGATTCGAGTGAATCAAAACCAATTTTGCTTCGATTGTGTCTTGTATACTTCTATAAGATCTAAGCAACTGAACAACTCTCGAACTAGTTCATTTGAGTCATTTGGACTAGTTATGGTGAAGATGAATAAAGTTTATATGAAAGTGCTCATATGGCTAACCATTAGTTAACTACTGTTGAACCAACTAAGTGTACACGTTTAGGTACGGTTACTAAAACCTAAATGACGTATATTTCATTTGTGTATAACAAGCTAAGTTCGATCTAACGATTGAAAGATATTAGCTTGAATCTAATCAGGTTTTCATCTAACGGTGAATATTGAATGCTTTGTTACCAAGGTAACTTAGACTGCAAACCCTGATTTGGAGACTATATAAAGGAGAACTCTAGCAACTGGGAAACCTAATCCCCACACCTCCTGTGTAATACTAGTTGTATAAGCTAGAGTCGATTCTCCTTTAATATTAGGTTTCTACCGAGACCCTGTAGGTTAACGACTTAAAGACTTCATTGGGATTGTGAAGCCAGGCCTAACTATTTTCTATGTAGTTACGTGATATGATCTTGATGTTTCTATCGTATTGAGTACAATCGTAAGATTGGCTTGAGATTAATTTCTCCGATAGATACAAAAGTAGTCACAAACATCTTCGTCTCATCATTTGTGATTCCGCAATATCTTGTTTCGCTAGTCGATTAAGATTATTATGAGGTGATTGATAATTCTAGGATGTTCTTCGGGAATATAAGTCCGGGTTATCGATTGGTTCCTGTTCACCTTGATTTATCAAAATACGGAACAAAACTCCTAGGTATTTCTGTTGAATACAAATTTATCTATTATTGTAGACTTTTCTGTGTGAGACAGATTTGTTTATTAAAGTCTTCAACTTTGGGTCGTAGAAACTCTTAGTTGTGGGTGAGATCAGCTAAGGGAATCAAGTGCGTAGTATCCTGCTGGGATCAGAGACGTAAGGAGCACAACTGTACCTTGAATCAATGTGAGATTGATTGGGGTTCAACTACAGTCCATACCGAAGTTAGTTTGTAGTAGGATTGTGTTTTTAACGGCTTAATATAGTGTGGTGTTCAATCTTGACTAGGTCTCGGGGTTTTTCCGCATTTGCGTTTTCCTCGTTAACAAAACTTCTGGTGTCTGTGTTATTTCTTTTCCGCATTATATTTTGTAATATAATTGAAATATCACAGGTTGTGCGTTTGCATCGATCAATTGGTAAATCCAACCTTTAGTTGTTGATTGAAATTGATTGATCCTTGAACATTGGTCTTTTGTACCGTTCAAGTTTATTTCTCTTGTATTCAATCAGACTCGCAGATTTCTATTTGTTTGAGTTGGGATTGAATCAAGAAATATATATATAACTCTTTGATATACTTTTTATTAAGATTGAGTCCGACTTTCTAGTTGATTCTCTTAAAAATATATTGGAGTTAGTCCATACAGATTACTAAGCGAAATATTGGGTGAGGTTGTTAGACCCCCACTTTTACAATTGGTATCAGGGCAGGCAAACACTTTAAAGACCTTATAAGTCTGTGTTTGTAGGCGATCTGACTCTATGGACAGAAGTGCTATCTCTATAAACGTACCACCAGTCTTCGATGGCTCAAATTACTTGTGGTGGAAAATTGTTATGCGTGCCTTTCTTCAAGCGCGTGATTTTCAATCATGGGTTTATGTAGTTAATGGCTATGATGATCCTGTTGTGGCAGTAGGAAATGCAACCTTACCTAAAGATATTAGTGCATATGACGCTGCCGAGATACTTGCTGCAAAGCAAAATTATGACGGTTTGAATGCCATAATACATGCCATTACCCCAGGTCTTCAACACCATGTGACTACGTGCACTCGTTCTAAAGATGCTTGGGATATCTTAGAAACCGTATTTGAAGGGAATACCAGTGAAAAGGAAGCCAGGCTTCAAAACCCAAATTCCGATTGGGAAAACCTTCGTATGGCAGATTAAGATTCATTTGATGAGTTTAATCACAAAGTATCTAAAATTGTTAATGCATCCTTTGCATTGGGTAAGACTATTCCTGAAAAGGACATTGTGATGAAAATTCTCAGATCGCTGCCATCTAGATACGATTCTAAGAAGCATGCCATCGTTGAAGGAAATAACCTTGATGCTCACTCCAGAAATACGTTGGTTTGGAAGCTAAAGATCTTTGATCATGAGCACACATCCAAAACCGGAAAGGATGTTGCCTTTAAAGTACTAAAGAACACTAAATTACTTGATAAAAGTAAAAGTGCTTGCGTCTCTGAGGATGATCTTTCTGAGGATGATTCATCAGATGAAGATCTTGACAAGTCAGTCTCGTTGATCACAAGAAAGTTTAGAGATCTTCTATTGAAGAGAAGTAAACGGTTCTCCAGAGACAAACCCAGATCGTCAGTTAAACCTCATAATCGCATTCCTCCTAAAAACAGGGATGCTGACGAGGCTGATAACGAGGATATGCCACATTGCTTTTAAGTGTAAAGGTTTTGGTCATTTTGCAAATGAGTGTCCATATCGAAAGAAATACACTGGAAACAAAGGTCTTGCTTCAACTCTTGATGAAATGTCTGACAACTATGATTCTAATGAAGACGAAAAGTCAAGTGTTGCACTTTTTTGTGAAAATATTGATTTTGATAATTGTAGCAATACATACATCAATCTTGATATATGGAAGAAAAAACTGACATTTCCGTTGGAAACTCCTTGTCTAATTTTCCAGGCTCTACTATGTGTCTAGCAGCTTGCACATCTCGGGTACCTGAATCATATTCCAAGTTGACATGCTCATATTGTTCGCTCAAGGGCCATGAACTGTCAAAGTGTTTGAAGTATAAACACAAACTGAGGCATGCCAACAAACTTCAACGAAGAGCAAATCGATTAGCAAACAAGCTCAAACTTGTTCAAAAAACCGCAGAGGTATGTAAGATTTTATCTTCGTCAAAGAAGTTAGTTTCCAAGGATTTTTCAAGACTACTAGAGAAAATAGTATGGTCTAAACTTTTTGATAGACATGGTTTAATAAGTTCCGTTCAAAGAGGTCATGGTGGATAGATTGTTGTTCACCGCAGCACAACTTGATTGTGTTTTTTGGTGCGTCTTGTCTCATGTGCCTGATCAAAAGAGACAAGATTGTGCACACCTCAGGCTTTAGGAAAAGAATGTTTTTGTTTTATATCTTTTCTTAGCTTTGCTATGTTTTGAAAGCCTGGAATTCATGCCGCTTTTCATATCTAATTGATATTGGAAAGGACTTTCCTGTTTAATCAATAAAAGAGGGTTAAAATTGACAATTCTTCCTTTTATAAGGTATGAGTTGTGTGTACGTTAATCCTTTAAGTGTATAAAGGTTCCGTAACCCTACATTCCTTTTTCCTTCCCTGAAACTCTTTTTATCTTAAGACTGCTTGTTGAGACTTAAGTTGTGATTTCCTCTCACAAACTCGTACGCATACTCCAAGCATCATGTCTTCTGATGGAAAAGATGTTAATATGATTGTTAATCCATCAATCATGAAGGAAAAAAAAGATCTCCGTTACCTCCAAATTTGAAAAGAAAAAGAAGGAATGTGAGGAAGCCAAGAGCTATTCCTTCAAATTCTTAGAAGTTTTCTGATGTTCTTGAAGAGTTGAAGGAGGCAAGAAATGAGATTCAACAAATAAAGGCTTTCATTATGAGAACTCTTGAAATTCAGAAGGACCTAGTTTGACATCATCAACCTAGAAGGTTTGTTGGAATTGACTCTTATCTTCACGAACCGTATGTTCCAATGGTTGTTGACGACAAGGAGTTCGGGGACGATAAATAATTTTTCAGAGGTCTCAATGTCTAGGAAAGCTTCTTATAAGAATTTTATTCTTGTGTTTTAAGAAGAATAACTATGGTTTGGAATAGCCATTATTGTGATTACACATAGCTATTTCCAACGATTTTCATCTTCAATGTTTTTAGATTTATTTATTTAAATTCTAAAGTTTGTTTGGAAGATGATTTTGCAGTATTAATCTTTATGGTTTTATATATTGCAATTTGTTAATGGAATATGTGTGTTTGCGTCTGTGAACTATGATTCTCCCATACGTTGTCAAAAGTTAAGTCTTTCGTACGTCGATATGCAAGTATTGATAAAAGATGAATGACCTTTTGACAAAAAAAAAAGATAAGCCTTTTATGTCATTGTGCAAATATTTATGGAAGAAAGGATGAGATTTTGTTTACAAAGATTAAGTCTATTATATGTCATTGTGCAAATAGTGATGAAAGATAGAATGAATCTTTGTTTATTCCGTAGTATTGATCTTCCCTGATCCATATTTTTATGTATATACCGTGCGGCTCCGTAAGTTTTCTTATGTTGAGCATTTCCGGTTGAATTAATCATGGGTTCTCTTGTGGTTAATTTAATTGAGTATTTTGGATACAAATTCATATTCTTATGTGAATTGTTGTTGTCCAAAGAAATCCTTCTTTTCTTGGGAAAGTAAGGTCACTCTTGTTGTTCTTTAGGGAATGACATTTTATGGGGGAGAGTTCTTAATTGAACTTGTGCTTAATTGTCAAATCTTTGTGGGGAGTGCGGATGTGGAATATTATAGGGGTTATCTTGTATCTTTATAAACTCCTTGATGAATGCATTTAGTTTCGGCTATATGATTGCATCTAAAAAGTTGATATGTGCTTTCTTTTGGTCATGAAGTGTCTCTATGGAAATTTCATTAGGATCCCACTAGTTTTCGTACCTTTGCCAATTTTATTGACAAAAAGGGAAAGAATTAATGTGTAGTTCACATTACAAATACATATGGTTTTCGGATCATTATGTAAGGGGGAGTGGTTTCCATGTGAGATGTAGTATTGACTAAGGGGGAGTGATACATATCACCATAGTATTGTTGTCAAAGTTGTGATACAATTGAACTTTGATGTTGTGTAATAATACTATGACACCGTGTAACAATGATTGAGAGCTTTTGTTTTCTCATTGTTATGGCTATGGATCTTCAACAACGGTGATGCTGATTTGAATATCTTTGGAATCATTGGAGTACTTGGAAGTAACGAAGATTTCGAGTAATGTTGAAGAACCAAGGAGATCATGCATGTGGAAGAGAAGCTGCAAAGTTTATTTATTTTGTATTCCATATGTATGGATAGTTTTGTCACTAAAATTGACAAAGGGGGAGATTGTTAGAGCATTGCTCGGTCGAACTCGCAAGCGTTGCTATCTCAATCTTGTTGTCAAGTTTAGTTGCCAAAACTATAAGTCTTGATTTCTAATCTACTTATAGCTAAGGATCGGACTAGGATAGAAAGTGTAGTTGAGCTCTAGACTCCATGGAATTTATCATGCAAAGACGAAGAACTACTCAAGGAACTAGTGGATCTTCATCAACAAAAAGGTATGTGGAGACTTGAACTTATCTATCACTCAAAAGTCGTATTGCTATATAGACTTCGATTATACACATTTGCTATTTCGAGCCGAGTTTATCTCGCTTATTTATTTCTCGAAATATGTGTTGGTAAGCTTTCGCTTTTGCCAAGTTCATCTTTACAAGTGACGAAAGTCATGTTGATTATTTCAATATCTTGAAAATTGCTTTGATGAAAAATAGTGTGTGAATAACCTCTATTTAACATCCTCTAAGAATGTTTCAATGATTGAAATAAAGAGTTTAGAACATGTAACCATCTTTGGATATAAGCATATAATGTGTTCGCGCACTAGTATATAATCCAAAACCGGGAACCAAATGTATGCATACTTGTGTGTGTACTAAATGGTTGATGGATACTGGGTAAGTATGCGTACCCATACGCATACTGGCGGAAGTTCACGTCCGTGAATTTATGCTGAGTTTGGAAATCAAAACCAACTCAATCCGGTTACCTAAGTATGCGTACCCGTACGCATACTGGCGGAAAGTTCACGTCCGTGAATTTCTGCTGAGTTTGTAAACCAAAACAAACTCAAATTCGGTTACTTAAGTACGCATACCCGTATGCATACTTAAGTGTGTTACTCTGTAAAATTGGTTTGTTCATGAACTAAAACATTTATATATTAAGGAATGCAATTTGCAAACCGTGGCTATAATGTTCATGAATCGATTCGAGTGAATCAAAACCAATTTTGCTTCAATTGTGTCTTGAATACTTCTATAAGATCTAAGCAATTGAACAACTCTTGAACTAGTTCATTTGAGTCATTTGGACTAGTTATGGTGAAGATGAATAAGGTTGATATGAAAGTGCTCATATGGCTAACCATTGGTTAACTATTGTTGAACCAACTAAGTGTACACGTTTAGGTACGGTTACTAAAACCTAAATGACGTATATTTCATTTGTGTATAACTAGCTAAGTTCGATCTAACGGTTGAAAGATATTAGCTTGAATCTAATCAGGTTTTCATCTAACGATGAATATTGAATGCTTTGTTACCAAGGTAACTTAGATTGCAAACCCTGATTTGGAGACTATATAAAGGAGAACTCTAGCAACTGGGAAACCTAATCCCCACACCTCCTGTGTGATACTAGTTGTATAAGCTAGAGTCGATTCTCCTTTAACCTTAGGTTTCTACCGAGACCCTGTAGGTTAACGACTTAAAGACTTCATTTGGATTGTGAAGCCAGACCTAACTATTTTCTCTGTAGTTACGTGATCTTATCTTACTATTTCTATCTTATTGAGTACAATCATAAGATTGGCTTGAGATTAATTTCTCCGATAGGCGAGATAGAAAAGTAGTCACAAACATCTTCGTCTCATCGTTTGTGATTCCGCAATTGAAAAGACGAGGGTACCCAAATATACCTCAATCTAAAACTTTTCCACCTATAAGTCCTTTCTCCGAAAGTGATTGTCTATGGATTGAGTCGAGACAATACAACTAATCGGTTCACACTTCGTGTGATCGTCTATGAATACGAGATCGAGACAATACGACAACAAGATAACTTGTATGATTGACTATGGATGCAAGATCGAGACAATACAACAATGAAGTATGTTTACTTGATAATAGGTTCGGACTTAACCAAACACAATAGGATTGCTATCAAGTAAATAGGAATTAACGATTGTGTATTTTACTTCTAATTATAATAAAACAATTATAATTGCGGAAATAGAAAAGTAAAAGACACAACAAGATTTTGTTAACGAGGAAACCGCAAATGCAAAAAAAAACCCGGGACCTTGTCCAGAATTGAATACTCTCAGGATTAAACCGCTATACAAAATCTAAACCAACTTCGTAAAGTTGAGACCAAGCAACTAAACCTATAGTTCACCTAGTTCCGTCTGTATCCCTGCGCCTCCAACTTGCAATAAGTCACGCGCTTGGAACAATTCCTTTGGTTCGTATTCCAAACAGTATATGAACAATAAATCTGTTCGGTAACAACTCTTTTCAATCAAGTAATATGAGTTTGACAAAAGGCACTTCCATTTATCCCAATAAACCCCTTTGTCAGGTTCTTAGATCTATCCAATAACAACTACCCAAGTAATTGTCAAGACTTTGCAATCAATACTTTCTGTATTATTAATTAATATAGGACTCACTAAATACTTTCTGTGCTGTGTTCCACGATTGAACCCTTAATATTGATATGACATGACAATTAGTGTTCACTCGCAGCCGAGTAGCATGAATTTCCCGAAGTATCAAGGTTGAGGTTGGCATAAAAGTACTCAGTCAAAAAGCATGCTGCTCTCTGGAAATAAATAACTCTGTGTCAACACGTAGAATCCAATCAATTTTGTGATAATTCACAAGATTCAATATCAACCTAATTAATTTACAAAAATTAGGTTTTTTGCTCCCTGCGCAGTATATCAGACCCTGCTGGTCGAAACTAAACCTAGGAAAACTAGGAAATTGATCCGCCATGGATTAGTAGGTGCAAAGTCCTACCCAAAATCAGAAAACAAGGAATAAAATAGGAGCCGCGGAAAATAAGAGCAGCAACAAAGGGAGGTGTGGCTGTGCCATAGGCCAGCTGGCGCCACCTGCAGTTGGCCACGCCCCCATGCTACTTTCCGGCCCTTCTCTCTCCCATGGACCAATCAGGTCGCTTTAAATACGCCACATGCACATGAGATGTGGCCGGGCCCTTACTTATCGGCTTTCTTTCCCAATCGATCAATCAGGTCGCTTTAAATACGCCATGCGCACTAGAGATGTGGCCACGCCCTATGTTCGGCCGGTCCCTTTTCTATTGACCAATCAGGTCATTCTAAACTCCCCACGCGCATAAAATGGCCAAACCATGCCAAACGGCCACCATGCCAATTGCTAATCGGCATGCCAAACATGCCATGCCACGCCAACATGCTAATCGGCATGCCAAACGTGCCATGCCACGCCAACGTGCTAATCGACATACCAACATGCCACTCCGCCGCAGTAACATGGAAATGTGCCGCAAATGGCGCAGCTACGTGCTAACCCACTTTCTGTTCGTGGCCAACGCCATAACGGACTTCAATAAGGGTATTCTAATCCGAAGCATGACTTTTGCTTTAGCGGCACTAGTCGAAACCCTAATTTCCAGTCGTGGCCAAAATTACGTCACTTTGGCCCCACATCATGTCACGAGCCATGCGGGACCCAGGAAACCCTAAAAATGGTGTTATGCTATGGCCACCCATGGCTATCCTTGCGCCTGTGGTCGTTCCCACATTATGGCCTTGCCATAATTCCTTTGACGCGGCCATGGCACCATCCGCACAAAGAATGTCACCGTGCCACGACCACATGCCACACGCGCTAATTATGGTTTTGTCATGCCATACCCTAACTTAAGTAAGGTTGCTACGCCAACCATGCCAAATAATGCTACCAAGGGCATTAAGTTTGATATGGCAACTAGAGCCAATATTGCCAAGCCATATTTGGATTCAACACTAATATGCCAAGATATAACGACCGCGGCTACGCCAGGCGCTATTCGCGCCACTATGCCACTGGCATGTGCCAATCGTGCCACCATGCCACTAGCGCCACTATGCCATCACCAGGTGCCAACGGAATGTGGCCATAATCAACGACCACCTTCTCTCATGAATTACAATCTCAACCGTCCAAATTCAACATGGAATTGACCGGCCTATAGTAAGTCTTAAGTGACCAACCAAGACTAACCTAATAGCGTCACACGCCATTCTCCTGCGGAAAGTCTCCTGACTTACTTGACACACATGGCTATCCTCCACCTAGCTGGCGTACAATTAATCAGAATAGCTAGGTCTTGCATACTTGACCCACTCAGCAATCTGCTACATATTTTCCACGAAAATACTCGAGACATCAAACATGTCACAAACTGGGAGATACTCATCGGGGTATTGGTATGGCGGTTTACAGCGTGCGGTGTGCAACACGCCCATTATAAGAAAGTGTTAGGAAAGAGGCCAGTTAGTGGCGGCAAGAAGTAGTGGGTGTAAACTAACCCGTTTCCTTCATAGTGGGGACTTGGTTTCTAGCATTTACACATTACCCCTCTTCTCCATCACTCAGCTACTCCCACTTCCAACGAGATCAGGGTGCGTTCAATTATGACTTGTATAAATAGGTTTCTACCTATTTCGACCAAACAACAGAGTTTTGGTTAACAAAAACACAGTATTCATAAAAACACAAAAGAACTGATAGCTTACATTCCGCAAGCCAGTTTCACATTCTGATACAAGTCATAAATAGCCAACACTTCATAATTAACCATTCTGGTCTCAACACCTTTTCCCTCCCTAAGACCAACCCTTCTCCTTCACTTTGTGACCGAAGCAAGACTTGAACGACTATTTCTTGGTTTAGGCCAGGATTGTACAGATTGATCTCTCGAATCTAAAGTACTCCCGTGCAGTGCATTTGTTTAGGTCTAAATTCTTTTCTCATCAACACACCCAAATTTACCAAAACCAGCATAAACAGTTTTTACCCCAAAACAACTGGCGACCACAGTGGGAGATTAATCTCTTGGTTGCAATATCAATTTTAAATTTCATTTTTCAATCCCAATTTCAAGATGGTAGATCTCAAGTATGGGTCAGCAACAAATCCTGATGTTACCGGCGCTGAAAACGCCCTTGGTGTCAACATTCCTTCCGGTAACGTCAATGTACCACCTGTCAGCACGATCAACACCCGCGGCGCCGTAAACTCTACCACCAACACCATCGGCGTAGGAAATGTTCCCTCAGGCATTACACCTCCAATCACCAGAGCCAGAGCCGTTGTGGCCACCCCCAATGTTTCTTCAAGTTTGACGCCCCCGGTTGTTACCAGAGTCGCTACCACTCCCCCATCAAGACGAGAGACTTGAGGAGCCATAGGATGCCAACCCCCTATTACCATTGCTGATTTGATGGAAAGGCAAGAAGTTCTTGCTAAGGCTCAGACGTACATGGCTTTAACTCAGAAAGAGGTACTTACTTTCCTCAAGACACTAACAAAGCGGCTACCACAGGAACCACGCCAACCCCAAATGGAGCCAATGAGGAGTACTTTTAATACTCCTGGCGCCAGTACCTCAGCAGGACGTGCCTTTGTAGATGAAGAGGCTCGTTTTGCTCCTGAATGACCATTGGAGAGGAATCAGCCATCCAATTTCATCACGCGTGAAGATTTTGAACGACTTCTTCGAAATCGAGACAAAGAAAACCCGGTGGACATGCACCAGCATCAACCTCCATATCCTCATGATGTGCAAAGAGTTCCTCTTCCGATGGGATATTATTCTCCTCAATTCTCCCTTTATGATGGTACTAGTAATGCTTGTGAACATATCTCTCGTTTTCTGGAATCTTTGGGAGAGCATGAATACAATCATGTCCTCCGTCTGAAGGAATTTTCAAAATCACTTACCGGAAGAGCGTACACCTGGTACAACAACATCGCACCAAGCATCATATCCAACTGGTGTGACATGGTTACAGCTTTCTACAAGAAGTATTTCTTCGTGTCTGAGCAAATAACCTTTTCAGATTTAGGAAGGATATTTCAACGAAACAATGAACATCCAAATGATTATGTCAAGAGATTCAGAATTCAGGCACTGGATTTTCATGACCCAAACATGACTGAACAACAATTGGTGGAGTCGTGCATTAACGGCATGGTTCCCATTTATCGTGCTTTGCTCGAGAATCTACGCTTCCAGACATTCTCTGAACTCCATGAAGCTGCCAAGCGGTCAGCTACAATGGCACCGGCACTATTAGAAAGGACCAGACCAGCCAGGAGTGAAGATGCACGTGAAACTCGAGGAAACAGATGCCTCATCAACAAGCAATATAACACTGGCCCCTCTACAAGCGTAGTGAGTGAAGGAGGAAAAAGGAAAGCTCCAGCTGCGGAACAACAACCCAAACGTGCAGCACCGGCATATCAGGCGGCTCTAACTCAGAAAACTGCGACTAAAACTCCTGTGCAACACCAAGAAGCCGGAGAAGCTACCCTAGACTTCCCATTTCCAATCGAGGAAGTAATTGAACTCTTGGAAGCATGGATTCAAGATGATGCTATCAAACTGCCTCCTATCAGGCGCCCACCAACTGAAGAGGAAATGGAAAATCCTAAGTATTGCCGTTACCACAGGTTCGTCCATCACCCAACCAATGAATGCAATAAGTTGAAACGCATTTTCAAGGAAAAGGTGGATGCGGGAGAACTTCAACTGGGAAACGAGGGAGTTCAAAGAGATTCTCTTCCAGTCAGAAGTTGTATGCTCTCTAGGGACTCTGTTTACAAAACCGTGTAGTCCATGATGCAGTGTGTGTGTGCGAAATCCTCTATTTCTCCAAAGAGCAGCGTCAAGACATATTTGCATCCCTTAATCGCGTTGTGTCGGGCAAGCGGTTTTTTTTCTGTTGAAGAAGCCACTCCCAAATCCCAACCTCTCTCGGGAAACACTTTTGGAAAATGCAACTGGGGACTGCTGACCACTGCTTGCTTAAAGAATACTGAGTTCGATAGCACGCTGATTGACACGGCCTCCGACTTCAACATCGTTACCGTCAAGATTCTTAGAGCCGCAGGAATTTCAAAGCAGGAAGCTACTCACTCCCCAATTGTGATCAGAAACCCAGAAGGTGAAGCAATAAACGCTTACGAATACATTAACCTCGAAATCAAGGTGGGAGATGATCTAACACACGACAAATTCCACATTATTAAAGAATGTCCAAATTATGATATGGTTCTGGAGAGCTCGTGGGTGCATAAAAATAAATCAAAGTTAGGAGTATGTCCTCTACCAGTGTCTATACCTGAAAGGATTTCCAACAAGCCATCCAACCCTGAGGATTATATGTTGCCGTATCAACAACTTTCCAATGTAACCCAATTGCCTGGAGAGAGCCCGTCGATGTTCATCCGCCAATTTCGAACACAAGTAAGTCTTATTGAACAACCCTTTCTGCAACCAGTCACTTATCCTCTCGTCCAGGCCCGGGGAATCGATCCAATTATCAACCCGGGCGTCACTAGGAGATGTGAATGTAATGTTGGGCCCTTCAAATATTTCATCAAAAGTTTGGAAGCTGTTTTAGTTAAAAATAATGAATCTAAGAATCAAGTAGCCGCGCAACATTAAAACCCATTTCAAGTTGGAGATATGGTAGTGAAAGTTTTCGCTCAGCCTCCTTCGTCCGATTCCACAAATGAGCCATACCTAGTGACAGAAGTTATTTTGGGAGGCTACTGCAAGCTCCTCAACGCTGACAAGTTAGAAGGCATAGTAATACACGCCCGGTGGCTCAACCCTTCAAATCCTAAGGTGTCACGCCGCCCCTGGCCTCAAAAATTCCTCTTAGTGTTTCCTTCAGCAATTTCCCTTTCCATGCAATATTTGTAATTCCTCCAAAATGATTGCACTACTTGCATTTATATTTGGGGTTTCAATTTATCGGTTAATTAAAGTATCGTTTCTTTTAAAATAAGTTTTCCTGAATCATCTCAAAGGAAAAGTACCAAGTAAATCCAAACCCTCACAAAGTCATTACCCATCAATTCGAAACCAGAAAAAATCAAACCCTACAAGAGATATCTTATATCATTCAAGAAATACTGAAGAGGGGAATATGCAAGGAAGAAGATCATCTAGCGTCGGCACGGACGCCTTCTTTCAAGAACAGCCGGCTTCAACCTTTGCCTGACTAGATTTCCTCGCTTTTCATGGCATGTTTCCCAGTTCGTGACATCCCACGTTTCTACATACCCAGGAGGCATGCCACAGACGCCCCAAAGTGTGGAATTTGCAAGGGAAAATCAAATAGAAGGTCGGTCAAATCCTTAACCATTATTATTATTTCCCATGTTTTGGGTTACTGGTTCCGACGCCGGCATATGGAGACATTATTGTGGAAGTGGTCAAGGGGAGAGAACGTGACATGCCGACCAGCACTATTGGTGTGCCGACTTCTCATCGCACTTTTTGTGTGTTGTGTCTTCCCATTTGCTGAATCGATCTAGAAGAATGGAAGAACTTGTTTTTCGCAAAGGGGTTTGGATTCTTTTTCAGTCGGGAGATTTTGTTCTTTCATCATATCAAAGATATAAAATTATAAAAGCAGCATGAATGAAAAAAAAAGATATTACTTGGTGAAGCCCTGGCTCTGGCCACATGAACGAAAGAAAAACCTGGAGTATTAAAACATCTACAAGCTACGAAAAGATTGTTCTTCTACGAAAGGAAATAACAAAATGGAAAACTAGTTATCGATGTCAATGCCAAGGTCAGTAGCGCCTCCACTAGAGCCCTCTCCCACAGCTGCTCCAGCACCCTCTCCCACGGCTGCTCCAGCACCCTCTTCAACGGCTACTCCAGCGCCCTCTCCAACGGCCGCTTCAACAACATCCTCAATGGTCGCTTCAGCCTCTCCAACAGCAGCTTTGGCATCATCTCCAAAATCCGTTTCGGTCTCCTTCTCGTGAGCCGCACTGACATCTTTCTCAGAAACTGCTCCAACAACCTCTTAAGGATATGCCGGTTCGTCCACATCAGAGTCAAGGATTACGATACCGTTATGAACAGGGTAATCAAGCTTATTCCCGCCTGGAGGTTTCTTATGCTCAACCCTTCGTCGCTTCAGTCGAGCAGCGAACCTTTCAGCCCCGGCACTTGGTCGCTGGGACGCTTCATCACCCTAAGATGCCTCATCACACTGAGATGCCTCATCACGCTGGGACGCTTCATCACGTTTCCACTCCCCCTCCATGTCAACCGAAGTCATGAAAGCTTGAACACGCCCTCGAACAATGCGTAAATGAGTGAGAGGCATACCCTGTATGGCCCGACCAGCTTCACGAAACAAAGAATCAATTTTGTTTAATACTTCCTCTAACGCAGAAACCCTGGGTTTGTCGACTTCAAAGTTTTTTTCCGAAGAATTGGAAGAATAATCATCACTAGGAGTTCCCATCATATACTACAGAGAAGCATTATGTTTGCATCAAAAACCTACGTGGTAAAAGAAAACAAAAGAAAAACCGCAAGAAGATATGAAGCAATACCTGAAAAGAAGATGAATGCAATTCTGTGGTGATCGATATGGAAAGAAAGACTCAAAGTGCTCTTTTATATTACACAAATTGATGAAACCTGAAAAAGAAAAACTCTTTACCTTCCGCATATAAAGGCTCTAGATACGGGATATTAACTGGTTAGACGCTTATCTATCTGGGATAATTTACTCACCTGGGATGCTGACGGCAAGAAGCTCACCACCGCAGAAGAAAGCATGAAGAGGGACGAGCAGATAAGACAAGAAAGAAGTGCAAAAGTGATTCCTTTTTACACGCATAGCGCTTTTGGAATTTGAGTAAAAGAGGAATTCCTTCCTGGACCTTGCATAAAGATGGGCAGCTGAGCCTGCAGCACAAAGGCTCCTTGGCCTAATCAAGGCACAAAAACGCCAGCCATGCACATGCCTATCTCCAAAGGTGGATTAAGATTTCCTGGTAATCCTTACATGCCTCGCCTTTTCAGTTTGTTCTCGTCTGTCACCATCTAATGCTTACCCCGCAACAGTGCCACTGTTACGCGCTAAGCAGGGGACTTAATGTTGATGGTGGTTTTTAGTTCAGGGCTAAAATTGTAAAACCCTGCATTTATTATACTGTCATTCTGCAAAGAGACATAGCCATGAAAAAGTGATGAGTACACAACCTCTTCATTTGCGCATTAATTGAGCAATTAAATATGTTTACATGAAATTTATCCAGAATGGTGCATGTAGCAACAATCCCAGATATTCTGTAAATTTCGACATCCTGCCTGTATTATTCATTAATATAGGACTCACTAAATACTTTCTGTGCTGTGTTCCACGGTTGAACCCTTAATATTGATATGACATGACAATTAGTGTTCACTCGCAGCTGAGTAGCATGAATTTCCCGAAGTATCAAGGTTGAGGTTTGCATAAAAATACTCAGTCAGAAAGCATGCTGCTCTCTGGCAATAAATAACTATGTGTCAACACACAGAATCCAATCAATTTTGTGATAATTCACAAGATTCAATATCAACTAAATTAATTTGCAAAAGTTAGGTTTTTTGCTCCCTGCGCAGTATATCAGATCCTGCTGGTCGAAACTAAACCTAGAAAAACTAGGCAATTGATTCGCCATGGATTAGTAGGTGCAAAGTCCTACCCAAAATCAGAAAACAAGGAATAAAAGAGGAGCCGCGGAAAATAGGAGCAGCAACAAAGGGAGGTGTGGCCGTGCCATAGGCCAGCCGGCGCCACCTGCAGATGGCCACACCCCCATGCTGCTTGCCGACCCTCCTTTTTCCCATCGACCAATCCGGTCGCTTTAAATGCGCCACATGCACATGAGATGTGGTCGGGCCCATACTTGCCGACCCTCTTTCCCATCGACCAATCAGGTCGCTTTAAATGCGCCACGTGCACTAGATATGTGGCCACGCCCTATGTTCGGCCGACCCCTTTTCTATTGACCAATCAGGTCGTTCTAAACCCACCACGCGCATAAAAAGGCCAAACCATGCCAATTGCTAATCGGCATGCCAAACGTGCCATGCCACGCCAACATTCTAATCGGC
Source organism: Papaver atlanticum (assembly GCA_023531105.1). Lineage (NCBI taxonomy): Eukaryota > Viridiplantae > Streptophyta > Magnoliopsida > Ranunculales > Papaveraceae > Papaver > Papaver atlanticum. The sequence continues at coordinate 907,690 of JAJJMB010014087.1, forward strand.
ATGCCAAACGTGCCATGCCACGCCAACGTGCTAATCGGCATGCCAACATGCCACTCCGCCGCAGTAACATGCCAATGTGCCACAAATGGCGCAACTACGTGCTAACCCACTTTCTAATCGTGGCCAACGCCATAACGGACTTCAATCAGGGTATTCTAATCAGAGGCACGAATTTTGCTTTAGCGGCACTAGTCGAAACCCTAATTTCCAGTCGTGGCCCAAATTACGTCACTTTGGCCCCACGACATGTCACGAGCCATGCGGGACAAAGGAAACCCTAAAAATGGCGCCATGCTATGGCCACCCATGGTTATCCTTGCGCCTGTGGTCGTTTCCACATTATGGCCTTGCCATAATTCCTTTGACGCGGCCATGGCACCATCTGCACAAAGAATGTCACCGTGCCACGGCCACATGCCACACGCGCTAATTAGGGTTTGACATGTTTAAGTAAGGCTGCTACGCCAACCATGCCAAATAATGCTACCCAGGGCATTAAGTTTGATATGGAAACTAGAGCCAATATTTCCAAGCCATATTTTGATTCAACACCAATATGCCAAGATATAACGACCGCGGCTACGCCAGGCGCTATTCGCGCCACTATGCCACTGGCATGTGCCAATCGTGCCACCATGCCACTGGCGCCACTATGCCATCACCAGGTGCCAACGGAATGTGGCCATAATCAACGGCCACCTTCTCTCATGAATTACAATCTCAGCCGTCCAAATTCGCCATGGAATTGACCGACCTATTGTAAGTCTTAAGTGACCAACCAAGACTAACCTAATAGCGTCACACGCCACTCTCCTGCGGAAAGCCTCCTGACTTACTTGCCACACATGGCTATCCGCCACCTAGCTGGCGTACAATTAATCAGAATAGCTAGGTTTTGCATACGAGACCCACTTAGCAATCTGCTACATATTTTCCACGAAAATACTCGAGACATCAAACATGTCATAAACTGGGGGATACTCATCAGGGTATTGGTATGGCGGTTTACAGCGTGCGGCGTGCAACATGCCCATTATAAGAAAGTGTCAGGAAAGCGGGCAGTTAGTGGCGGTAATAAGTAGTGGGTGTAAACTAACCCTTTTCCTTCATAGTGGGGACGTGGTTTCTAGCATTTACACATTACCCCACTTCTCCATCACTCAGCTACTCCCACTTCCTACGAGATCAGGGTGCGTTCAATTATGACTTGTATAAATAGGTTTCTACCTATTTCGACCAAACAACTGAGTTTTGGTTAACAACAACACAGTATCCATAAAAACACAAAAGAACTGATAGCTTACATTCCGCAAGCCAGTTTCACATTCTGATATAAGTCATAAATAGCTACACCTTCAGAATTAACCATTCTAGTCTCAACACCTTCTTTGCTTCCCTCCCTAAGACCAACCCTTCTCCTTCACTTTGTGACCGAAGAAAGACTGGAACGGCCATTTCTTGGTTTAGGCCAGGATTGTATAGATTGATCTCTCGAATCTAAAGTACTCCCGTGCAGTGCATTTGTTTAGGTCTAAAATCGTTTCTCATCAACACACCCAAATTTACCAAAACCAACAGAAACAGTTTTTACCCCAAAATAACTGGCGACCACAGTGGGAGATTAATCTCTCGGTTGCAATATCAATTTTCAATTTCATTTTTCAATCCTAATTTCAAGATGGTAGATCTCAGGTATGGGTCAGCAACAAATCCTAATGTTACCGGCGCTGAAAATGCCCTTGGTGTCAACATTCCTTCCGGTGACGTCAATGTACCACCTGTCAGCACGATCAATACCTGTGGCGCCATAAACTCTACCACCAACACCGGCGGCGTAGGAAACGTTCCCTCAGGCGTTACACCTCCAATCACCAGAGCCAGAGCCACTGCCGCCACCCCCAATGTTTCTTCAAGTGTGACGCCCTCGGTTGTCACCAGAGCCGCTACTACTCCCCCATCAGGACGAGAGATTGGAGGAGCCATAGGAATCCAACCCCCTATTACCATTGTTGATTGTATGGAAAGGCAAGAAGTTCTTGCTAAGGTTCAGACGGACATGGCTTCAACTAAGAAAGAGGTACTTACTTTCCTCAAGACACTAACGGAGCGGCTACCACAGGAACCACGCCAACCCCAAATGGATCCAATGAGGAGTACTTTTAATACTCCTGGCGCCAGTACCTCAGTAGGACGCGCCTTTGTAGATGAAGAGGTTCGTTTTGCTCCTGAACGACCATTGGAGAGGAATCAACCATCCAATTTCATCACGCGTGAAGATTTGGAACGACTTCTTCGAAATCGAGACAAAGAAAACCTTGTGGACATGCACCAGCATCAACCTCCATATCCTCCTGATGTGCAAAGAGTTCCTCTTCCGAGAGGATATTCTTCTCCTCAGTTCCCCCTTTATGATGGTACTGGTATCTTTTGAACTGTTATCGAATTATTGTCATATTCAAGGTAGTCAATATCGATTGTACATGCCGATATTACAGGTTTTTATCGGGTATCGGAAAATACCTATACAATATCGAAAATATCGCCGATACAAAGACGGAACGATAAAAACGTTCGTATTGGCCAGTACCGACCGATATATCGGTTTTACCTATACACTGATATTATAGGTTCCACTATCATTTTTAATAAAGATGAAATCTATGAAAGGAAAATTAGGAATTTCAATATCATCTGTAGTAAAGATCTCGAAATATAATGACTAAGCTTAATGTATATTTGTTCATACTTGATGAGTTTCGGTTAAGGACAATTTATTGTTCGGAATCAAAATCATGATTCAAGTTTTATCATTCGAAAATAGCCTGGAACAGTGATATATGTCATTGATGTTATTCGGGAATGTTTTGAATTGATTTAGAGAGAAATATAGAACTACTATAGATTCAGATACAAGACAGTGTTATCAGTCTTACAAACTGGGAAAACTGTTATAAGTTTGAACCCGTATTACATGTACTCGTACAAGTAGCGGAGTAGATATATATCGACTTACAGATTTGTGGTACGCATATTCTTATACATATCATGTAAAAATCTGTTTAACTCGTGAACCAGATTGGTACACATACTCGTATGCAAACCATTTAGGAAATGTGGTCACGGGACCGGGTTAGTATCCAAACCGGTACATGTACCAAAATAGTTTTGTGTTCCTGAACTCGGTTATGTATCTAAACCGGTACGCAAACCAAAATAGTTTTGTGGACTCCGGAACCGGTCGTAGTCTTAAGGTATCCATACCGGTATGTATACCTAAATAGTTTGGTGAATTCCGGAACTTGGTTTGGTTAAATGTTTACAAACCGGTACACGTACTCTGACTAACCTGAGTCAAGAATGGCTATGGTATTTGTACTTTGTACACCTACTAACCATGTCGATTATTTTCAAGTGCGATAATATTATTTCTAAGAGATAATTAGTATTTGATAAATTCTCTAAAAACACTAGACTTATTTGATCACATGACTGTGACTCAAGATTAATATCTTAAGTGTTCATGAAAATGAGTGTTAAGCTTTTAAGTTCAAATCGGCTAGTTTAGGCTAACCACCTTGAACATAGTCTTTATACACGGTTCGGTTACGGTTTAACCTAACCATAGTGTATATCTTGTTTATGTAAATCAGATTCAAAGATTTATCTAACGGTGGATATTGATTGCTTGGTTCCAAAGCTATCTTAGCTTAAACCTTAAGCAACTGGAATCTTTGAATCCCGACACTACTTTTGGTGTGTCCAAGTTGTAACTAGAGTCGTCTTCTTCCTAAACCTTTTAGGGTTAGCAACTACAAAGATTTCATCGGGATTCGTGAAGCCAGGTCCATTTATCTTTCCTTGATAACTCGAGTATCCCGATCTTGATCAATTGTTAAGCTGCTCACTTGATCAAGATAAATAGAAATCATCAAAGTTCTCTTCGTCTCAAACTTTGTTGATTCCACAAGTTTTATACTTGTGAGGTGAATAATAATCTAGGATGCACTTCGGGTTGCATAAGTCCGGATTTTGAGGTTAGCTAGACATTGTCTATTGCTATCAATTTCCAAACCACCTTGATCGAAATCTTTTTGATCGTAAAATAAATAATATATAAGATTAATCTGTGGGAGGCATATTTGGTTTAAAATCTTCAATTGAGTTGATGCAACCCTTAGTTGGTGTGACGTCAGCTAAGGGAATCAATTGCGCGGAGTCCTACTGGGATTCAAGAGGCGTAAGGAGAGCGATTGTACCTTAATCAGTGGGATACCTTTTAGGGCTCAACTACATTCCAGTACGAAGTTAATTGGTAGTAGGATAGTGTCTGTAGCGGCTTAATACAATTTGGTGTTCAATTTGGACTAGGTCCCGGGGTTTTTATGCATTTGCGGATTCCTCGTTAACAAAACTTCTGGTGTCTGTGTTATTTATTTTTCCGCATTATATTGTTTATCTTTATATTTGAAATATCACAGGTTGTGCATTAATCAATCATAGTAGATACATCCGACATAGTTTATTGGATACGACTTGATTGATTCTAGGACATTGATCTTTGATATCGTCCAAGTAATCTCTTTGTGATTAGGTTCACGGATTTGATTCTGTAAACGTTATAATTGCAAGAGAGAGAGAGAGATATAAATCTAGATACTATTCCTTTATTGAGTTTAACTCTCGGAGTTGTATTGAGTTGTCCATACAGATTGGCTAAGAAAAAGTTTGTGGTTTATTTTGGTACCCCGGCGTTTTCAATCGAAATTTGATTAACTCTCTATAAAAAACATCTAGACATACATTATTATGACTCAAGATTAAGGTCTTAAGTGTTTATAAAAATGGTTAAGCTTATAGTTCGTCTGGCTAGTTTCGGCTAACCTTTCATGAACAAGTCTTTGTACACGGTTCGGTTACGGTTCATCCTAACCAGAGTGTATATTTTGTTGTGTTAATCTCAAATAAATAATTCATCTAACGTTGGATATTGATTGCTTGATTCAAAAGCTACCTTAGATTAAATCTAAAGCAACCTTTGATTTTGAAAGTATAATAAGGAGAACCTCAAGCAACTGGGATTCTTGAATCCCTTGAAAAAGCGGGGGTACAACTACCTCACCCAATATTTCTCTTAGCAATCTGTATGGACTAACTCCAATATACTTTCAAGAGAATCAACTAGACAGTCAGACTCAATCTTAATAAAAAGTATATCAAAGAGTTATATCTCAATTTCTCGATTAAATCCACAATCAAACAAATAGGAATTTGTGAGCCTGATTGAATACACGAGAAATAACTTGAACGGTACCAAAGACCAATGTTCAAGGATAAATCAATTTCAATCAACAACCAAAGGTTGGATTTTCAAATTGATCGATTCAACGCACAACCTGTGATATTTAAATTATATAACAAAATATAATGTGGAAAAGAAATAACACAGACACCAGAAGTTTTGTTAACGAGGAAACTGCAAATATAGAAAAACCCCAGGACCTAGTCGAGATTTGAACACCACACTGTATTAAGCCGCTACAGACACTAGCCTACTACAAAGCTAACTTCGGTCTGGATAGTAGTTGAACCCTAATCAATCTCACACTGATTCAAGGTACAGTTGTGTTCCTTACGTCTCTGATCCCAGCAGGATACTACGCACTTGATTCCCTTAGCTGATCTCACCCATAACTAAGAGTTGCTACGACCCAAAGTCGAAGACTTGATAAATAAATCTGTCTCGCACAAAAAGTCTATTGGAATAGAAAAATCTGTCTCCCACAGAAATACCTACGAGTTTTTGTTCCGTCTTTTGATAAATCAAGGTAAACAGGAACCAATCGATAACCCGGACTTATATTCCAGAAGAAAAACCTAGTATTATCAATCACCTGACAATAATCTTAATCGATTAACGAAACAAGATATTATGGAATAAAAAACGATGAGACGAAGATGTTTGTCACTACTTTTCAATCTTTCCTATCGGAGATATAAAAATCAAGCCAATCTTACGATTGTACTCAATCACGATAGAAAACAGCAAGATCAGATCACGCAACTACAGAAAAAATAGTTGGGTCTTGCTTCACAATCCCAATGAAGTCTTTAAGTCGTTAACCTACAGTGTTTCGTGAAAAACCTTAGGTTAAAGGAGAATCGACTCTAGCCTATGAGACTAGTATCACACAGGAGGTATGGGGATTAGGTTTCTCGGTTGCTAGAGTTCTCCTTTATATAGTCTTCAAATCAGGGTTTGCAATCTAAGTTACCTTGGTAACAAAGCATTCAATATTCACAGTTAGATGAAAACCTGATTACATTCAAGCTAATATCTTTCAACCGTTAGATCGAACTTAGCTTGTAATACACAAATGAAATGCACCTTCATTTAGGTTTGGGTAACCGTAGCTAAACATGTACACTTAGTTGGTTTAACAATAGTTAACCAATGGTTATCCATATGAGCAATTTCATATCAACCTTATTCATCTTCACCATAACTAGTTCAAGTGACTCAAATAAAATAGTTAGAGAGTTGTTCAATTGCTTAGATTTCATAGAACTATATAAGACACAATCGAAGCAAAATCGATTTTAATTCACTCGAATCAATTTATGAACATTATAGCCACGGTTTGCAAAGATTGCATTCCTTATTATATAAATGTTTTAGTTCATGAACAAACCGATTTTAGAAAGTAACCTTCTTAGGTATGCAAACGGGTACGCATACTTAAGTGACCGGATTGAGTTTGTTTTCACTTCCAAACTCCAGCAGAAATTCACGGACGTGAAATTTCCGCCAGTATGCGTACGGGTACGCATACTTACCCGGATTTCCAACAACCGCCAGTACGCGTACGGCTACGCATACTTTAGGTTCCCGGTTTTGGACTTTTACACAAATGTGAGAACACACTATGTTTATATCCAAACATGGTTACTTGATCTAAACTCTCATTTCAATCATTGAAACTTTCTTAGAGGATGTTATAATAGTTGTTATCCACAAACTATTTTCATCAAAGCGATTTTCAAGTTATTGAAATAATCAACATGACTTTCGTCACGAGTAAAGATGAACTTGGCTAAAGCGAAAGCTTACCAACACATATTTCGAGAAATAGATAAGCGAGATAAACTCGGCACGAAATAACAAATGTGTATAATTGAAGTCTATATAGCAATACGACTTTTGTCTCAAAATAGAAGATAGAATAGATAGACTTTTGAGTGATAGATAAGTTCAAGTCTCCACATACCTTTTGTTGATGAAGTTCCACAAGTTCCCTTGAGTAGTTCTTCGTCTTCATTCGCTGAACGCCGTGGAGTCTAGAGCTCAACTACACTTACTATCCTAGTCTAAGACTTAGCTATAAGTAGACTAGAAATTAAGACTTATAGTTTTGGCAACAAAACTTGACAAACAAGCTTGAGATAGCAACGCTTGCGAGTTCGACCGAGAAATGTTCTAACAATTTCCCCCTTTGTCAATTTTAGTGACAAAACTATAAGTCTTGATTTCTAGTCTACTTATAGCTAAGTCTCGGACTAGGATAGTAAGTGTAGTTGAGCTCTAGAATCCACGGCGTTCATCATGTAAAGACGAAGAACTACTCAAGGAACTTGTGGATCTTCATCGACAAAAAGGTATGTGGAGACTTGAACTTATCTATCACTCAAAAGTCTATCTATTCTATCTTCTATCTTGAGACAAAATTCGTATTGCTATATAAACTTCGATTATACACATTTGCTATTTCGATCCGAGTTTATCTCGCTTATCTTTTTCTCAAAATATGTGTTGGTAAGCTTTCGGTTCGGCCAAGTTCTTCTTTACTAGTGACGAAAGTCATGTTGATTGTTTCAATTTCTTGAAAATCGCTTTGATGAAAAATAGTGTGTGAATAACCGCTATATAACATCCTCTAAGAATGTTTCAATGATTGAAATGAGAGTTTAGAATATATAACCTTGAATGGATATAAACATTGTATGTGAACTCATACTTGTGTAAGTCCAAAATCCTTGAACCAAAGTATGCGTACTTTACTGGTTTAGGATGTCCGGAGCTAAGTCCGCGTACCCGTACGCGTACTTCTGGAAGTTCACATCCCGTGAATTTCTGCTGGAATTTGTGAACTAAAAACAAGCTCAATCCGGGTACTTAAGTATGCATACTTAAGTGGGTTATTTTCTAAAAATGGTTTATTCGTGAACTAAGACATTTATAAATTAAGGAATGCAATCTTTTCAAACCGTGGCTATAATGTTCATGAATCGATTCGAGTGAATAAAAATCGTTTTTGCTTCGATTGTGTCTTATATACTTCTATGAGATCTAAGCAATTGAACAACTCTCTAACTAGTTCTTTTGAGTCATTTGAACTAGTTATGTTGAAGATTGATAAGTTTGATATGAAAGTGATCATATGGCTAACCATTGGTTAACTATTGTTGAACTAACTAGGTGTACACCTTTAGGTACGGTTACTCAAACCTAAATGAAGTTACATTTCATTTGTGTATAACAAGCTAAGTTCGATCTAACGGTTGAAATATATTAGCTTGAATCTAATCAGGTTTTCATATAACGGTGAATATTGAATGCTTTGTTACCAAGGTAACTTAGATTGCAAACCCTGATTTTGAGACTATATAAAGGAGAACTCTAGCAACTGGGAAACCTAATCCCCACACCACTTGTATGATACTAGTTGTATAAGCTAGAGTCGATTCTTCTTTAACCTTAGGTTTCTATCGAGACCCTGTAGGTTAACGACTTGAAGACTTCATTGGGATTGTGAAGCCAGACCCAACTATTTTCTCTGTAGTTGCGTGATCTGATCTTGGTGTTTCTATCGTATTTGAGTATAATCGTAAGATTGGCTTGAGATTAATTTCTCCGGTAGGAAAGATAGAAAAGTAGTCACAAACACATTCGTCTCATCGTTTGTGATTCCACAATATCTTGTTTTGCTAGTCGATTAAGATTATTATGAGGTGGTTGATAATTCTAGGCTATTCTTCGGGAATATAAGTCCGGGTTATCGATTGGTTCCTGTTCACCTTGATTTATCAATAGACGGAACAAAACTCGTAGGTATTTCTGTGGGAGACAGATTTATCTATTTCTGTAGACTTTTCTGTGTGAGACAGATTTGTTTATTAAAGTCTTCGACTTTGGGTCTTGGCAACTCTTAGTTGTGGGTGAGATCATCTAAGGGAATCAAGTGCGTAGTATCCTGCTGGGATCAGAGACGTAAGGAGCGCAACTGTACCTTGGATCATTGTGAGATTGATTTGGGTTCAACTATAGTCCAGACCGAAGTTAGTTTGTAGTAGGCTAGTGTCTGTAGCGGCTTAATACAGTATGTGTTCAATCTGGACTAGGTCCCGGGGTTTTTATGCATTTGTGGTTTCCTCGTTAACAAAACTTCTGGTGTATATGTTATTTCTTTTCCGCATTATATTTTATTATATAATTGAAATATCACAGGTTGTGCGTTGTATCGATCAATTGGTAAATCCAACCTTTGGTTATTGATTGAAATTGATTGATCCTTTAACATTGGTCTTTGGTACCATTCAATTAATTTCTTTTGTATTCAATCAGACTCACAGATTCTATTTGTTTAAGTTGGGATTGAATCGAGAAATTGAGATATCACTCTTTGATATACTTTTTATTAAGATTGAGTCTGACTGTCTAGTTGATTCTCTTACAAGTATATTGGAGTTAGTCCATACAGATTGCTAAGCGAAATATTGGGTGAGGTTGTTAGACCCCCCGCTTTTTCAATTGTAGCGATCTGATTCTATGGAAAGAAATTATATCTCCATAAACGTACCACCAGTCTTCGATGGCTCAAACTACTTGTGGTGGAAAATTGCTATGCGTGCTTTTCTTCAAGATCGTGATTTTCAAACATGGGTACGTGTTGTTAATGGCTGTACTCCCCCGGTTGATACAGAAGGCGATGTGTCTATACCCAAGGATATTGGTAGATATAGTCCAGAAGAAATCCTTGCTGCAAAGCAAAATTCCGACGGATTAAATGTTATCATACATGCCATTACCCTAGACCTTCAGCATTATGTGACTACGTGCACAAAGTCTAAAGAAGCCTGGGATATCTTAGAAACCGTATTTGAAAGGAATACCTGTGAAAAGGAAGATAGGCTTCAAAACCTAAATTCTGATTGGGAAAACCTTCGTATGGCAGATGAAGAATCATTTGATGAGTTTAATCACAAAGTGTCTGAAATTGTTAATGCATCCTTTGCATTGGGTAAGACTATTCCTGAAAAGGACATTGTGATGAAGATTCTCAGATCTCTGCCATCCAGATACGATTCTAAGAAGCATGCCATCGTTGAAGGAAATAATCTCGCAACGCTTTCAAGAAATACTCTGGTTGGGAAGTTAAAGATCTTTGATCATGAGCATACATCAAAATCTGGGAAGGATGTTGCTTTCAAAGCACAAAAGAACATTAAATTACTTGATATACGTAAAAGTGTTTGCATCTCTGAAGATCATCTTTTTGAGGCTGATTCATTAGATGAAGATCTTGACAAGTCAGTCTCGTTGATCACAAGACAATTTAGGGATCTTCTTTTGAAGAGAAGTAAACGGTTCTCCAGAGATAAATCCAGGTCATCAGGAGAAACCTCAACCTTTCTGGAAGAAAAAATTGACCTTTCTGTTGGAAACTCTCTGTCAAACTTTTCAGGTTCTACTATGTGTCTAGCAGCTTCACATCTCAAATGCCTGAATCATATTCCAGGTTGACATGCTCTTATTGTTCACTCAAAGGCCATGAAATGTCAAAGTGTTTCAAGTATAAACACAAATTGAGGCATGTCAACAAACTTCAACGAAGAGAGAATCGATTAGCAAACAAGCTCAAACTTGTTTAAAAGACCGCTGAGGTATGTAAGATTTTATATTCGTCAAAGAAGTTAGTTTCCAAGGATAATACAAGACCACTAGAAATAAATTTATGGTCTAAACACTATGAGAAACAGGGTTCTATGAATTCTGATCGAAAAGTATATGGTGGACAGATTATTGTTCACCCCAGCACAACTTAATTTGTGTTGGTTACTGCATCTTGTCTCATGTGCCTGATAAAAAGAGACAAGATTTTGCACACCTCAGGCTTTAAGAAAAGAAAAGTCTTTAGTTGTTTTGATTTTCTTTTTGTTTTTTCTCTGGGAGCATTTTAAAGTCTGGAATTCATGTCGCTTTTCATATCTAATTGATATTGGAAAGGACTTCCCTGTTTAATCAATAAAAGAGGGTTAAAATTGACAATTCTGCCTTTTATAGGGTATGAGTTGTGCGTACGTGAATCCTTTAAGTGCATAAAGGTTCCGTAACCCTACATTCTTTTTTCCTTCCATGAAACTCTTTTTAACTTAAGACTGCTTGTTGAGTTTAAGTTGTGATTTCCTCTCACAAACCCGTACGTATATGGATACTCCAAGCATCATGTCTTCTAATGGAAAAGATGTTAATATGATTGTTAATCCATCAATCATGAAGGAAAAATAAAAATCTCCGTTACCTCCAACTTTGAAAAGAAAAAGAAGGAATGTGAGGAAGCCAAGAGTTGTCCCTTCAAATTCTCAGAAGTTTTCTGATGTTCTTGAAGAGTTGAAGGAGACAAGAAAGGAGATTCAACAAATAAAGGCTTTTGTTATGAGAACTCTTGAAATTCAGAAGGCCCTGGTTCAACATCATCAGCCCAAAAGGTTTGTTGGAATTGACTCCTTTCTTCATGAACCATATGTTCCTATGGCTGTTGACGACAAGGAGTTCGGGGACGATAAATAATTTTTCAGAGGTCTCAATGTCTAGGAAACTTCTTATGAGAATTTATTCTTGTGTTTTAAGAAGGATAACTATGGTTTGGAATAGCCATTATTGTGATTACACATAGCTATTTCCAACGATTTTCATCTTCAATGTTTTTAGATTTATTTATTTAAATTCTAAAGTTTGTTTGGAAGATGATTTTGCAGTATTAATCTTTATGGTTTTATATATTGCAACTTGTTATGGGATATGTGGGTTTACGTACGTGAACTATGATTTTCCCATACGTGGTCAAAATTTAAGTCCTTCATATGTCGATATGCAAGTATTGATAAAAGATTGAATGAACTTTTGACAAACAAAAGATAAGCCTATTATGTCATTATGCAAATATTGATGGAAGATAGGATGATCTTTTGTTTACAAATAGTGATGAAGAATAGAATGAATCTTTGTTTATTCCGCAGTATTGATCTTCCCTGATCCATATTCTTATGTATATACTGTGCGTCTCCGTAAGTTTTCTTATGTGAGCATTTCCAATTGAATTAATCATGGGTTCTCTTGTGGTTAATTCAGTTGAGATTTTTGGATACAAATTCATATTCTTATATGATTTGTTAATGTCCAAAGAAATCCTTCTTTTATTGTGAAAGTAAGGTTGCCCTTGTTGTTCTTTCGGGAATGACATTTTATGGGGGAGAGTTCTTAATTGAACCTGTGCTTAATTGCCAAATCTTTGTGGGGAGTGCGGTTGTGGAATATTATAGGGGTTATCTTGTATCTTTATAAACTCCTTGATGAATGCATTTAGTTTCGACTATATGATTGCATCTAAAAAAGTTGATATGTACTTTGTTTTGGTCATGAAGTGTCTCTATGGAAATTTCATTAGGATCCCACTAGTTTTTATACCTTTGCCAATTTTATTGACAAAAAGGGGGAGAATTAATGTATAGTTCACACTACAAATACATATGGTTTTCAGATCATTATGTAAGGGGGAGTGGTTTTCATGTGAGATGAAGTATTGACTAAGGGGGAGTGATACATATCACCATAGTATTGTTGTCGAAGTTGTGATATAATTGAACTTTGATGCTATGTAATAATACTATGACATTGTGTAACAATGATTGAGAGCTTTTGTTTTCTCATTGTTATGGCTACGGATCTTCAACAACGGTGATGATGATTTAAATATCTTTGGAATCATTGGAGTACTTGGAAGTGACGAAGATTTCGAGTAATGTTGAAGAACCAAGGAGATCATGCATGTGGATGAGAAGCTGCAAAGTTTATTTATTTTGTATTCCATATGTATTGATAGTTTTGTCACTAAAATTGACAAAGGGGGAGATTGTTAGAGCACTGCTCGGTCGAACTCACAAGCGTTGCTATGTCAAGCTTGTTTGTCAAGTTTAGTTGCCAAAACTATAAGTATTGATTTTTAGTCTACTTATAGCTAAGTCTCGTACTAGGATAGTAAGTGTAGTTGAGCTCTAGACTCCACGACGTTCATCATGCAAAGACGAAGAACTACTCAAGGAACTGGTGGATCTTCATCGACAAAAAGGTATGTGGAGACTTGAACTTATCTATCACTCAAAAGTCTATCTATTCTATCTTCTATCTTGAGACAAAAGTCGTATTTCTATATAGACTTCGATTATACACATTTGCTACTTCGAGCCGAGTTTATCTCACTTATCTTTTTATCGAAATATGTGTTTGTAAGCTTTCGGTTTGTCCAAGTTAATCTTTACTCACGATGAAAGTCATGTTGATTGTTTCAATATCTTGAAAATCGCTTTGATGAAAAATAGTGTGTGAATAACCGCTATATAACATCCTCTAAGAATGTTTCAATGATTGAAATGAGAGTTTAAAATATATAACCTTGAATGGATATAAACATTGTATGTGAACTCATACTTGAGTAAGTCCAAAATCCTTGAACCAAAGTATGCGTACTTCACTGGTTTAGGATGTCCGGAGCTAAGTCCACGTACCCGTATGCGTACTGCCGGAAGTTCACATCCCGTGAATTTCTGCTGGAGTTTGTGAACTAAAAACAAGCTCAATCCGGGTACTTAAGTATGCGTACCGGTATGCGTACTTAAGTGGGTTATTTTCTAAAAACGGTTTATTCGTGAACTAAGACATTTATAAATTAAGGAATGCAATCTTTGCAAACTGTGGCTATAATGTTCATGAATCGATTCGAGTGAATCAAATTCATTTTTGCTTCGATTGTGTCTTATATACTTCTATGAGATCTAAGCAATTGAACAACTCTCTAACTAGTTCTTTTGAGTCATTTGAACTAGTTATGGTGAAGATGGATCAGGTTGATATGAAAGTGCTCATTTGGCTAACCATTGGTTAACTATTGTTGAACCAACTATGTGTACACGTTTAGGTATGGTTACTCAAACTTAAATGAATTTCATTTATGTATAACAAGCTAAGTTCGATCTAACGGTTGAAAGATATTAGCTTGAATATAATCAAGTTTTCATCTAACCGTGAATATTGAATGCTTTGTTACCAAGGTAACTTAGATTGCAAACCATGATTTTGAGACTATATAAAGGAGAACTCTAGCAACTGGGAAACCTAATCCCCACACCTCATGTGTGATACTAGTTGTATAAGCTAAAGTTGATTCTCCTTTAACCTTAGGTTTCTATCGAGACCCTGTAGATTAACGACTTGAAGACTTCATTGGGATTTTGAAGCCAGACCCAACTATTTTCTCTGTAGTTATGTGAATATGATCTTGCTGTTTCTATCGTATTTGAGTACAATCGTAAGATTGGCTTGAGATTAATTTCTCCAATAGGCAAGATAGAAAAGTAGTCACAAACACATTCGTCTCATCGTTTGTGATTCCACAATATCTTGTTTCGCTAGTCGATTAAGATTATTGTGAGGTGATTGATAATTCTATGCTGTTCTTCGAGAATATAAGTCCGGGTTATCGATTGGTTCCTGTTCACCTTGATTTATCAAAAGACGGAACAAAACTCATAGGTATTTCTGTAGGAGACAGATTTATCTATTCCTGTAGACTTTTCTGTGTGAGACAGAATTTGTAGAAGAATTTGTAGGAGCATCATTGACATTAGTGGAAGCCTCTGGTTGAGAAGAATTTGTAGCTTTAACAAATTTTACCTCTTTGCTAATATTTGAAGCATTTATTCCTTTATAGCCCAATTCTCGTGTATCACGATGATTTCTACTTGGTTCTAACATTGAGGTTAAATTGTTTGAGCTAATATTGAAATTTTTATGGTCCAAATTTCTTCCTCCAACGTCTTGATTTTATCAAGAGCACCAGCTAGATCAGCCTCAAGGTGTTTTTCTCGAGAGAGATATACACATTCTTTCTCTTCAAAACTTACTTGTTGAGAGTTAATCCTTGCTTCAGATTCAGCAAGTTTCTTTTACAACAAATAGACTTTTTCAAGAGCAGTATTACGATCTTTCTCTAAGAGTTCCGTTCGAGAAAGACTAGCACTTAATTTGTCCTCAAGATTTTGTATATTTTGAGAATTATTTTCAACCTTTGAGGAGGAAAGATCAATAACAAGTTGATCATTCTTGGCTTGCAGACAGCTTACATCGTCTAGAAGCTTTCCTTCTCTTTCTACTACATGAATTAGTTCGGTTGAACACGAAAGAAATTTTTCGTATAATTCTTTTGACTGAGATGTTTCTATATTCGAAAAAACAATGTTTTTCTCGTCATCAAGAGTTAATACAGAACTCTTAGTATCTTGTATTACGTAAATAGAATCAGTCATTAGATTCAATTCTTATAGGTTGGATCGCACCAAACACAGATTTTTAGGTCTTTTCATGTTTGCCATATCTGATACCAATTGAAAAGATGAGGGTACCCAAATATACCTCAATCTAAAAAAATTCCACCTATTAGTCCTTTCTCCGAAAGTGATTGTCTATGGACTGAGTCGAGACAATACAACTAATCGGTTCACACTTCATGTGATCGTCTATGAATACGAGATCGAGACAATACGACAACAAGAAAACTTGCGTGATTGACTATGGATACAAGATCGAGACAATACAACAACGAAGTATGTTTACTTGATAATAGGTTTGGACTTAATTAAACACAATAGGATTGCTATCAAGTAAATATGAATTAACGTTTGTGTGTTTTACTTCTAATTATAGTAAAACAATTATAATTGCGGAAATTGAAAAGTAAAAGACACAACAAGATTTTGTTAACGAGGAAACCGCAAATGCAGAAAAACCCCGGGACCTAGTCTAGAATTGAATACTCTAAGAATTAAGCCGCTATACAAAATCTAAACCAACTTCGTATAGTTGAGACCAAGAAACTAAACCTATAGTTCACCTAGTTCTTTCAGTATGCTTCTGCCTCCAACTTGCAATAAGTCACGCACTTGGGACAATTCCTTTGGTTCGTATTCCAAACAGTAAAGGAACAACAAATCTGTTTGGTAACAACTATTTTCAAACAACGTGATATGAGTTTGACAAAAGGATCTTCCGTTTATCCCAATAAACTCTTTTGTCAGGTTCTTAGATCCGTCTCTCAACAACTATAAGAGTAATTGTTTTGACTTATGCAATCAATACTCTTAATCACAAAGAATTGTATTGATGCCGATCTACTCAACTAATCAATCAAGGTTATCACAAAGATAAATCGATTATAGTTGGATCCCCAGCCGATAAAGTTTTGTGCACACCAATGATTATGAACTCAAATAAGAAATCTTCTTTGTCTTCAAATCTTCTTAGATCTCCAATAAACACCTGCACACAAAAAACTTGAATCTCTTGTGATCAATCACACACAGAACGGAGTCTGTTAACAATGGATTATCACAAGACGTCTTTAGATCTACAAACAGTATAAAGATCCCCGTCGACACTTCGATCTAGTTTGAGTGAATCTTATATCAGAAGAGAAGATTCTCAAGCATAAACAAACTAGGTGCAATCAAAGATCAACAACCGTTAGTCAATCAAATCAATCGAAAACTAATAATAAACTGCAATTATCTAGTTTCCCACCAACTGTACTCGTAGAGCTTCCCAATCCCAAAGAAGTCTTCAAAACGAGCGGTCGCAAGATATTTCGCCTAATTAGGG
Organism: Papaver atlanticum; assembly: GCA_023531105.1. NCBI lineage: Eukaryota > Viridiplantae > Streptophyta > Magnoliopsida > Ranunculales > Papaveraceae > Papaver > Papaver atlanticum. Next base: position 924,674 of record JAJJMB010014087.1, read on the forward strand.
TACTTTCCTCTCCGAATAGACGGCTCCACCAGTAACAACACAACTAGGTAGTTTTGTTGGCTCTGAGGATAGTTTTCTTGAAATTCAAACTTCAATATTTATAGACCAAGGAAGTTTGGACACCAAGGAATTTCCAAAACCGAATATTCTCAAAGATATGCAATAAAGTCCAAATCGGTTTTCATAATTCCTTGAAATGCACTGTCAAAATATAATGACCGAAATCTCAATAGAAAATCTCCAATTAGTAAATGCACATTACGAATTTTTATTTTCTAAAGATATGCATTTAATTGCTGGAAATTAAAAGCATATAAAAACTAAAAACCTTAATTACAAGATTCTCAATTTATTTCGATCCGGGATTCTCCTTTAGCTATTAAGGAATATCTTTGAACAATAAAAGATAAGAGTTACTGCACATGTTCAAAGTATGTCGACATCTTTACTTTGTAAATCCTTTTTCATATCTACAATCTTGGAATCGATTTGCCACACTTCCAAACAAGTTTAGAATTGGTTCATCTGACTTCCAAGAACTATGTGATTGATTATCCTATCAAATCACCAATCATGGGTTTCACGGTTCTACCAAAACAAGTTTCGTTTCTACCTCCATGTGGGTACTAAGATTAGTCACGCTAGTTACCAAAAGTTGGTTGACTAGGTACTAGGATCGGTTACCACATATTTATGGTATATAACTTGTATTCGGTTGCACAAGTCATAGGATCGGTACCCAATTACTAAAAACTTATTGCACCTCTTACAAGGATCGATTCCCTCTTGTGATCGGTTGCACCTCTTACTAGGATCGGTTCCCCAATGTCTAGAGTTGGTCATACCAATTAGAACATATCGATCATATCATCTCAGGTGATTACTTAAGATCAGTTTCACTAATAAAAGTCATACCAATACAAAAGTCAGGTATTGTGAATAGTTTTACCAAGATACATAAACAAGTTATGATCGGTTATACTAAACACACATATTGGTAATCCAAAGATTTGCAATGAATAACAATACCAATAAACCTAGCGATTTCCCTTTCGATTCACAAAACAAGTTTATGAATGTACTTCCTTTAAACGAATGTAAAACATTATTTCCTAGGACGAAATCTTCACCCATACCCATACATAATCACAATAGCATTCATACGATTATGTCGATGTCTTATATACGAAGTCCAAAAGATAGACGTTATACTTCGTATTGTAATTCCTTAATAATATGTCTAACTAGAGTATAATCATTCACTGCTTCGCAGTTATGTTTTCAATATGCACGACTTGAAAGATACGTTAGGAATGAAATAGTTCAAGTCAAATATTATTAACCTCAAGTTGAAGGATGATGCCGTCGTTGTAGTTCTTTACTTCTTCGCATTCTTCAAGTCTTCACGTAATACTTGTAAGTCTCATATCCTAGTAATTTTCTAGCTTACCTATACGAAGTTGACTCTAGTAAATAATCAAGCGACTCTTTAAATGAGTTTTGGTTCTCTAAAATATGACAACCAAACTTGACATACCAACGCTTGGTGGGTTCAACCGAGCTATGCTCTAACAGACAGATTTATCTATTCCTGTAGACTTTTCTGTGTGAGACAGATTTGTTTATTAAAGTCTTCGAATTTGGGTTGTAGCAACTCTTAGTTGTGGGTGAGATAAGCTAATGGAATCAAGTGCGTAGTATCCTGCTGGGATCATAGACGTAAGGAGCGCAACTGTACCTTGGATCAGTCTGAGATTGATTGTGGTTCAACTACAGTCCAGACCGAAGTTAGTTTGTAGTAGGCAAGTGTCTGTAGTGGCTTAATACAGTGTGTGTTCAATCTGGACTAGGTCCCGGGGTTTTTCTGCATTTGCGGTTTCCTCGTTAACAAAACTTATGGTGTCTGTGTTATTTCTTTTCCGCATTATATTTTGTTATATAATTGAAATATCACAGGTTGTGCGTTGTATCGATCAATTGGTAAATCCAACCTTTGGTTGTTGATTGAAATTGATTGATCCTTGAACATTGGTATTTGGTACCGTTCGAGTTATTTCTCTTGTATTCAATCAGACTCACAGATTTCTATTTATATTTCTAAGAAAAATATTGGGTGAAGTTATTAGACCCCCGCTTTTTCATCTCTTCCAAATGCTTGATCTCCTTGGTTCTTCAACATTACTCGAAATCTTCGTCACTTCCAAGTACTCCAATGATTCCAAATGTGTTCAACTCCGCATCATTGTTGTTGAAGATCCGTAGCTATAACAATGAGAAAACAATAGATCTCAATCATTGTTATACAGTGTCATAATATTATTACACAGCATCAAAGTTCAATTATATCACAACTTTGAGAACAATACTATGGTGATATGTATCACTCCCCCTTAGTCAATACTTCATCTCACATGAAAACCACTCCCCCTTACATAATGATCCGAAAACCATATGTATTTGTAGTGTGAACTACACATTAATTCTCCCCCTTTTTGTCAATAAAATTGGCAAAGGTACTAAAATTAGTGGGATCCTAATGAAATTTCCATAGAGACACTTCATGACCAAAAGAAAAGCACATATCAACTTGTTTAGATGCAATCTTATAGCCGAAACTAAATGCATTCATCAAGGAGTTTATAAAGATACAAAATAACCCCTATAATATTCCACAGCCGCACTCCCCACAAAGATTTGGCAATTAAGCACAAGTTCAATTAAGAACTCTCCCCCATAAAATGTCATTCCTGAAAGAACAACAAGAGAGACCTTACTTTTACAAGAAAAAAAGGATTTCTTTGGACATTAACAAATCTCATGAAACATGAATTTGTATCCAAAATACTCAATTAAATTAACCACAAGAGAACCCATGATTAATTTAATCGGAAATGCTTACATAAGAAAACTTACGGAGCAACAGTATATGCACAAAGATGTGGATCAGGGAAAGACCAATACTGCGGAATAATCAAAGATTCATTCTATTTTTCATCACTATTTGCACAATGACATATAATAGACTTAATCTTTGTAAACAAAAGTTCATCCTTTCTTCAATCAATATTTGCATAATGACATAAAAGGCTTAACTTTTGTAGTCAAAAGTTCATTCTATCTTTTATCAATACTTTCATACCGACATATAATAGAGATAAATTTTTAACAAGTATGGGACAGTCAAGGTTCACAGACGTAAACAACATATCCCATAACAATTTGCAATATATAAAACCATAAAGATTAATACTGCAAAACCATTTGCCCTTTGAAGGTAGAATCAATCTTTTTCGCACGGATTTACACCAAGAATAGCTACCAAAGGCGTATAAAAATATTTTCTTAACAAAAAAGAACATACAAAGTCATTAACGACCATGCACCATAGTTCACATAAGATGATTGTGAACATTCAAGAATCCCATAGCAATGCGTACTACTACCCATTCTTGAACTTCCTTCTTTGGGTTACACCAACAACATTCTTTTAAAAGCTACAAATGATCTTAGATGAGTAGTACTCCAAGAATCCAAGTGCCCAAGTCCAAGAGAAGTGGAACAAGTGCGACGAAACTGAGCAAAACACTCAAAAACAAGAGACAGGACAAAGACCAATCTTAACTCATCCAAATTCAATAATTCTTATCTCCATTTTTAATATAATTCAAAAATGAAGATAATGCAAAAAGAATGAGGTAATTCCGAGTTCGGACGAAGAAGTTACGTCCAAAAAGAGTTTACCAAATATCGACGTCTACGGTCAAGTATGCATACCGGTTTGCAAACGAATTTTCATAACCTGGAGCAGTATGCAAACGGGTATGCATACTAAAATCCCTGGATGTATACATAGCAGGGCATTCCTTGGTGAGGATGCACTAATAACACACTCAAGTTGTGTTGAGGTGAGCAATGTCTTGCTCACCACAAGTGACTTTTGGATTATCATGAAAGAGATCGCTTTTAGAACTTTTCACATCCAAATCCATCTTTCCAAAGAACTTTTTAAGTTCCAACATCATGGATACTTCCTTCTCCATGGTCATGGAATTTTCTGGGAGATCATTCATTTTCACACTCAAAACATCATTGACTTTCTTTGGTATCCACTTCTAAGTGCGTTTAGGAACAATCGGAACCTTCTTCCCATTACTCTCATCTAGAATTCTCGGAAGAGAATCGGATTGACTATTCTTTTACAAGTTAGTCTTTCTCCAACTGGGAGCATCGGATCTTGTCTTCGCCTTTACGAAGTTATCCTTTTGATAACCATTACGATTGTGAAAAGGATTCGTATGACGTTTATAGGAAAATCTAGGCTTATCACAGCACTGATTCCTTTGCCTAAAGGTTAGACAATTACAACCTGTAACATTAAGGGGATTAGTCTTAACATATGATCTTGGTTTCACAACTTATTGTGATGCCCAAACAAGAACATCATGAAGTTTCTCATTCCTTATACGGAAACGACATCTCCTTTCCAGGTGACCTTTATTTCCGCAATAGTGGCAAACATAAGGAATGTTCTTACCTCGATCCGTGTGTGCTGACTTTGGAGGTTGATATACTTTGCTCTTTTGAACCTTAACTGTCGGTGAAGGTATTTCACTTTTGCCATCAGTGGAGACCTTTTGTTGAAAAGAATCACTAACCTTGAATTTTTTTTAACTCTTTGCTAGTACTTGGAGCATTTATTCCCTTATAACCCAATCCTCGTGTATCACGATGATTTTTACTTGCTCCTAGTATAGTGGTTAATTTGCTTGAACTAGTATTGAACTTTTTCAAGTCATCTTACAACATCTTGATTTTATCAAGAGCAACAGCTAAATCAGCCTCAAGGCGTTTTTCTCGAGCAAGATACGCGCCTTCTCTGTCATCAAAACTTGCTTGCTGGGAGTTAATCCTTCCTTCAATTTCTGCAAGTTTCTCTTCTAACAAGAAGTATTTTTGATAAACACGATCACAGTCAAGTGACTTTCTACTCAGGTTTTCCTCGGTATCTTTGAGGATCGATTCGCAAGAGTGATTCCAACCATAAAGACCTCCGTAAATCCTTTTCAATTTCTTGTTTTCTCGACAGAGAGTAGTCAGAAGAGGTGTGACATGAGAAGTTATAATCTTCTTCATTTTCAATGAATCCAAAAACTTAACATACTCTGAGACTTCCTCATCAACATCTCTATCAATATCTGAATCACCTTCATCAGAAAGTTCATCCAACTGTTCTTCTAAGCGTGTTTCCCATTCTTTTAACAGTTTCTATATTCAGAGAATGTTTAGGTATTGACTTAGATGTGACAGTTCTCTAATGTGAATTCAAGCTTTGAATATCATCTGGTAATTTATGACCTGGTACGTTATTAGAGATAGACTCGTCCATAATAATCAGATTGCTACAAACACACACTTATGAGGTGTTTAACGTGTTTGCCTGCTCTGATACCAATTGAAAAAGCGGGGGTACAACAACTTCACCCAATATTTCGCTTAGCAATCTGAAAAGACGAGGGTACCCAAATATACCTCAATCTAAAACATTTCCACCTATAAGTCCTTTTCCGAAAGTGATTGTCTATGGACTAAGTCGAGATAATACAACTAATCGGTTCACACTTCTTGTGATCGTCTATGGATTCAAGATCGAGACAATACAACAACGAAGTATGTTTACATGATAATAGGTTCGGACTTAACCAAACTCTAGGGATTATCTATCAAGTAAAATAGGAATTGCGGAAATAGAAAAGTAAAAGACACAGCAAGATTTTGTTAACGAGGAAACCGCAAATGCAGAAAAACCCCGGGACCTAGTCCAGAATTGAATACTCTAAGAAATAAGCCGCTATACAAAATCAAACCAACTTCGTATAGTTGAGACCAAGCAACTAAACCTATAGTTCACCTAGTTCCCTCAGTATTCCCACGCCTCAAACTTGTAATAAGTCACGTGCTTGGAACAATTCCTTTGGTTCGTATTCCAAACAGTAAAGGAACAACAAATCTGTTTGGTAACAACTCTTTTCAAACAACATGATATGATTTTGACAAAGGCTCTTCCGTTTAACCAATAAACTCCTTTGTCGGGTCCTTAGATCAATCTCTCAACAACTACCGGAGTAATTGTTAGACTATGCAATCAATACTATTAATCACAAAGAAGTGTATTGATGCCGATCTACTCAACTAATCAATCCAATCTATCACAAAGATAAACCGATTATAGTTGGATCCCTTTCCAGCCGAAACAAGTATTGTGCACACCAAAGATTATGAACCCAAAAAGTTTTCTTGTCTTCAAATCTTCTTTAATCTTCAATTAACACATGCACACAATCAACTTAAATCTCTTGTGATCAATCACACACAGAACGGAGTTTATTAACGTTGGATTATCACAAGACGTCTTTAGATCTACAAACAGTCTAAAGATCCCCGTCGAAACTTCGATATAGTTTGAGTGAATCTTATATCAGAAGAGAAGATCCTCAAGCATAAACAAACTAGGTGCAATCAAAGTTCAACAACCGTTAGTCAATTAAATCAATCGAAAACTAATAATAAACCGCAATTATCTAGTTTCCCACCAACGGTACTAATAGAGCTTCTCAATCCCAAAGAAGTCTTTAAACTGAGCGGTCGTAAGAGATTTTGCCTAATTAGGTTACTTTCCTCTCCGAATAGGCGGCTCCACTAGTAACAACACAACTAGGTAGTTTTGCTGGCTTTGAGGATTAGTTTGCTTGAAATGCAAACTTCAATATTTATAGACAAGGAAGTTTGGACACCAAGGAATTTCCAAAACCGAATATTCTCAAAGATATGCAATAAACACAAAATCGGTTTTCATAATTCCTGGAAATGCACCGTCCAAATATTGACCAAAATCCGAATAGAAAAATCTATAACCAGTAAATGCACATTACTAATTATTATTTTCTAAAGATATGCATTTATTTGCTGGAGAATAAATAGCATATAAAACCTAAGAAACTTTAAATAAAAGATTCTCAATTTATTTCGATCCTGGGATTCTCATTTAGCTATTAAGGAATATATTTGAACAATTAATGATAAGAGTTACTGCACATGTTAAAAGTATGTCGACATCTTTACTTTGCAAGTCCTTTTTCATACTTACAATCTTGGAAACGATTTGCCACACTTCTAAACAAGTTTAGAATTGGTTCGTATGAATCCCAAGAACTATGTGATTGATTATCCTATCAAATCACCAATCATGGGTTTCACGGTTCTACCAAAACAAGTTCGGTTCTACCTCCATGTGAGTACTGTGCATAGTCATGCTAGTTACCAAAATTCGGTTTACTAGGTACTAGGATCGGTTCCCCACAACTTATGGTAACTACCTGTATTCGGTTGCACGTGTCCATAGGATCGGTTCCCCCAAAACAATAAACTTGTTGCACATGTTCATAGGATCGGTTCCCCCATATACTAAAAACGTGTTGCACCTCTTACAGGGATCGATTCCCTCTTGTAAATTTGTTGCACCTCTTACTAGGATCGGTTCCCCAATGACTAGATAAAAGTTGTTATTTACAAGGTATCGATCATACCATCTTGAGTGATTACTTAAGATCGGTTTCACTAAAAAAAGTCATACCAGTACATAATTCAGGCCTTGTGAATATTTTTACCAAGATACATAAACAAGTTTATGAGCGGTTATACTAAACACACATATTGGTAATTCAAAATAGATTTGCAATGAATAACAATACCAATAAGCCTAGCGATTTCCCTTTCAATTCACAAAACAAGTTTATGAACTTACTTCCTTTATACGAATGTAAACCATTGTTTCCTAGGATGAAATCTTCACTCATACCCATACATAATCACAATAGCATTCATATGATCATGTCGATGTCTTATATACAAATTTTAATGGTTAAGCAAGAAACCTCGTATTGTATTCCTTAATACTATGTCCAACTAGAATATCATACACAGCTTCGCAGTTATGTTTTCAATATGAACGACTTGAAAGATACGTTAGGGAATGAAACAGTTCAAGTCAAATATTACTAACCTCAAGAGGAAGGATGATGTTGTCGTTTTAGCTCCATACTTCTTCACATTCTTCAAGTCTTCATGTAATACTTGTAAGTCTAATATCCTAACACTTTCAAGCTAACCTATATGAAGTTGACTCTAGTATATAATCAAGCGACTCTTTAAATGAGTTTTGATTCACTAAAATATGACAACCAAACTTGATATACCAACGCTTGGTGGGTTTAACCGAGCTATGCTCTAGCACAATCTATATGGACTAACTCCAATATACTTTCAAGAGAATCAACTAGACAGTCAGACTCAATCTTAATAAAAAGTATATCAAAGAGTTATATCTCAATTTCTCGATTCAATCCGCATTCAATCAAATAGGAATTTGCGATCCTGATTGAATACAAGAGAAATAACTTGAACGGTACCAAAGACCAATGTTGCAAGGATCAATCAATTTCAATCAACAACCAAAGGTTGGATTTACCAATTGATCGATTCAACGCACAACCTGTGATATTTAAATTATATAACAAAAATATAATGTAGAAAAGAAATAACACAGACACCAGAAGTTTTGTTAATGAGGAAACTACAAATGCAGAAAACCCCCAAGACCTAGTCTAGATTTGAACACCACATTGTATTAAGCCGCTACAGACACTAGCCTACTACAAAACTAACATTGGTATGGACTGTAGTTGAACCCTAATCAATCTCACACTGACTTAAGGTACAGTTGTGTTCCTTACGTCTCTGATTCCAGCAGGATACTAAGCACTTGATTCCCTTAGCCGATCTCACCCACAACTAAGAGTTGCTACGACCCAAAGTCGAAGACTTGATAAACAAATCTGTCTCACACAGAAAAGTCTATTGGAATAGATAAATCTGTCTCCCACAGAAATACCTACGAGTTTTTGTTCCCTCTTTCGATAAATCAAGGTGAACAGGAACCAATCGATTACCCGGACTTATATTCCCAAAGAACAGCCTAGTATTATCAATCACCTCACAATAATATTGATCGATTAACGAAACAAGATATTGTGGAATCACAAACGATGAGACGAAGATGTTTGTGACTACTTTTCAATCTTGCCTATCGGAGATATAAATCTCAAGCCAATCTTACGATTGTACTCAATCACGATAGAAAACAGCAAGATCAGATCACGCAACTACAGAGAAAATAGTTGGGTCTGGCTTCACAATCCCAATGAAGTCTTTAAGTCGTTAACCTACAGGGTTTCGTGAAAAACCTAAGGTTAAAAGAGAATCGACTCTAGCTTATGCAACTAGTATAACACAGGAGGTGTGTGGATTAGGTTTCCCAGTTGCTAGAGTTCTCCTTTATATAGTCTTCAAATCAGGGTTTGCAATCTAAGTTACCTTGGTAACAAAGCATTCAATATTCACCGTTAGATGAAAACCTGATTAGATTCAAGCTAATATCTTTCAATCGTTAGATCGAACTTAGCTTGTAATACACAAATGAAATGCACCTTCATTTAGGTTTGGGTAACCATACCTTAACGTGTACACTTAGTTGGTTCAACAATAGTTAACCAATGGTTATCCATATGAGCACTTTCATATCAACCATATTCATCTTCACCATAACTAGTTCAAGTGACTCAAATGAACTAGTTAGAGAGTTGTTCAATTGCTTAGATCTCATAGAATATACAAGACACAATCGAAGCAAAATCGATTTTGATTCACTCGAATCAATTCATGAACATTATAGCCACGGTTTGCAAAGATTGCATTCCTTATTATATAAATGTTTTAGTTCATGAACAAACCGATTTTAGAAAGTAACCTTCTTAGATATGCAAAAGGGTACGCATACTTAAGTGACCGGATTGAGTTTGTTTTCACTTCCAAACTCCAGCATAAATTCACGGACGTGAACTTTCCGCCAGTATGCGTACGGGTACGCATACTTACCCGGATTCCCAACAACCGCCAGTACGCGTACGGGTACGCATACTTTAGGTTCCCGGTTTTGGACTTTTACACAAATGTGAGAACACACTATGTTTATATCGAAACATGGTTACTTGATCTAAACTCTCATTTCAATCATTGAAACTTTCTAAGTGGATGTTATAATAGTTGTTATCCATAAACTATTTTCATCAAAGCGATTTTCAAGTTATTGAAATAATCAACATGACTTTCGTCACGATTAAAGATGAACTTGGCTAAAGCGAAAGCTTACCAACACATATTTCGAGAAATAGATAAGCGGGATAAACTCGGCTCGAAATAGCAAATGTGTATAATTGAAGTCTATATAGCAATACGACTTTTGTCTAAAAATAGGAGATAAAATAGATAGACTTTTGAGTGATAGATAAGTTCAAGTCTCCACATACCTTTTGTTGATAAATTTCCACAAGTTCCCTTGAGTAGTTTTTCGTCTTTATTTGATGAACGCCGTGGAGTCTAGAGCTTAACTACACTTACTATCCTAGTCTAAGACTTAGCTATAAGTAGACTAGAAATCAAGACTTATAGTTTTGGCAACTAAACTTGACAAACAAGCTTGAGATAGCAACGCTTGCGATTTCGACCGAGCAATGCTCTAACATCCCCGACACTTTTCTTATGTATCCTAGTTTTAAACTAGAGTCGTCCTCTCCTTTAAACCTTCTTAGGTTTAGAGACTAAAAATACTTCGCTTAGGTATTCGTGAAGCCAGGTCCAACTATCTTTATCTTGATAGTTTGTGTATCCTGATATTGCTACTGATTGTTGAGTTTCACTCGGATCAGGCGAGATAGATAGAAATCGCAAAGTTTCTTCGTCTAAGACTTTGTGATTCCACAAGTATATTCCTTTATAACAATTTTTAGTTAAAATCGGAGTAGGAATTACTTGTGAGGTGAATAATAATCTAGTATGCTCTTCGGAAGTCGTAAGTACCGGATTTCGAGGTTTGCTAGACTTTGTCTATTGCAATCGATTTCCTATGTCACCTTGATTTTTGATCAAAAGGGAAATCACATATAGGCTTATCTGTGGGAGGCAGATTGGTTTAAAGTCTTCAATTGAGTTGAAGCAACTCGTAGGCTGTAAAGGATGTCAGCTAAAAGAATCAATTTCTCAGAGTCTTGCGAGATTCAAGAGGCGTAAGGAGCATGACTATAACTGAATTGCTATGACGGTAGATCCAGTATCATCTACATTCCAGTCCGAAGTTATTTGTAGTAGGCTAGTGTCTATAGCGGCTTAATACAGTTTGGTGTTCAAATATGGACTAGGTGTCAGGTTTTTTTTTTTTTTGCATTTGCAGTTTCCTCGTTAACAAATTTTTTGGTGTTTGTGTTATTTCTTTTTCCGCATTATATTGTTTATCTTTAAAATTAAAATATCACAGGTTGTACGTAAATCAATCAAAGTAGATACGTCTATCGTAATTTTTGGATACGACTTGATTGATCTTGGATATTGATCTTTGGTATCTTCCAAGTACTCTCATGTTATAATCAGGTTCACGGACTTGTCTATGTTTACATATTGATTGTGAAAGAAACAGATATAAAATTCTAATATAATTCCTGATTGAGATTCATTAAGTTGCAACTCTCAGAATTGTATTTCAGTTTAGTCCTTACAGGTTTCCTAAGAAAAAGTTGGTGGTGTATTTTTGTACCCCGCATTTTTAACAGCCATTTCTTACCTCTCGGTCATCCGTATATAACTTCCTTACTGGCTAAGGTATTCCTGGACATTGTGTTTAAACAGCATGGACTGCCTAAATACATTGTGTCTGACAGAGATAATGTAGTCTTGAGTAATTTTTGGCAAGCTCTATTTGTAAAAGTTGGGTGCCTCACTGCGCATGAGTTCTGCATACCATCCATAAAGTGATAGTCAAATAGAAAGAGTAAATGCATGTTTGGGAACTTACTTAAAGTGTATGACTAGCTACCAACCTTGAAAATGGGTCACTTAGATGTCATTGTCTGAACGGTGGTACAATACCTCTTATCATATCAGTTTGATCTTAACTCTATTTGAAGCTTTTTATGGGTTAGCACCACCTTAATTTGGAATTTTATCAGTAGTTTGAAGGTAACTGAAAAAGCGGGGGTCTAACAACCATACCCAATATTTCGTTTAGACAATCTGTATGGACTAACTCCAATATATTTCAACTAGACAGTAAGACTCAATCTAGGAAAATACATTAAAGAGTTATATTTCTGTTTATCAATGTAATCAACAAATCAAACAGATAGAAGTCCGTGAGCCTGATTATTATGAGAAACAACTTGAACGATACCAAAGACCAATGTTCAAGTGTCAATCAATTTATATCAACAACCAAAGGTTGGATTATCTTATTGATTGAACTACGCATAACCTGCGATATTTCAATTATATCGAAAATATAATGCGTAAAAGAAATAACACAGACACTAGAAGTTTTGTTAACGAGGAAACCACAAATGCAGAAAACCCCCGGGACCTAGTCCAGATTTGAACACCACACTGTATTAAGTCGTTACAAACTCTATCCTACTACAAGTTAACTTCGGACTGGAATGTGGTTGAGCCCTAACCAATCTCACATTGATTAAGGTACAGTTGCGTTCCTTACGCCTCTGAATCCTAGCAGGACTCTACGCACTTGATTCCCTTAGCTGATCTCACCCACAACTAAGAGTTGCTATGACCCAAAGTCGAAGACTTGATAAACAAATCTGTCTCATACAGAAAAGTCTATTGAATAGATAAATCTGTCTCCCACAGAAACACCTATGAGTTTTTGTTCCGTCTTTTGATAAATCAAGGTGAACAGGAACCAATTGATACACCAGTCTTATATTCCCGAAAAAAAGCCTAGTAATATCAATCACCTCACAATAATTTAACTGTATGGTAGCGGAACAAGATATTGTGGAATCACAAAGAATGAGAAGAAGAGCTTTGTGATTAGCTTTTATATCTTACCTATCGGAGATTAAATCTCGAGCAAATCTTAGAGAAGATGGTTATCAATACGATAGAACAAAGTAAGATCAGAACACGCAACTACAGAGAAAATAGTTGGGTATGGCTTCCGAATCCCAATGAAGTCTTTAAGTCGTTAACCTATAATGGTTTTGGAAAAACCTAGGTTAAAGGAGAATCGACTCTAGTCGCAACTAGTATCACGCAGGAGGTGTGGGGATTAGGTTTCCCAGTTGCTAGAGTTCTCCCTTATATAGTCTTCAAATCAAGGTTTGCAATCAGTGTTACCTTGGTAACAAAGGATTCAATATTCACCGTTGGATGAAACCTGATTTAAGATTCAAGATAATATCTTTCAACCGTTAGATTGAACTTAGCTTGTTACACAAAAATAAAAAGTATTTTCATTTAGATATGGGTTACCGTACCTAAACGTGTACACTTAGTTGGCTCAACAATAGTTAACCGAAGTTAGCCATATGAACACTTTCATATCAACCTTGTTCATATTAATCACAACTAGTTCAAATGACTCAAATGAAACTAGTTATAGAGTTGTTCAATTGTTTATATTCTCATAGAAGTATACAAGACACAATTGAAGCAAAATCGATTTTGATTCACTCGAATCATTCATGAACATTATAGCCACGGTTTGCAAATTGCATTCCTTATTATATAAATGTATTTGTTCATGAGTATGTAAACATACATAACCGATTTTAGAACTTAACCCACTCAAGTATGCAAACGGGTACGCATACCTAAGTTCTCGAACTTGGTCTTGTTCGCCAGTATGCAAACGAGTACGCATACTATCGTTCATAACCGAACTCAGTTGAAATCAGTACGCATACAGGTACGCATTTTATAGTTCCCAGACTTCAACTGTTGAATCAGTACGCATACGGGTATGCATACTAAATTCCCGGACTTGGAATAAACTTGCAACAGTTAGCATACAAGTACGCATACTGTGCTATATCCAATCAAAGTTTAATTTTTCTAAACTCCCATTTTAATCATTGAAACATTCTTAGAAGAAGAGAATAGCTGTCTCACACAAACTATTAGCTTCAAAGTAATTTTCAAGTGATCAAATGATCAATATGAAACATTCCGAGTCTATATCAAATGACTATCTCACACAAATCATATAAGATGTTACCAGGCCATTTTCACATGATAATCTTTTGACTTTCGTCAAGAGTAAAAGATGAAATTGGTTAACGCAAAAGCTTACCAACACATATTTCGAGAAATATGTAAGCGAGTTAGACTTAGCTCGAAATATCAAATGTGTATAAAGTAAAGTCTATATGGCTATACGACTTTTTTCTCAATAGGAGATAGAATAGAAATAGACTTCTGGGTGATGGATGAGTTCAAGTCTCCACATACCTTTTGTTGATGAAGTTCCACAAGCTCCCTTAGTAGTTCTTCGTATTCAATCGATGAACGCCGTGAAGTCTAAAGCTCAACAACACATTCTATCCTAATCCGAGACATAACTATAAGAAGACTAGAAATCAAGACTTATAGTTTTGACAACTAAACTTGACAAACAAGCTTGAGATAGCAACGCTTACGAGTTCGACTGAGCAATGATCTAACAATCTCCCCCTTTGTCAATTTTAGTGACAAAACTATCAATACATATGGATTACAAAATAAATAAACTTTGTAGCTTCTCATCCAAATGCTTGATGTCCTTGGTTCTTCAACATTACTCGAAATCTTCGTCACTTCCAAGTACTCCAGTGATTCTGAACGTGTTCAACTCAACATCATAGTTATTGAAGATCTGTAGCCATAATAACATATAAAAACAAGATGTTTTCGTATTGTTATAAAGTGTCATAGTATTATTACACAGCATCAAAGTTCAATTGTATCACAACTTTGACAATAATACTATGGTGATATGTATCACTCCCCCTTAGTCAATACTTCATCTCACAATGAAAACCACTCCCCCTTACATAATGATCCGCAAACCATATGCATGTGTAGTGTGAACTACACAATAATTCTCCCCCTTTTTGTCAATATAAATTGGCAAAGGTACGAAAACTAGCAGGATCATAATAAAATTCTCATAGAGATGCTTCATGACTAAAAGAGAACATATCAACTTTGTTTCGATGATTTCACATAGTCGAAACTTGGTGTATTAATCAAGGAGTTTATAAAGATACAAGATAACTCCTACAATATTCCATAGCCGTACTCCCCACAAAGATTTGGCAATTAAGCACAAGTTCAATTAAGAACTCTCCCCCATATAATGTCATTCCCGAAAGAACAATAAGAGCGACCTTACTTTTACAATAAAAGAAAAATTTCTTTGGACATTAACAAATCACATGAAACTTGAATTTTTATCCAGAAAACTCAATTAAATTAACCTCAAAGAAACCTCAATGATTAATTTAATCAGAAATGCTCAACATAAGAAAACTTACGGAGCCGTACAGTACTTTCACATATAAGTGGATCAGGGAAATATCAATACTGCGGAATATTAAAAAGTTCATTCTATATTTTATCAATATTTGCATAAAGACATAATAGACTTAACTTTTTACATATATGGGACAATCATAGTTCATGGACGTAAACACACATATCCCATAACATTATTTGCAATATATGAAACCAATAAAGATTAATACTGCAAAATCATCTTCCAAAAACTACAAATGAGCTTAGAAGAGAAGTACTCCAAGAACCCAAGTGACCAAGTCCAAGAGAAGTGGAACAAGTGCAACGAAATGGAGCAAAACACTCAAAAAAAAAAAAAGATACGGAACAAACACAATTCTTAACTCATCCAAATTCAGGAATTCTCATCATAATTTTTAAGATAATTCAAATAGGAAGAGAATGCAAAAAGAATGAAGTCATTCCGAGTTCGGACGAAGAAGTTACGGCCAAAACAAGCTTTTTATCGAATACCGAAGACAGAATTTTTTTGCAAACGGGATTTCGTGACCTGGAGCAGTTTGCAAACATGTATGAAAACTGAAGTCCCTGGATTTTATTTTTAAATGATGGTATGCATACCTTGTATGTGTACCATGAAGGCCAAACATCCCAAACTACTATTTTCAAACCTACACATTTAAGAACCTTAAACACAGATCAAGTTAGGTAGACATGAATGATACACAAGGTACATAGATCATTATAAGTACTTTAATCAAATAATAAAATCATAAATCTTGCTCAAGTTTAGAGGCACACCTTTTAGAAGAATCCAATCGTGAATTCTTACGACTTTACCAAAAATTCAATATCATACCTAACACAATATGTGTGTCCCAATTCTCGTGCTTCCCTCACCATTTAAATAATAGGGCATTCCTTGGTGAGGAAGCACTTACAACAAAATCAAGTTGTGTTGAGGTGAACAATGTCTTGCTCACCACAAGTGACTGAAACAGACTTTTCCGCAACTATGGATTTTTCACCATATATAGTTTTTGGCTTATTCCGTTTCACTTTTGGATTATCATGAAAGAGATCACTTTTAGAACCTTTCACATCCAAATCCATCTTTCCAAAGAATTTTTTAAGTTCCAACATCATGGATACTGCCTTCTCCATAGTCATGGAATTTTCTGGGAGATCATTCCTTTTCACACTCAAAGCATCATTGACTTTCTTTGGTATCCACTTCTGAGTGCGTTTAGGAACAACCGGTAACTTCTTCCCATTACTCTCTTCTATAAATCGGAAGAGAATTGGATTGAATATTCTTTTGCAAGTTAATCTTTCTCCAATTGGGAGCCTCGGATCTTGTCTTCGTCTTACAAAGTTATCCTTTTGTAGGTTTATCATAGCACTGATTCCTTTGCCTAAAGGTTGGACGTTCACAACCCGTAATGTCAAGGGTGTTAGCCTTAACGTACGATCTAGGTTTAATCACTTCTTTTGACACCCAAACAAGAATATCATGAAGTTTTTCATTCCTTATACGAAAATGACATCTCCTTTCCAGGTGACCTTTGTTTCCGCAATAATGACAAATATAAGGAACGTTCTTACCCGGATTCATGTGTGCTGTTTTTGGAGGTTGATATACTTTTCTCCTTCGAACCATAACTTTCGGTGAAGGAATTTCACTTTTTCCATCAGTGGAGACCTTTTGTTGAGAAGAATCACTAGCCTTGACAAATTTTAACTCTTTGCTAGTACTTGGAGCATCTATTCCCTTATAGCCCAATCCTCGTGTATCACGATGATTTTTACTTGCTCCTAGCATAGTGGTTAATTTGCTTGAAATAGTATTGAACCTTTTCAAGTCATCTTCCAACATGTTGATTTTATCAAGAGTAGCAGCTAAATCATCCTCAAGGCGTTTTTCTCGAGCGAGATAAGCCCTTTCCCTGTCATCAAAACTTGCTTCTGGGAGTTAATCCTTGCTTTAGTTTCTGCAAGTTTCTCATTCAACAAGAAGTATTTTTGATAAACATTATCACATTCAAGTGACTTTCTACTCAGGTTTTCCTCGGAATCTTTGAGGATCGATTCACAAGAGCTATTCAAAACACAAAGACCTCCGTAAATCCTTTTCAATTTCTTGTTTTCTCGACAGAAAGTAGTCAGAAAAGGTGTGACATGAGAAGTTGTCATCTTTTTATTTTCCACCCGATTCGATAGCTTAACATACTCTGAGACTTCCTCATCAACATCTCTATCAATATTAGAGTCCCTTTCATCAGAAAGTTCATCCAACTGTTCTTATAGGCATGTTTCCCAGTTATCAATAGTTTCTCCATCAAGAGAATGTTTAGATATTAACTTAGATGTGACATTTTCTCAGGTGAATCCAAGCTTTCGGAATCATCTGGTAATTTTTGAACTGGTACGTTATTAGAGATAGACTCGTCCATAATAACCAGATTGCTAATAACACAGACTTATAAGGTCTTAGCGTGTTTGCCTGCTCTGATACCAATTTAAAAGGCGGGGATCTAACAACCACACCCAATATTTCATTTAGGAAATCTGTATGGACTAACTCCAATATATTTCCGAGAGAATCAACTAGACAGTCAGACTCAATCAAGGAAAATACATCCAAGAGTTATATCTTTGTTTCTCAATGTAATCAACAAATCAAACAGATAGAAATCCGTGAGCCTGATTATTATCAGAAACAACTTGAACGGTACCAAAGACCAATGTTCAAGTGTCAATCAATTTATATCAACAACCAAAGGTTGGATTATCTAATTGATTGAACTATGCACAACCTGTGATATTTCAATTGTATAGAAAATATAATGCGGAAATGAAATAATACAGACACCAGAAGTTTTGTTAACGAGGAAACCGCAAATGCATAAAAACCCCAGGACCTAGTCCAGTTTGAACACCACACTGTATTAAGCCGCTACAAACTCTAGCCTACTATAACTTAACTTCGGATTGGAATGTAGTTGAGCCCTAACCAATCTCACACTGATTAAGGTACAGTCGCGTTCCTTATGCCTCTGAATCCCAGCAGGACTCTACGCACTTGATTCCCTTAGTTGATCTCACTCACAACTAAGAGTTGCTATGACCCAAAGTCGAAGACTTGATAAACAAATATGTCTCATACAGAAAAGTCTATTGAATAGATAAATCTATCTCCCACAGAAATACCTACGAGTTTTTGTTCCATCTTTTGATAAATCAAGGTGAACATGAACCGATTGATACACCGGTCTTATATTCCTGAAGAACAACCTAATAATATCAATCACCTTACAATAACTTAACCGTATGGTAGCGGAACAAGATATTGTGGAATCACAAAGAATGAGACGAAGAGCTTTGTGATTACTTTTTATATCTTACCTATCGGAGATTATATCTCGAGCAAATCTTAGAGAAGATAGTACTTAATACGATAGAAAAAAATGTAAAATCAGAACACACAACTACAGAGAAAATAGTTGGGTCTGGATTCAGAATCCCAATGAAGTCTTTAAGTCGTTAACCTATAATGGTTTTGGAAAAACCTAGGTTAAAGGAGAATCGACTCTTGTCGCAACTAGTATCACACATGAGGTGTGGGGATTAGGTTTCCTAGTTGCTGGAGTTCTCCCTTATATAGTCTTCAAATCAGGGTTTGCAATCAATGTTACCTTGGTAACAAAGCATTCAATATTCACCGTTAGATGAAACCTGATTTAAGATTCAAGATAATATCTTTCAACCGTTAGATTGAACTTAGCTTGTTACACACAAATGAAAAGTACTTTCATTTAGATATGGGTAACCGTACCTAAACGTGTAAACTTAGTTGGCTCAACAATAGTTAACCGAAGTTAGCCATATGAACACTTTCATATCAACCTTGTTCATCTTAATCACAACTAGTTCAAATGACTCAAATGAAACTAGTTATAGAGTTTTTCAATTGTTTATATTCTCATAGAAGTATACAAGACAAAATTGAAGCAAAATCGGTTTTGATTCACTCGAATCAATTCATCAACATTATGGCCACGGTTTGCAAATTGCATTCCTTATTATATAAATGTATTTGTTCATGAGTATGTAAACATACATAACCGATTTTAGAACTTAACCCACTCAAGTATGCAAACGGGGACGCATACCTAAGTTCCCGAACTTGGTCTTGTTCGCCAGTATGCAAACGGGTACGCATACTGTCGTTCATGACCGAACTCAGTTGAAATCAATACGCATACAGGTACGCAAACTATAGTTCCTAGACTTCAACTGTTGAATCAATACGCATACGGGTATGCATACTAAATTCCTGGACTTGGAATAAACTTGCAACAATTATCATACTGAAAATGCGTGGGTACAACAACCACACCCAATATTTAATTTGGCAATCTGAATAGACAAACTCCAATATACTCTCAAGAGAATCAACTAGACAGTCAGACTCAATCTAGAGAAAAGCATATCAAAGAGTTTTATATCTCTATCTCTTAATTCAATCCGCAATCAGCAAATATGAATTTGAAAGCCCGATTGAATATAAGAGGAATAACTTGAACGGTACCAAAGACCAATGTTCAAGGATCAATCAATTTCAATCAACAACCAAAGGTTGGATTTCCCAATTGATCGATTCAATGCACAACCTGTGATATTTCAATTATATAACAAAATATAACGGGGGAAATAAATAACACAGACACCAGAATTTTTATTAACGAGGAAACCGCAAATGCAGAAAACCCCGGGACCTAGTCCAGATTTGAACACCACACTGTATTAAGCCGCTACAGACATTAGCCTACTACCAATGAACTTCGGACTGGACTATAGTAGAACCCTAATCAATCTCACACTGATTCAAGGTACAGTTGCGCTCCTTACGTCTCTGATCCAAGCAAGATACTACGCACTTGATTCCCTTAACTGATCTCACCCACAACCTAGAGTTGCTACGTCCCAAAGTCGAAGACTTGATAAACAAATCTGTCTCACACATAAAAGTCTATTGAAATAGATAAATCTGTCTCCTACAGAAATACCTACGAGTTTTGTTCCATTTTTGATAAATCAAGGTGCATAGGAACCAATTGATAAACCAGACTTATTTTCCCGAAGAACAGCCTAGTGTTATCAATCACCTCACAATAATCTTAATCGTATGGTAGCGAAACAAGATATTGTGGAATCACAAATTATGAGACGAAGATGTTTGCGACTACTTTTTATCTTTCCTGTCGGAGAATAAATCTCGAGCCAATCTTAAAGAAGATAGTACTCAAATACGATAGAAACAGCAAGATCAGATCATGCAACTACACATAAAATAGTTGGGTCTGGCTTCACAATCCCAATGAAGTCTTGAAGTCGTTAACCTACAGGGTTTCGTGAAAAACCTAAGGTTAAAGGAGAATCGACTCTAACTTATACAACTAGTATCACACAGGAGGTGTGGGGATTAGGTTTCCCAGTTGCTAGAGTTCTCTTTTATATAGTTTTCAAATCAGGGTTTGCAATCTAAGTTACCTTGGTAACAAAGCATTCAATATTTACCGTTAGATGAAAACCTGAGTAGATTCAAGCTAATATCTTTCAACCGTTAGATCAAACTTAGCTTGTTATACACAAATGAAATGTACCCTCATTTAGGTTTATGTAACTGTACCTAAACGTGTACACCATGCTGGCTCAACTGTAGTTAACCGAGGTTAGCTATATGAACACTCTCATATCAACCATATTCATCTTTACCATAACTAGTTCAAATGACTCAAATGAAACTAGTTAAAGAGTTGGTCAATTGTTATATTCTCGTAGAAGTATACAAGAACACAATCGAAGAAAAATTTGTTTGATTCACTCGAATATATTCATGAACATTATAGCCACGGTTTGCAAAGAATGCTTTGCTTAATATATAAATGTATTAGTTCATGAACAAACCAATTCGAACTTTAACCACACAAGTATGGAAACGGATACGCATACTTAAGTAGCCGGTCTGAGTTTGGGCTCGCCAGTATAATAACGGGTACGGATACCTAAGTACACCTCCAAAACCCAGTAGAAATTCACGAACCTCTACCTTACGCAAGTATGCGTACCGGTATGTGTACTTGGTACACGGAATTTCACAACTACAAGTACGCATACAGGTATGCATACTTTAGTTCCGATCATGGATCACATACATGCAAGAATGCACACTATGTTTATAATCCAATGATGGTTAAGTATTCTAAACTCAATTTCAATAATTGAAACTTTCTTAATGGATGACAATAGCCGTTTTCACACACTATTAACATCAAAGCAATTTTCAAGATATTGAAATAATCATAACGAAACATTCCAAGTCTACACCAAATGATTGTATCACAGACACCATGTAAGATGTTACTCGACGATTTTCACATGATCATCTTTTGACTCTCGTAAAGAATATAAGATTAAAAAGACGAGGGTGCCCAAATATACCACAATCTTAAACTTTTCCACCTATAAGTCCTCTTACCGAAAGTGATTGTCTATGGACTGAGTCGAGACAATACAACGAATCGGTATTCACAATTTGTGTGATCGTCTATGGATATGAGATCGAGACAATACAACAATCAAAGTGTGATTACTTGATAATAGGTTCGGACTTAACCAAACTCTATAGGATCACTATCAAGTAATACGGAGTTAACGTTTGTGTAATTTACTTTAAATTATAATAACAACAATTATAATTATGGAAAACAAAAGTAAATGACACAGCAAGATTTTGTTAATGAGGAAACCACAAATGCAGAAAAACCCCGAGACCTAGTTCAAAATTGAATACTCTCAGAATTAAGCCGCTATACAAAATCACACCAACTTTGCATAGTTGAGACCAAGCAACTAAACCTATAGTTCACCTAGTTTCTTCAGTATCCCTGCGCTTCCGACATTCAATAAGTGCACGTACTGGAACAATTCCTTTGGTTCGTATTCCAAACAGTAAAGGAACAACAAAAAAATTCGGTAACAACTCTCTTCAATCTCAGTGATATGAGTTAGACAAAGGATCTTCTGTTTAATCCAATAAACTCCTTTGTCGGGTTTAGATCTATCTATCCAACAACTACCAAAGTAGCAGAGTTTAGATTTTGCAATAAATAATAGGATCTACCAAGATACTAAATACTGATGCCGATCTACGCAACTAATCAATCAAGTCTATCAAGATAAACTGATTATAGTTGGATCCCAGCCGATCAAGTTTTGTTTACACCAAAGATTATGAAACTAATAAGAAATCTTCTTTGTCTTCAAATCTTCTTAAATCTTCAATAAACACCTGCATACCATAACTTGAATCTCTTGTGATCAATCACGCACAGAACGGAGTCTGTTAACAATGGATTTTCACAAGACGTCTTTAGATCTACAAACAGTTTTAAAGATCCCGTCGACACTTCGATCTAGTTTGAGTGAATCTTATATCAGAAGAGAAGATTCTCAAGGATAAACAAACTAGGTGCAATCAAAGTTCAACAACCGTTAGTCAATCAAATCAAATCGAAAACTAATAATACTGCAATTATCTAGTTTCCCACCAACGGTACTCGTAGAGCATCTTGATCCCACAGAAGTCTTTAAACGAGTGGTCGTAAGAGATTTCGCCTAATTAGGGTACTTTCCTCTCCGAATAGACGGCTCCACCAGTAACAACACAACAAGGTAGTTTTGCTGGCTCTTAGGATAGTTTGCTTGAAATGCAAAATTGGGTATTTATAGACCAAGGAAGTTTGGACACCAAGGAATTTCCAAAACCGAAATATTCTTAAGATATGCAATATTTCCAAAATAGGTTTTCATAATTCCTGGAAATGCTCTGTCCAAAATGAACCAAAATCCTACTAGAAAATCTCCAATTAGTAAATGCACATTACCAATTTTTATTTTCCAGAGATATGCATTTTAATTGCTGGTAATTAAAAGCATATAAATTAACAACCTTAATTAAAAGATTCTCAACTTATTTTGGTCCGGGATCTCCTTAAGTTATTAAGGAATATCTTTGAACAATAAAAGATAAGAGTTACTGAACATGTTCAAAGTATGTCGAAATCTTATTTCTTTGTAAATCCTTTTTCATATTTACAATCTTGGAACCGATTATACCACACTTCCAAACAAGTTTAGAACTGGTTCATCTGATTTCCAAGAACTATGTGATTGATCAAATATCAAACACTAATCATGGGTTTACGGTTCTACCAAACATAAGGATCGGTTCTACCTTAATATGGTTATTGGGACCGGTTACATCAGTTACCAGGATCGGTTACATCAATTACCAGAACCGGTTACCATATTCTCATGGTATTACTTGTGATCTGTCACACCAGTTACCAGGATCGGTTACACCAATTACCAGGACCGGTTACACCAATTACAAGGATCGATTACACACTCTTTTGTGATCGGTTACACCAATTACTAGGATCGATCGGTTACACCAATTACTAGGATCGGTCACACCAATTACAAATATCGATCATACCATCTTAGGTGATTACTTAGGATCGGTTGCACTAATAAAAGTCATACCAATACATAAGTCAGGCATTGTGACTAGTTTTACCAAGATACATAACAAGTTATGATCTGTTCTACTAACTCACACATATTGGTAATCCAAAGATATGCAATGAATAACAATACAAATAAGCCTAGCGATTTCCCTTTCGATTTATAAAACAAGTTCATGAATGTACTTCCTTTAAACGAATGTAAACATTGTTTCCTAGGACGAAATCTTCACCCATACCCATACACATAATCACAATAGCATTCATACGATTATGTCGATGTCTTATATATGAAATTCAAAAGATAAGCTTTATACTTCGTATTTTAATTCCTTAACACTAAGTCTACTAGAGTATAATCATTCACAGCTTCGCAGTTATGTTTTCAATGTAGCACGACTTGAAAGATACGTTAGGAATGAAACAGTTCAAGTCACAATATTACTAACCTCAAGAGGAAGGATGATGTCGTCGATGTAGCTTGTTACTTCTTCACATTCTTCAAGTCTTCGAGTAATACTTGTATGTCTCATAATCCTAATCTTTCTAGCCTAACATATACGAAGTTGTCTCTAGTACATAATCAAGCGACTCTTTAATTGAGTTTTGATTCACTAAAATATGACAACCAAACTTGACATACCAACGCTTGGTGGGTTCAACCGAGCTATGCTCTAACAATCCCCCTTTGTCAATTTTAGTGACAAAACTCTTACAATCATATGGATAAACAAATTACAAAAATTCATTATACATACGCTTGATTCCAAGTTTCAACAGCACAATAACCTGCATATATTCAATCCATAAATGCCGCCGCTGTTGACATTATAATAACAAAGCTAATACTCCCCCTAAAGGTAAGATAGGTAGATTTTCAATCCGCACATCTTTGTTATTTCCCATTTGTAGTCCAAATAACTACAATCAACATATGATATGTTTCTCCCCCTTAGTCAATGCTTTACTCTTTCGTTAGATATAACGTTTAAGCACAATTGTCATTTCCTTAGTGATTACAAATCACTTGTTTACTCCATATATTTCTCCCCATTTTTTTTCAAAAAATGACAAAGGTCCGAGAAAATACCAAAACTGAAAGGATCTTACAAATCTAAAAGAATTGTATGCCACACCCCGCAATTCTGGCACTAGAACCTAGTCTAGAATCCCGGAGCGGCACTATCGTAGGTAACAAATTCGACAATTCTGAAATATCGATGCCCAAATCCAAGTGATAAATTAATTTCTTTTCTTCAGCTAGTGTCTTTGTATACTCTGTAGGGAGAGAGGGGAAAAGGGGTGAGCAACCACAGCCCAGTAGAGAACTTCCAAAATTAATATAGTGCAGCGGAAAAATATATCAAACGATGCATATAAAGCACAAACAAACAATTTCAGTCTTTCAATTATTTACTGATTTTTATTTCAAACTTTTACTCAATCACACTTCCAGTTTAAGTAATTAGCTTCTTAAATTATTTTAAAACATTTTATTAATTTTCGTTCAACCAAATATCACTTAGCAATTTCTTTATGTATTTTTAAACTACGTAGCTTTTCATTCTGTAAGTCTCGCATACTTCATTGTCTTAAATAGACTTTTCAACAAATCCTTAAATACTTTAAACTTACAACCACTGCCCACCGCGACATACACTATTTAAAGAGTTGTGGCCCTGAACTCGGCAAACTCGACAACCCCAATCTCTATCCATGGACCGCAGCCCAAATCATAATCAACCTTTAAACCAATTCGACAACCCCAAATCTGGTGCACCTCACAAGCGCAATAGCTATTGTGACCACACCGGTATTCATAAGCGCGATAGCTATTATGGATACCCGATCTCAACAAACACATCTCAACATACACATCTACTCCCCACCGGCATTTACAAGCCTGATCTCTTAGCAAGCAGATTACCTCATTTCACTACACCATCGACCAACTAATATTCTGGGACCAAAGATTATTGTTAACTTCATTTCTTTAAATCTTTTACTTATAAGCAATATATTTCTTTAAGTTTTCCGTTAACCATTTTTCTTTAGTTGGAACTCTTACTTCATTACTTTTCTTATATCTCAAGTATATTATTACTGTTCACAAAATGTTGCATCTAAATTACATTTTTGCACGTTAATGCTGTTGTTAATTAAATACGAGAGCACCCAAATTATCATGACTTGCTGCAAGTAGTTTTTAGCTTAGACAATTATGTCCGTGGTATAGTCAGCACGAGTAATCAAGTTAGGCACTCCACACCTTTAAATTAATTAACTAGTCATCATCTTTACAATGATATCCAATTAAGAGTTTCTACTAAAATCAAGTGTGATAGTATACGTATCTTCAATGATATTATTCAATGATATTAAGCCAATTCACCGTGTAGTGGTGATAGTTTCAAGTTTCTTTGTGTTCTAAGTTCTCGGATTAGAAAATCAACACTACAGATGATAGTTTTTGAAAAACAAAGCAACAAGCCATGATGGGAACGCCCAGCACTATTTAAATTAACAAGCCATGATAGTTTTAAAAAAACAAAGCAACAAGCAAAATCAGCTCCACCAATTTACGCATGATGCTCTCAAATGCGAGATTGGCTCAACTAATGGCAGTTTATTACAAAGTTAAGTGACTTGTATTACCTTCTTTATAATCAATCAAATTTCCCTGTCATTTGTGTTCTCATCGGATCACAAGACTGATTTTACAAGTCCTTGGTTTACGGAAATTTCTCTTTCCGAGATAAATTTTATTGGTTTCTCAAAATCTTCCTTTATTTTCGATAATATCCTTTGTTTTTTTAAAATACTTTCCATATTTCCGGAAATCAATATTAATGGTAATCTATTTTCGGATCATGATTCCATTATTTAAAAAAAAAAAAAGATAAACTAAAATAAAAATATTAGTTACTGATGTTATATTTTACATCAAGTACTCCTTTAGTATGGTCAGTTGAACTGTCTACAGAAGCTTCTTTAGTTCCTTGAACTACGTATGTCAGTCCTTCTGTTCTATCTACCAATGAAAGTTTTCTTCTCATGGGTTCGGTGCCCAGTACGTACATCATTTCCGGTCTTACTTAATAACCTTGTATTGGTTTTCATTTATTCTTATTGGTGTGTCAAAGATTTCTTACCAACAATCGTCTTTCTATTTTGGCATCATCAAAAGATGTTCTTATTTCATCGGTATTCTTATATCCGGCTCTAAGAAGATCCTCGTGTTCCATTCTTGAATTTTTATCTAGGATCAAATTATTCACACCTTGCTCCATCCCTTATGAGCTAATATATTCTTCAAATTTGATCATTTTTACTATTATTTGCAATAATCGTCCATGGCATGCTATAGTTCTGAGTTTACTGTAAACTCTCTCTCCCCATGGGTTTTCCTTAAAATCTTTCTAATTCATTCAAGCCAGAAAACTCTCTTAGACAATTAGTCATCTATCACTAAATCTCAGTGACTGACTGTTATCTCTTCTAATCAAACTTATTATCTGAGTTTTTAAATCTAATCATCGTTCTTGATGTTTTATCATCTCTTTTTGAACCCATTATCCAATGTTCTTCTAATTAAAGAGGGAACCAGTTCAAATTTCGTGGCCGTGGCTAATACACAGTTCCGTTTGGCAGTTGTTCCGTTTGGCAGTTGTTCAAGTTACAGTTCTCAACAATTTTGTAGCCTGTGAAGCGTGCATTATGAAGTTTGGTCGATGTTCTTGCTCAGGTAAATGTAATACTGCTCCAAGCATTATTAAATTATTTTTTGAAGTGACGCCGTTGGTTATTCATCATAGAAGTGACGACCAAGTCAAGAAGAGGCTCCAAGGAAATCAACCTTATCGTTAATTGTTCAAGTTGCACACTACGTTTCTCTACATGTCCAACTTGCGGGGGAGTATTGGAATATATTCTCCATGTACAAGATATCGAGGCGACCGTGTGAGCCGAGGTGACCGTAAAGACTTACCGATGAAGAGAAGGTTAATTGGCCGTGCACTTCACGTAAAGTAGCGAAGATAAAGTGAGAGATTCTATAGATAATTATGCAATCAATTATCTAGCTATTATTACCTAGTCAAACAAAATATTGAGATATTATGTTATCTCCTAGGTTTAGTTAACTCTATAAATTAGAGTCCTAAAGTAAATGTAAAACCATCTCAGTATCAACTGATGATCAATAACATTTCACCCTTTGGAGTTTCTCAGTGGACGTAGGTCTAGATGGCCGAACCACTTTAATTCTCATGTCTTCTTTATTTATGTTTGATTCATCTTGTTTAATCGATGATCCGTCTCAATGATACCATAATTTATTCTGGTATCAGAGCGGGGAGATCCGCTCAATTGCTTCCGCTATCTATTTTTTTACATTTACATTAGGACTCTAATTTATAGAGTTAACTAAACCTAGGAGATAACATAATATCTCAATATTTTGTTTGACTAGGTAATAATAGCTAGATAATTGATTGCATAATTATCTATAGAATCTCTCACTTTATCTTTGGTACTTTACGTGAAGGCACGGCCACTTAACCTTCTCTTCATCGGAAAGTCTTCACGGTCACCTCGGCTCACACGGTCGCCTCGATATCTTGTACATGGAGAATATATTCCAATAAGCACAAAATTGTATATAATTAAAATTTAAATACAACAAACCCTTACGGCATATATATATCAGTAGATAGCGAAGATGATGCAAATAAAAACATGCCAAAATAGTTTAGTTTTTAGTATTACGTAGAAATCCCTACCTCAATCGCTTTAAAATCCCGAAACAGTGGTCAAATCCATTATGATAGCAAGAAAAAATCTTCATTAACTCCAAACTTTACTACGTCGACCGGATACGAAAACAATAGAGAAGGAAAGGGTGATGATATAAGTTTCTTAGCTAGGTTTTTACTTGCGTCAAAACTCAAAACAGAGAACGAAAGAAAGACGAGTAGGAGAGGTCGGCCAGTCCTCTCTTTTTTAGGTTTTGTTTTATGTACTGTCGATATATACATACGATACATATTTAGGAAAAGGGTGAAAAATGTGGTGAGTTCATGTACAAACGATAGAAAAACCCGTGTACTAGGTTTGACAAAAAGTCAACATAAAACTCACACCTTAATATATATTTATTTTATTAATTCACTTTATCTCTTTTTTCTGTATTATTTACTTAGATATATATAAGCCATAAAACGTATGTACACATTTCTTTTCTTTTCTTAGAGAGTCGGTTTTGGCGGAAGCGCATTTTAAATAGACGGATTATGACATTGTATAACCTATAAGAGTTAAGCACGAAGTTTCAAATACCATTTTAGACAACCAATATCAAAACCGAAATTACAAGTAATTTGGTTTTAATATGTTATCAAGGAAACAATTGCCCGAAGCAATTTTCCCCAATAGTTTAACAAATTGACTAAGAAACTTAGTTCCCTTGCTAAACTGATTGCACAAATACAATCGCTTATTTCGATAAGACCAAAATAAAGATCAGAATTAACTTTATTTTTCTCATCAGGCCCTATTTATTCAGATAATAACTTAGACCTCTCACTTTAGACAAGACAAATACTAGGTTAGTTAACTAATATTTCTTGTCAAGGCATTCTATTAGACTTGAATAACCGAATCCTTTTCTTTTGATAAGTCTAACTAAGATCAGAATTAACTTAGTTTCTCTTATCCGGAATCGAATTGGACTAAACAAATGATCCCGTATTTTGTTAAGCCATAAACAATACATACAAACCAAATAAATTGACTTTCACAATTATTTCTCTTAACCGGAAGCAATTGAAATAAACATAGACATTAAAGCACCGCAATTGCACCAAAATTTCGTTAAGTCTAAAACAATCGATACCAAACAATAAAGAAAGATATCAAACCAGTTTTTCTTAACCGGAAACAATTGAATCACACACACACACATACATCCATACACACATAATGTAATAAACACCAATTGTACTGAATTTTGTTAAGAAAAAGAAAGATATATGCAATAAACTCAAGCTTTTCTTAAACAGGAAAACGATTAACTAACAAATTCGTTACCTCAAATTCCGCATCCTCTTCTCCCTAGAAAGATATATCATTAAGCGCAAGTTCAAGTTAGAACTCTCCCCCATTTTGTTGTCATCCTCTCGCAGAACAAAAGAACAACAACAAAACCAACCTTTACCAGAGAAAGGTTGAATTGGTTTTAACTAATGCGTTCCAATAGCAAAAGTTGAAAAACCAAAACACATATGCTTTTATGTTAAACACAATGATTCAACATATTGTGACTTTTTCACATATGAGTTTCAATCGGAACACCTTATGATCCTTTGATAAAGCCTACCAACATGGGCTAGAACTTAATCCCGCTAAATAAAAAAGCCACAAAAACCATAAGGGTTCACACATCATATGAGATCGAATATTAAGGTTAAGAAAAACCGAAATCAAACATCCCATAAACACATAGCAATAATATAAAGCATTCAAGCACATGCTATGTAATCGAAAAACTATCACAAGAAAATTTATAAAATAATAATAATTTTATTCATAAATAATAGATAGTTTTATTCAGCAATAGTCCTTACACAATAATTGAAAGAAATCAAAAAATGATGTCTACTTTGTTTGGATTAAGTATTATAGCATATAATTAATCTCTAGTGGTTCTCTTATTGTTCACTGAAGTTTCTTCAGAGCACTGATTCTTGAGTCTTCTCTTTTTTTTCCAGGAGATTGAGTCTTTGTTTCAAAAGATTCACTTCCACAATCAACTTCAAAATATTTGACTCAAGCCACTTCTCATTCTTTTCAGAAGCTTCCAATTGTTCTCGAGCAATCTCAAAATCTCTCATTAAATAGAACATGAGATCAAGTGATATGTGATTCCTCTTATGTTCACTTGAGTAGTAGCACATAATCTCAGTGGAAAGACATGTTTCAAGCTTCTGTAATTGTGAATTGATATCAATAGTATCTTCACCCATCTTTAACCGCAGTTCTAAGATGTTTTACATATCAAATTGAACTTGGTTTCCAAGTTTTTTAAGACACCTAATCAAGGTATTTTTATTTGATAAACTTTGTGAACATATACACTTTCGGAAATAAAAGTGAAAGTTTTCCGAAACAGTGTAATTAAGAGGGTCCGAAAATAATTTACCCAGTTTTGGACATGAGCTTTCCTAAGATCGAAAGTATTCTTCTAAAAATAGAAAAAGTATTTCAAAACTAGAAAAATACTTTAGATGTTCATGATATAGATAGATAAAGTACAGAATATACTTTTCTCATATTCCAGTGCTTTTTTAAGAATTTCCCATTTTATTTATATCGAGCACTTTAGATGGGAAATTCCGATCAACAAACTTGTTGAGGTGAGCACTTGATTGCTCATCTTTGTTTTTGGGACATGATCTATCATGATGTTTTTGAACATCTTTCTTTCTGAAACTATTCCAAGAATAGTCTTTTTCCCTTAAGTCACAACTTGATCTGATGCAACAGTAAGATCATGAGTGTGACAAGAATTCTTTTGAGTCACGAATGAGCAGAACTCTTATATCGTCCCAAAAAAATCTTGGAATATGACATGACCTTTTGATGAGATTGTTTCCTTGATTCTGATTAAGACATTTGATAACCAGCAAAACAACATGATTTGAAATCATTTGTTTGAGTACATTTCTGCTGAATATTGCCATGGTCAGTAGGATAATCCTTGTCAAATGTTGTCCTTGACCAGATATTAGCGATTGGATTATTCCTTGAAATACATCTCTCTTGATTCTTGCAAGCAATTAGACTATTAGAATCAGGATGTCGTTAATTAGATAAGAGATTCCGGAAATTACATATCCTTTTCTTAACTAATCGATTTGTTCTGATTCGATTATTGTCAAATCCTTCAGATTTAGTTTCAATAGAAAATGGAGTAATATTTTCATCTTGAAATAGACTAGATGTGATTACCATCATGTTATGAGGTTCATGAACTTCAAGAATTTCTTGAGAGACAGCTTCTTCATGCAACCTGGTTTTTATCAGAGATTCTCTGATGATTCTCTCGACAGATGGATAATAAATATTATCCTTTAAATTATATTTTTCAGAAAGCTTTATGAAAAATTTAATCTCATCACTGTCATCTGAGTCTGACCTGTCTGACCCCAAGTATTTGTTTTCTTATTAACCCATCATGATTGATATTTCCTGAGTTGTGTCCAATCAATGAACTAACAGAGCTGAGCTATTTACCAGGTTTTGAAAACAAATAGCCTTTCTAAAGTATATCATCTTCTTGCTCTACGTTAACTGAATCACCCATTAGATTCAATTCTTATAGGTTGGATAGCACCAAACACAGATTGTTAGATCTTTTCGTGTTTGCCTGCTCTGATACCAATTGAAAAGGCGAGGGTACCCAAATATACCACAATCTTAAACTTTTCCACCTATAAGTCCTCTTACCAAAAGTGATTGTCTATGGACTGAGTCGAGACAATACAACGAATCGGTATTCACACTTTGTGTGATCATCTATGGATACGAGATCGAGACAA
The DNA here is from genome assembly GCA_023531105.1 of Papaver atlanticum. NCBI lineage: Eukaryota > Viridiplantae > Streptophyta > Magnoliopsida > Ranunculales > Papaveraceae > Papaver > Papaver atlanticum. The sequence continues at coordinate 957,312 of JAJJMB010014087.1, forward strand.
TACAACAATCAAAGTGTGATAACTTGATAATAGGTTCGAACTTAACCAAACTCTATAGGATCACTATCAAGTAATACGGAGTTAACGTTTGTGTAATTTACTTTAAATTATAATAACAACAATTATAATTGAGGAAAACAAAATTAAATGACACATCAAGATTTTGTTAACGAGGAAAACACAAATGCAGAAAACCCCTGGGACCTAGTCAAGAATTGAATACTCTCAGAATTAAGCCGCTATACAAAATCAAACCAACTTCGTATAGTTGATACCAAGCAACTAAACCTATAGTTCGCCTAGTTTCTTCAGTATCCTTGCGCTTCCGACATTCAATAGTGCACGCACCGGAACAATTCCTTTGGTTCGTATTCCAAATAGTAAAGGAACAACAAATCTGTTCGGTAACAACTCTATTAAATCTCAGTGATATGAGTTAGACAAAGGCTCTTCTGTTTAATTCAATAAACTCCTTTTTCGGGTTTAGATCTATCTATCCAACAACTACCAAAGTAGCAGAGTTTAGATTTTGCAATCAATAATAGGATCTACCAATATACTAAATACTGATGCCGATATACGCAACTAATCAATCAAGTCTATCAAGATAACCCGATTATAGTTGGATCCCAGCCGATCAAGTTTTGTGCACACCAAAGATTATGAAACCAATAAGAAATATTCTTTGTCTTCAAATCTTCTTAAATCTTTAATAAACACCTGCACACCACAACTTGAATCTCTTGTGATCAATCACGCACAGAATGGAGTCTGTTAACAATGGATTATCACAAGACGTCTTTAGATCTACAAACAGTTCTAAAGATCCCGTCGACACTTCGATCTAGTTTGAGTGGATCTTATATCAGAAGAGAAGATTCTCAAGAATAAACAAACTAGGTGCAATCAAAGTTCAACAACCGTTAGTCAATCAAATCAAATCAAAAAACTAATAATACTGCAATTATCTAGTTTCCCACCAACGGTACTCGTAGAGCTTCTTGATCCCACAGAAGTCTTTAAACGAGCGGTCATAAGAGATTTCGCCTAATTAGGGTACTTTCCTCTCCGAATAGATGGCTCCACCAGTAATAACACAACAAGGTAGTTTTGCTAGCTCTTAGGATAGTTTACTCGAAATCCAAACTTGGGTATTTATAGACCAAGGAAGTTTGGACACCAAGGAATTTCCAAAACCGAAATATTCTTAAGATATGCAATATTTCCAAAATCGGTTTTCATAATTCCTGGAAATGCTCTGTCCAAAATTAACCGAAATCCTACTAGAAAATCTCCAATTAGTAAATGCACATTACCAATTTTTATTTTCCAGAGATATGCATTTTAATTGCTGGTAATTAAAAGCATATAAAATTAACAACCTTAATTAAAAGATTCTCAATTTATTTCGATCCGGGATTCTCCTTTAGCTATTAAGGAATATCTTTGAACAATAAAAGATAAGAGTTACTGAATATGTTCAAAGTCTGTCGACATCTTATTTCTTTGTAAATCCTTTTTCATATTTACAATCTTGGAACCGATTATACCACACTTCCAAACAAGTTTAGAACTGGTTCATCTGATTTCCAAGAACTATGTGATTGATAAAATATCAAACACTAATCATGAGTTTACGGTTCTACCAAACACAAGGATCGGTTCTACCTTAATATGGTTACTAGGACCGGTTACATCAGTTACCAGGATCGGATACCATATTCTCATGGTATTACTTGTGATCGGTCACACCAGTTACCAGGATCGGTTACACCAATTACCAGGACCGGTTACACCAATTACAAGGATCGATTACACACTCTTTTGTGATCGGTTACACCAATTACTAGGATCGATCGGTTACACCAATTACTAGGATCGGTCACACCAATTACAAATATCGATTATACAATCTTAGGTGATTATTTAGGATCTGTTGCACTAATAAAAGTCATAACAATACATAAGTCAGGCATTGTGTTTAGTTTTACCAAGATACATAACAAGTTATGATCGGTTCTACTAACTCACACATATTGGTAATCCAAAGATATGCAATGAATAACAATACAAATAAGCCTAGCAATTTCCCTTTCGATTCATAAAAAAAGTTCATGAATGTACTTCCTTTAAACGAATGTAAACATTGTTTCCTAGGACGAAATCTTCACCAATACCCATACACATAATCACAATAGTATTCATACGATTATGTCGATGTCTTATATATGAAATTCAAAAGATAAGCGTTATACTTCGTATTCTAATTCCTTAACACTATGTCTACTAGAGTATAATCATTCACAGCTTCGCAGTTATGTTTTCAATGTAGCACGACTTGAAAGATACGTTAGGAATGAAACAGTTCAAGTCACAATATTACTAACCTCAAGAGGAAGGATGATGTCGTCGATGTAGCTTGTCACTTCTTCAAATTCTTCAAGTCTTCGAGTAATACTTGTATGTCTCATAATGCTAATCTTTCTAGCCTAACCTATACGAAGTTGTCTCTAGTACATAATCAAGCGACTCTTTAATTGAGTTTTGATTCACTAAAATATGTCAACCAAACTTGACATACCAACGCTTGGTGGGTTAAACCGAGCTATGCTCTAACAAAGATGAACTTGGTTGAAGCGAATATTTACCAACACGTATTCCGAGAAATATGTAAGTGAGTTAATCTCATCTCGAAATCTCTAATGTGTATATTCGAAAACTATCGTAATACGACTTTTGTCTCAATATAGGAGATAAAGTAGAAATAGACTTTCCAAGTGATAAATGAGTTTTAGTCTCCACATACCTTTTGTTGATGAATGTTCCACAAGCTTTCCTTAGTAGTTCTTCGTCTTCAATTGATGAACGCCATGAAGTCTAATGTTTAACTACACAATCTATCCTAATCCGAGACATCACTATAAGTACACTAGAAATCAAGACTTATAGTTTTGATCACTAACATTGACAAACAAGCTTGAGATAGCAACGCTTGCGAGTTCGACCGAGCAGTGCTCTAACAATCTCCCCCTTTGTCAATTTTAGTGACAAAACTATCAATACATATGGATTACAAAATAAATAAACTTTGTAGCTTCTCATCCAAATGCTTGATCTCATTGGTTCTTCAACGTTACTCGAAATCTTCGTCACTTCCAAGTATTCCAATGATTCCAAATGTGTTCAATTCCCATCTTTGTTGTTGAAGATCCGTAGCAATAACAATGAGAAAACAGTTGCTCTCAATCATTGTTATACAGTGTCATAGTATCATTATACATCATCAAAGTTCAATTGTATCACAACTTTGACAACAATACTATGGTGATATGTATCACTCCCCCTTAGTCAATACTTCATCTCACATGAAAACCACCCCCCTTACATAATGATCCGTAAACCATATGTATTTGTAGTGTGAACTACACATTAATTCTCCCCCTTTTTGTCAATAAAAATTGGCAAAGGTACGAAAACTAGTGGGATCCTCATGAAATTTCCATAGAGATACTTCAAGACCAAAAGAGAACAACATATCAACTTGTTTAGATGCCATCAAATAACCGAAACTAAATGCATTCATCAAGGAGTTTATAAAGATACAAGATAACCCCTACAATATTCCACAACCGCACTCCCCACAAAGATTTGGCAATTAAGCACAAGTTCAATTAAGAACTCTCTCCCATAAAATGTCATTCCCGAAGGAACAACAAGAGCGACCTTACTTTTACAAGAAAATAAGGACTTCTTTGGACATTAACAAATCACATGAAACATGAATTTGTATCCAAAAATCTCAATTGAATTAACCACAAGGAAAATGATCACTTCAATTGGTCATGCTCAACATAATAGAACTTATGGAGCAACACATTACATACACAAAGATGTGGATCAGGGAAAGACCAATACTGCGGAATAATCAAAGATTCATTCTATTTTTCATCACTATTTGCACAATGACATATAATAGACTTAATCTTTGTAAACAAAAGTTCATCCTTTCTTCCATAAATATTTGCATAATGACATAAAAGGCGTAACTTTTGTAGTTAAAAGTTCATTCTATCTTTTATCAATACTTTTATACCGACATATAATAGAGTTAACTTTTGAACAAATATGGGACAGTCAAGGTTCACGGATGTAAACAACATATCACATAACAATTTGCAATATATAAAATCATAAAGATTAATACTGCAAAAATCATCTTCCAAATGAACTTTAGAATTTAAACAAATAAATCTAAAAACATTGCAAGATGAAAAACGTTGGCAATAGTTATGTGTACTCACAATAATAGCTATTCCAAACCCTAGTTATCCTTCTTAAAACACAAGAATAAATTCTAATAAGAAGTTTCCTAGATTTTGAGACCTCTGAAAAATTCTTTATCGTCCCCGAACTCCTTGTCGTCAACATCCATGGGAACATAAGGTTCATGAAGAAAGGAGTCGATTCCAACAAACCTTTTGAACTGATGTCGAACCCGGGCCTTCTGAATTTCAAGAGTTCTCAAAGCAATAGCCTTTATTTCCTTAATCTCCTTCCTTGTTTCCTTCAACTCTTCAAGAACACCAGAAAACTTCTGAGTTTGAAGGAACAACTCTTGGCTTTCTCATATTCCTTTTTTTTCTTTTCAAAGTTGGAGGTAACGGAGTTTTATATTTTTCCTTCATGATTGATGGCTTAACAATCATATTAACATATTTTCCATCAAAAGACATAATGTTCGGAGTATCCATATGAGAGGAATTGTGAGAGGAAATCACAAGATAGTCTCAACAAGAAGTCTTATGATAAAAAGAGTTTCAAGTGAAGGAAAAAGGAATGTAGGGTTACGGAACTTTAAACACACAAGTTCACGCACGCACAACTCTCAAACCTAAAGAGGGTAGAATTGTCGAGAATAACCCTCTTTTATTGATTAAATAGGGAAATCCTTTCCAATATCAATTAGATATGAAAGGAAGCACGAATTCCAGACTTGCAAAGCTCAACAGAGCAAAAAGGAAAAACAGAAAATCAAAACAATCTATAACAAATTTCTTTTCCTAAAGCCTGAGGTGTGCATAATCTTGTCTCTTTTGATCAGGCACATGATACAAGATGCACTAACCAACACAATTAAGTTGTGCTGGGGTGAATAATTATCTGTCCACCATAACCCTTTCGATAGGAATTCATAGAGCCCTGCTTCTCAGAGTGTTTAGACCATAAATTTCTCTCTAATGATCTAGTCTTTTCTTTGGAAACTAACTTCTTTGAAGAAGAGATGTGTTTACATAACTCAGATTTTTGAACAAGTTTGAGCTTGTTTGCTAATCGATTCACTTTTCGTTGAAGTTTGTTGACATATCCCATTTTTTGTTTGAACTTGAAACACTTTGAAAGTTCATAACCTTTGAGAGAACAATAAGAGCATGTAAACATAAAAGATGATTCAGACGCCCGGGATGTGTATGCAGCTAGACACATAGTGGAACCTGAAAAATCAGAAAAGGAGTTTCCAGAAGAAACAGATAGATCCATTTTTTTCTTCCAGACCGGTTGAGGTTTCTTCTGAAAGAATATCAAGATTGATGTATGTATTGCAACAATTATCAAAATCAATATCTTTACAAAGAAGTGCAACGCTTGACTTTTCGCTTTCATTAGAATCATAGTTGTCAGACATTTCATCAAGAGTTGCAGCAAGACCTTTGTTCCCAGTGTATTTTTTTTACGATTTGGACACTCATTTGCAAAATGACCAAAACCTTTACACTTAAAGCACTGTGGCATATCCTCGTCATCAATCTCATCAATATCCCTGTTTTTAGGAGGAACACGATTATGAGATTTAACTGATGACCTAGGTTTATCTCTGGAGAACTGTTTACTTCTCTTCAAAAGAAGATCTCTAAACTGTCTTGTAATCAAGGAGACTGGCTTGTCAAGATCTTCATCCGATGAATCAGCCTCAGTAAGATCATCTTCAGAGATGTAAACACTTTTATTTTTATCAAGTAATTTAGTGTTATTTTGCGCTTTGAAGGCAACATCCTTTCCGGATTTGGATGTATGCTCATGATCAAAGATCTTTAACTTCCCAACCAGAGTATTTCTTGAAAGAGTTGCAAGGTTATTACCTTCAACGATGGCATTCTTCTTAGAATCGTATCTAGATGACAGCGATCTGAGAATTTTCATCACAATGTCCTTTTCAGGAATAGTCTTACCCAACGTAAAAGATGCATTAACAATTTCAGACACTTTGTGATTAAACTCATCAAATGAATCTTAATCTGCCATACAAAGGTTTTCCCAATTAGAATTTAAGTTTTGCAGCCTAGCTTATTTTTCACAGGTATTCCCTTCAAATACAGTTTCTAAGATATCCCAAGCATCTTTAGACTTTGAGAAAGTAGTCACATGATGCTGGAGCTCTGGGGTAATGGAATGAATGATAGCATTCATCCCATCATAATTTTGCTTTGCAGCAAGAATCTCGGTAGCATCATATCTACCAATATCCTTTGGAACTGTTATATCTCCTTCTGTAATAACCGGAGGATTATAGCCACTAACCACATAAACCCATGATTGAAAATCACGCGCTTGAATAAAGGAACGCATAGAGATTTTCCACCATAAGTAATTTGAGCCATTGAAGACTGGTGGTATGTTTATAGAGATAACACTTTTTTTCCATATTCAGATCGCTACAAACACAGACTTATAAGGTCTTTAATGTGTTTGCCTGCTCTGATACCAATTAAAAATGCTGGGGTACAACAACCACACCCAATATTTCGTTTGGCAATTTGAATAGACAAACTACAATATACTCTCAAGAGAATCAACTAGACAGTCAGACTCAATCTAAAGAAAAGTATATCAAAGAGTTTTATATCTCTATCTCTTAATTCAATCCACAATCAGCAAATAGGAATTTGCGAGCCCGATTGAATATAAGAGGAATAACTTGAACGGTACCAAAGACCAATGTTCAAAGATCAATCCATTTCAATCAACAACCAAAGGTTGGATTTACCAATTGATCGATTCAACGCACAACCTGTGATATTTTAATTATATAACAAAATATAATGCGGAAAAGAAATAACACAGACACCAGAAGTTTTGTTAACGAGGAAACCGCAAATGCAGAAAACCCACGGGACCTAGTCCATATTTGAACACCATACTGTATTAAGCCGCTACAGACACTAGCCTACTACCAATGAACTTCGGACTGGACTGTAGTTGAACCCTAATTAATCTCACACTGATTCAAGGTATAGTTGCGCTCCTTACGTCTCTGATCCCAGCAAGATACTATGCACTTGATTCTCTTAGCTGATCTCACCCACAACCAAGAGGTTCTACGACCCAAAGTCGAAGACTTGAAAAACAAATCTTTCTCACACAGAAAAGTCTATTGGAATAGATAAATCTGTCTCCCACAGAAATACCTACGAGTTTTGTTCCGTATTTTGATAAATCAAGGTGCACAGGAACCAATTGATAAATCAGACTTATATTCCTGAAAAACAGCCTAGTATTATCAATCACCTCATAATAATCTTAATCGTATGCTAGCGAAACAAGATATTGTGGAATCACAAACGATGAGACAAAGATGTTTGTAAATACCTTTTATCTTGCCTATCGGAGAATAAATCTCGAGCCAATCTTAAAGAAGATAGTACTCAAATACAATAGAAACAGCAAGATCAGATCATACAACTACAGAGAAAATAGTTGGGTCTGGCTTCACAATCCCAATGAAGTCTTTAAGTCGTTAACCTACAGGGTTTCGTGAAAAATTTAAGGTTAAAGGAGAATCGACTCTAGCTTATACAACTAGTATCACACAGGAGGTGTGGGGATTAGGTTTCCCAGTTACTAGAGTTCTCCTTTATATAGTTTTCAAATCAGGGTTTGCAATCTAAGTTACCTTGGTAACAAAGCATTCAATATTCACCGTTAGATGAAAACCTGATTAGATTCAAGCTAATATCTTTCAACCGTTAGATCGAACTTAGCTTGTTATACACAAATAAAATGTACCCTCATTTAGGTTTATGTAACCGTACCTAAACGTGTACACCATGTTGGCTCAACCATAGTTAACCGAGGTTAGCTATATGAACACTCTCATATCAACCATATTCATCTTAACCATAACTAGTTAAAATGACTCAAATGAAACTAGTTAAAGTGTTGTTCAATTTATTTATTCTCATAGAAGTATACAAGAACACAATCGAAGAAAAATTGGTTTGATTCACTCGAATCAATTCATGAACATTATAGCCACGGTTTGCAAAGAATTCATTCTGAAAAAGTGGGGGTACAACAACCTCACCTAATAATTCTCTTAGCAATCTGTATGGACTAACTCCAATATACTTTTAAGAGAATCAACCAGACAGTCAGACTCAATCTTAATAAAAAGTATATCAAACAGTTATATCTAAATTTATCGATTCAATACTTACTCAAGCAAATAGAAATCTGCGGGTGTAATTGAATACAAGAGAAATTAACTTGAACGGTACTAAAGACCAATGTTCAAGTATCAATCAATTTCAATCAACAACCAAAGGTCGTATTTCCCAATTGATTGATTCAACGCACAACCTGTGGTATTTTAATTATATAACAAAATATAATGAGGAAAAGAAATAACACAGACACCAGAAGTTTTGTTAATGAGGAAACCGCAAATGCAGAAAAACCCCGGGACCTAGTCCAGATTGAACACACACTGTATTAAGCCACTACAGGCACTAGCCTACTACAAACTAACTTCGGTATGGACTGTAGTTGAACCCCAATCAATCTCACACTTATCCAAGGTACAGTTGCGCTCCTTACGTCTCTGATCCCAGCAGGATACTACGCACTTGATTCCCTTAGCTGATCTCACCCACAACTAAGAGTTGCTACAACCCAAATTCGAAAACTTTAATAAACAAATCTGTATCACACAGAAAAGTCTACAGGAATAGATAAATCTGTCTCCCACAGAAATACCTACAAGTATTGTTCCGTCTTTTGATAAATCAAGGTGAACAAGAACCAATCGATAACCCGGACTTATATTCCTGAAGAACATCCTAGAATTATCAATCACCTCATAATAATCTTAATAGACTAGCGAAACAAGATATTGCGGAATCACAAACGATGAGACGAAGATGTTTATGACTACTTTTCTATCTTTCCTATCGGAGAAATTAATCTCGATCCAATTTTACCATTGTACTCAATATGATAGAAATAGCAAGATCAGATCATGCAACTATAGAGAAAATAGTTGGGTCCGGCTTCACAATCCCAATGAAGTCTTCAAGTCGTTAACCTACAGGGTCTCGGTAGAAACCTAAGGTTAAAGTAGAATTGACTCTATCTTATACAACTAGTATCACACAGGAGGTATGGGATTAGGTTTCCCATTTGCTAGAGTTCTCCTTTATATATTCTCCAAATCAGGGTTTGCAATCTAAGTTACCTTGGTAACAAAGAATTCAATATTCATCGTTAGATGAAGACCTGATTAGATTCAAGCTAATATATTTCAACCATTAGATCGAACTTAGCTTGTTAGACACAAATGAAATATAAGTCATTTTGGTTTGAGTAACCGTACCTAAACGTGTACAAGTCGTTGGTTCAACAGTAGTTAACCAAATGGTTAGCCATATGAGCACTTTCATATCAACCTTATTCATCATCACCTTAACTAGTTCAAATGACTCAAAAGAACTAGTTAGAGAGTTGTTCAATTGCTTAGATCTCATAGAAGTATACAAGACACAATCGAAGCAAAATCGGTTTTGATTCACTAAAATCGATTCATGAACTTTATAGCCACGGTTTGCAAATATGCATTCCTTAGTTTATATATATTTAAGTTCACGAATAAACCAATTTTAGAAAGTAACACACTTAAGTATGCATACGGGTATGCGTACTTAAGTAACCGGATTTGAGTTTTTTTGGTTTCCAAACTCAGCAGAAATTCACGGACATGAACTTTCCGCCAGTATGCGTATGGGTACGCATACTTAGGTAACCGGATTAAGTTGGTTTTGATTTCCAAACTCAGCAGAAATTCACGGACGTGAACTTCCGCCAGTATGCATACGGGTACGCATACTTACCCAGTCTCCATCAACCATTTAGTACACACACAAGTATGCATACATTTGGTTCCCGGTTTTGGACTTATACACTAATGCACGAACACATTATATGCTTATATCCAAGGATGGTTACATGTTCTAAACTCTTTATTTCAATCATTGAAACATTCTTAGAGGATGTTAAATAGAGGTTATTCACACAATATTTTTCATCAAAGCAATTTTCAAGATATTGAAATAATCAACATGACTTTCGTCACTTGTAAAGATGAACTTGGCCAAAGCGAAAGCTTACCAACACATATTTCGAGAAATAGATAAGCAAGATAAACTCGGCTCGAAATAGCAAATGTATATAATCGAAGTCTTTATAGAAATACGACTTTTGTCTCAAGATAGGAGATAGAGTAGATAGACTTTTTTAGTGATAGATAAGTTCAACTCTCCATATACCTTTTAGTCGATGAAGTTCCACCAGTTCCGTGAGTAGTTCTTCGTCTTTGTATGATGAATGTCGTGGAGTCTAGAGCTCAACTACACTTTCTATCCTAATCCGAGACTTAGCTATAAGTAGACTAGAAATCAAGACTTATAGTTTTGGCAACTAAACTTGACAACAAGCTTGAGATAACAACACTTGCGAGTTCGACCGAGCAATGCTCTAACACATTCATTAATATATAAATGTATTAGTTCATGAAAACACTTTAACCACTCAAGTATGCAAACGGGTACGCATACTTAAGTAGCCGGTCTGAGTTTGGGTTCGCCAGTATGCAAACGGGTACGCATACCTAAGTACACTTCCAAAACCCAGCAGAAATTCCCGTACCTATACCTTACGCAAGTATGCGTACCGGTATGTGTACTTGGTACACGGAATTTCACAACTACAAGTACACATACGGGTATGCATACTTTAGTTCCGGTCATGGATGACAATAGCCGTTTTCACACACTATTAGCATCAAAGAAATTTTCAAGATATTGAAATAATCATAACGAAACATTCCAAGTCTACACCAAATGATTGTATCACACAAACCATGTAAGATGTTACTCGGCGATTTTCACATTATCATCTTTTGACTCTCGTCAAGAATATAAGATGAACTTGGTTGAAGCGAAAGCTTACCAACACATATTCCGAAAAATATGTAACGAGTAAATCTCAGCTCGAAATCTCAAATGTGTATAATTGAAAACTATCGTATTACGACTTTTGTCTCAATATGGGAGATAAAGTAGAAATCGACTTTCCAAGTGATAGATGAGATTTAGTCTCCACATACCTTTTGTTGATGAAGTTCCACAAGCTCCCCTTAGTAGTTCTTCGTCTTCAATTGATGAACGTCATGAAGTCTAAGGCTCAACTACACAATCTATCCTAGTCCGAGACATCATTATAAGTAGACTAGAAATCAAGACTTATAGTTTTGATCACTAACATTGACAAACAAACTTGAGATAGCAACGCTTGCGAGTTCGACCGAGCAGTGCTCTAACAAATACAAGTACGCATATTGTGATATATCCAATCAAAGGTTAATTGTTCTAAACTCAAATTTTAATCATTGAAACATTCTTAGAAGACGAGAACAGCTGTCTCACACAAACTATTAGCTTCAAAGCAATTTTCAAGTAATCAAATGATCAATACGAAACATTCTGTGTCTACATCAAATGATTGTCTCACACAAATCATATAAGATGTTACCAGGCGATTTTTACACGATCGTCTTTTGACTTTCGTCAAGAATAAAAGATGAACTTGGTTAAAGCGAAAGCGTACCAACACATATTTCGAGAAATATGTAAGCAAGTTAAACTCAGCTCGAAATATCAAATGTGTATAAAGTAAAGTCTAAATAGCTATACGACTTTTGTCTCAATAGGAGATAGAATAGAAATAGAATTCTGAGTGATAGATGAGTTCAAGTCTCCACATACCTTTTGTTGATGAAGTTCCACAAGCTCCCCTTAATAGTTCTTTGTCTTCAATTGATGAACGTCGTGAAGTCTAATGCTCAACTACACAATCTATCCTAGTCCGAGACATCACTATAAGTAGACTAGAAATCAAGACTTATAGTTTTGATCACTAACATTGACAAACAAACTTGAGATAGCAACGCTTGCGAGTTCGACCGAGCAGTGCTCTAACACATACAAGTACGTATATTGTGATATATCCAATCAAAGGTTAATTGTTCTAAACTCCAATTTTAATCATTGAAACATTCTTAGAAGACGAGAACAGCTGTCTCACACAAACTATTAGCTTCAAAGCAATTTTCAAGTAATCAAATGATCAATACGAAACATTCTGTGTCTACATCAAATGATTGTCTCACACAAATCATATAAGATGTTACCAGGCGATTTTCACATGATCATCTTTTGACTTTCGTCAAGAATAATAGATGAACTTAGTTAAAGCGAAAGCTTACCAACACATATTTCGAGAAATATGTAAGCAAGTTAAACTCATCTCGAAATATCAAATGTGTATAAAGTAAAGTCTAAATAGCTATACGATTTTGTCTCAATAGGAGATAGAATAGAAATAGAATTCTGAGTGATAGATGAGTTCAAGTCTCCACATACCTTTTGTTGATAAAGTTTCACAAGCTCCTCTTAGTAGTTCTTTGTCTTCAATTGACGAACGCCGTGAAGTCTAAAGCTCAACTACATATTCTATCCTAATCTGAGACATAGCTATAAATATACTAGAAATCAAGACTTATAGTTTTAGAAAATAAACTTGACAAACAAGCTTAAGATAGCGCTTGCGAGTTCGACCGAGCAATGCTCTAACAGTAACTCCATTCGAAGCTTTTTGTGGGTTTGCACCACCTTAATTTGGAATTTTATCATTAAGCTGGAGTCCATGGTACAGCTGAAGACTATCTGCAGCAAAGGCAGGTAATGGGTCAAATGTTGAAGGGAACACTCGAGATGGCCCGACACAAAATTAGACAACAAGCTGATAAAAAGAGGTTAGAGAGATATTTTGAAGTAAGAAACTGGGTTTATTTGAGGTTGTAACATTACAGACAGACTTCAACTCAGCTGGGGAGGAAAGCTGCTAAATTCTATGGAACATATCAAGTCTTGGCCGAGGTTGGAGTTGTAGCTTAAAAGTTGTTGTTACCTGCTAATTCTAAAACTCATTCTACCTTAACTATATGTTTCTCAATTCAAACCTAAGATGGTAAAGGGGTTAGTACCACAAACTAAGTTTCCTCAACACATTCATAAGGTAATTGAAGTTTGCTCCACTAAATTTTGGACACCAAGAAAATTAAGAACAATCAGCAAGAGGTGAGAATGTATTGGTGCAATGGAAAGGAATAACAGACAAATAAGCTACTTGGGAGGACAGAAAACTTATGGCACATCAATTTGAAAATATGATCCTAGATGACAAGGATCTTTAGATGGAGCCGGTATTTGTCATGTCCCGGCTAAAGGATGCCACTTTCCGTAGAGAGCCACCTGAGTTATGGATGTACTAGCTATTGTATTTAATTTTTTGTTTCAATTAGTCATTAATGGTAGTTACTAGACGCTACTATTATTATTAGTGGGGTGTGTATATGAGTGGAACGCAATCACAACAACCCTATACTTTATATTCTTTTTTTTTTGTTGAACTGTTATCGAATTATTAATTTAAAAACCCTAGTTCTTTTATTACTTATTTCTGAAGAAGATTTGTGTTGTTCTTGGGATCATTTTAGTGTGGATCACTACAAAAACATACCTATCTACCTACTATGAATGTTCCACCTAGTGCTAGAATGTTCTCTAGAGATATGCAAATTGTGACTGATATACAAAGAGAATAAAACCAGGAAATTACACACTCTAAAAGCCTTGTTTGACGATGCTACTATTAAAAGTATAATTCATATTAGAATACCAATACATGAAGAGGATATGATAAGGTGCAACATGACTTATAATGGTTTGTTTACTGTGAAATCTGCTTATAATGTGATTCTGAATGATAAATTATATTTTAGTACTGTGCCCAATAGATCATTTCCATGGAATAGTTTTTGAAGTTTAAGCTTCCCCGAAAATTATAATATTCTTATGGAAATGCATTCATGGGTGTTTGCCTATTACAAAAAAACTTGCTAGATTTCAATCGAATGCTGATCAGGTTTGTCCTTTTTGCAATAAACAAACCGAATCCATTCAACATGTTTTATTTGAATTTGATTTTGATAAAAGCATGTGATTGTTGATTGATGCTAACATTGTAATTTAGAATTTAGGATCTGATGGTTGGATTAATGACTAATTTAACTAAACCAGCTGGTTCTGTTTTACAAAGACAGAAGTTTATTCAATGTATAGGTATTTTTCTTTGAAATTTTTGTAAATGCAGGTGTGGGCTCATTTTTGAAGGGAATAGTATTAATATGACTATACTTGTAAATAAGATAGTCCAATATATTGCTGATTGGGAGAAATCTCTAGAGAATGTGATAAACAACTGACAAAGTTTGTCTTCTCGTGTGGACAAAAATGTGGGATGGTGCAAATCTGTTGCACCATTTGAGAAAGTTAAATTTGATGCTAGTTACCATGATTTGACTAAATCCACATGTGTGGGTCTAATTATTCGTTCTTTTATAGGTGAATGCAAAGGGACTGGATGTATCTCAGTAACAGAAACAGATGAAGAACAAGCTATAGGTGTGTTGAGGACAATTTTGTGGGCTAAGGAAAAGAGTATCACTCATCTACACTTAGAAGGAGATAGTAGGAACGTGGTAGCCGTAATAAATGGACGGTGAAATGGACTACCAATGCCATTATTTTAGATTACATAAATGTACTTCTGAATATGAGAATTGGAAATACACCTTTATACCAAGAGAAGCAAACAATGTGGTTGACCTTCTAGCTAAAGAAGCTTACACCTATGCTTTTATTATTTTATTTAGATTTGGTAATTTTCCTTATTGGTTATAAGGCTCATTAGAGGAAGACTATGTAAATTATATCCATATCCATTTACTTTCGTTTCATATTTTAAAAAAAAATCGTCAATTAGAACATTATATGTTAGTAAATCAAATTTAAATAAAAATAAGTTAATATGAAGACATTATGAAAAGACGGGGATACCCAAATACACCACAATCTTTAATTTATCCACCTATAAGTCCTCTTACCGAAAGTGATTGTCTATGGACAAAGTCGAGACAATACTACAAATCGGTATGTGAAAACTATTATAACCCCCCTACTATATGGGTTCAACATATAGAAACCCCAAAAAATGGATCCTTCACTATCAACTTCATTCTTTCACATTTTGATATTTTTAGGCCCAAAACTTTTGATTTTTGGGCCAGATTTTGAATTCTCCCGGATTGCTGACGTCGTCAACTTTTTTAATAAATCTTTTAATACCAAAAATAACCTCCACTATTTATAGGTGTTTTATACAGTAATAGAAACAGAAAATCAAATCAAATCAGATTTTTTATTTCTTCTTCTCTTTTCAGAGCTCTGAGATTAGGTTACGGTTCTTCAATCAATTGAATTCATTTCTTCCATTTGTTTGATCTGTTTCATCCCGAGAAGAATCACAATTATAGAGTTTTTGTTGTTCTACAACATTTGTTTTATTCACGGTATTAAACTAGAGCTTGCTATTTTTGTTGTTTTTACTTTTTACTTTTTGATTTTGTTTTTTTTATTTCGATCTACTGATTTTGATTTTTCTATTTTTTTAATTCGTTGATAATGAGAAGACGAAGCTTAAACAACATCGTTTTACAAGAAGAAATACAAATATAGGTACGAATCTGTTATTGTTTGAGTTTTTTCATTTCGATTTTATGATTTTGATTTTTGATATTTTTTGATATTTGGAATTTGTTGATACGAAGAACAGGAAGAAGAAACCACATTGTTTCAGAAGAATAACAGTAAAATTAGGTACGAATTCTTTTGTTGTTGTTAGATTTCAAGTTTCTTTTTAGTTTTTTACAATTTTTGATTTTATTTTTTGGATTATTTGCATGCTTGATTTGAGATGAGATTTAGTACTAGATGATTTTCATTTATAATTCTTGTTAGTATTTGTTGACATTGAGAAGAAGAAGAAGAAACAACATTGTATCTGAAGTAGAACAACAAATCTAGGTATAGATGTTGTTTTATAAAATGTGTAACTTCAAGTTACACATATTGTCCTATAGCAGGTGTAACTGGTGTTGTTATTACATGTTTTGGATTATTTCGCATGTGCGATCTGGGAAGAGATTTACTAGCTGAATTTTGTTTATTATTGTTGTTAATATTTGTTGATACAAGAAGAAAACAACAAATCTAGGTAAGCATGCTGATTTGTAAAATGTGTAACTAAAATGTAAGTTCAATTTGGATGTTAAGGTTCACTTCAATTGTTTAAACTCTGTGGTTTGAATGTATCATATCGAAATTGTATAAACTTTATGATTCGAGTTTACTGTTCTTTTGTTCAGAATTTGATTAATATTTCAATGTGATTGAGTTTCTCATTTTGATGATGATGCACAACATGTGTAACTTGCGTCTACACATCCGAATAGCATGTGTAACTTTACTCTACACATCCACTGTATATTTTGTTTGTTAGTTTCGATTTTGTTTGATTTTTTTAGTTCTCTGTTTTTGATCATCAATTGTTGTTGCTCAACTTGTTTGAACAAATCTGAAGTTGAAACAATTTCAAAACCAGATGAAATTGTGAATGAGAATCACAAATCAAAGAATTTTGTTATGTGATGATGCACAACATGTGTAACTTTCGTCTACGCATCCAAATTACATGTGTAACTTGCGTCTACACATCAGAATTGTTTGTATAACTTTCCTCTACACATCCACTAAATATTTTGTTACTTAGTCGGCAGTTCCAGAATCTAAAACAATTTATATATTTGTATTGAATATAACAATCTCTATATACATATGCTTGTCGGCAGTTCCAAAAACACAATTAATATGTGTGTACACAAGTTAGATGCACGTGTAACTCCCAGTTACACTAGAAAGATCTTTGTTATTCGCTTTACCATTGTTCTATAATTTTCTTTCTTTCTTTTTGTTCATAAAACCTAATCCTATTGATGTTTATTTTGTTATAGATATGCAAGAATTTCGGAATCAAGGAAGACAATAAGGAAATAGAGCATGTCTAGTGTTTTAACACTTTTGTTGTATTCAATAACAATCGATTATAAACATATAAATTATTGTAAATGAATATTAAAGCAATACATGTATTTTTTTTTGTATGTTTCTTTCTGATGTGTAACTTCTGGATACACATGTAATATAAATGTGTAACTTTTGGATATACATGCGATATTCATGTGTAACTTCCCTCATTAATGAAATGATGAATATAAATTATTAATGAAATTATATAGCTTTTTTTGCATGTCATGTCTGAAAATACTTTGGAAATACCTGACTTCGCACTTTAGGATGTGGATCAGCGATTACACATGCATTTTAAGAATTTGCACCAACCATAAGCATGTGTAACTTCTAATTACACAAGTAATTATGTACATTTGGTTTTCGTACCAACATAGAATGCATTTGTAACTCTTAGTTACACATCCTATATGCGTATATTACTTCTAGTTACACGAGTCAGATACATGTGTAACTTATGGTTACACATGATAAAATTAACAAGTAAACTCGGTATAGAGATATGTAATTCCTACTAGCTGATATACGCATGGTATACAAAAATCATAAAATTGAGAAATCTTAACAAACAAAATATAATATCAAAATCATACTCGATCTTTTCATTGTACACAATACATCAATAAAAGTATACATATATAAAAATACTTACTCAATTTATAAAAGTACTTAACAAATAAAAATCATAAAAGTAGTAGTTTTATCAATCTGTTGCAATCTCCAAATACATAATTCTTAGGTGTTTTGGGTTTCAAAATTGTCCAATGCTTCTTTTGCAACACACATATAGCTAGCAGAGTCATGTGCTTTGGACATGAGCCAAGTTTCTCCCAACTGACAAAAGTACGCTGAAACAAAGAGAAAATAGTCACAAATTAGTAAGAAAACAACTACAATTGAAGAAAAAAAAACTAAATAATCAATGCAGCTTAATACACAAGAAAATATGCATGTGTAACGGCTAGTTAAAAAAAGACTCAAACCTGGAAAAATCCATAATCAGTTACACAAGCAATATGGATGTATAAATGAAAGTTACACATGCTAATTGGATATGTAGACGCAAGTTACACATGCTAATTGGATGTGTAGACGTAAGTTACACATGTTGTACATCATCACATAGCAAAAGTCATCTTACAATAACAATATTACAGTTACATACAAAGACAACCAATCAATCCAGGACAAAATTGAAGCTGATTTGAACAAGATTCAACAAGAAAAGCATAAACAACATCCCTCATTTTCCTAAAATTCAATTCGACTTCATTTCGAGCCTTAAAATGGCCAACTACACTACACTGATTGTAGTCAACAACTAAGACAAATTCGTACTAATGTTAGATCTGGAAAAATTCATACAAACATGTTGAAATCATAATTGTATCAACAAGATCATGAACCCTAAAACGAATTAAAACAAAAAAAAATCTAAAAATCTAAATAACATGAACTAGTCGTAAAAATTAAACTAAACAGTTTTAAACCCTAGAATTGAAATCAGAATCAACATACAACAACATCTCTTCTGTCAACATTAATTTATTATACAATCCCTAAAACAACATTAAAATTGAATAAAACATACATGTTAAGGACGATTTTCTTAGTTTTTCTTCTTCAGCGACTTGATTGTTGTCTCTCATGTTTTCGATATGGAATGATAATAGATTAGGTTTCTTAGATTGGAGAATCAATCAATAAAGTTTTTCATCCTGATCTTGATTGTTTTTCTAAATTTCTTCATGAATTATCTATCTAGATATGATTACTTTCTTTCGAGTTTTCATTCTCGTTTTTTTCTCTCAAATTTTCGCTCTCGATTTTTCTCTCTCTCTCTCCAGAAACAGACCGAATGTGGAAGAAGGTAGGTTTGGATACATATATACTAAAGGGTAATCTAGTCTTTTTATTTTATATTAAAACTAAGGGCCTTGTCATAAAATTATTTTAATTAGGGGCCTAGTATTATGGGTAACCCATGGGTGGGGCCTTAGCCTAATTTTCCCAATCGGTATTCACACTTTGTATGATTGTCTATGGATACGAGATCGAGACAATACGACAACCAAAGTATGATTACTTGATAATAGGTTCGGACTTAACCAAACTCTATAGGATCACTATCAAGTAAAGCGGAGTTAATGTTTGTGTATTTTACTTCTAATTATAATAAACAATTATAATTACGGAAATAGAAAAGTAAAAGACACAACAAGATTTTGTTAACAAGGAAACTGCAAATGCAGAAAACCCCCGGGACCAAGTCCAGAATTGAATACTCTCAGAATTAAGCCACTATACAAAATCTAAACCAACTTCGTAAACGAGCGGTCATAAGAGATTTCGCCTAATTATGGTACTTTCCTCTCCGATTAGACGGCTCCACCAGAAACAACAAAAAGATGAAGTTTGCCTGGCTCTTAGGATAGTTTGCTAGAAATGCAAACTTAGGTATTTATAGACCAAGGATGTTTGGACACTAAGGAATTTCCAAAACCGAAAGTATTCTCAAGATATGCAATAAATGCCCATTCGGTTTTCATAATTCTAGGAAATGCTTTGTCCAATATTTTTCGAAATTTCTCAATAGAAAATCTCCAATTAGTAAATGCACATTACTAATTTTTATTCTCTAGAGATATGCATTTACTTGCTGGTAATTAAAGCATATAAAACTAACAACCTTAATTAAAAGATTCTTAATTTATTTCGGAACGGGATCTCCTTGAGTAATTAAGGAATATCTTTGAAAAATAAAAGATAAGATTTATTGTTCGTGTTCAAAGTATGTTGACATCTTTTCTTTGTAAATCATGTTTCATATTTACAATCTTGGAATCGATTATACCACACTTCCAAACAAGTTTAGAATTGGTTCATCTGAATTCCAAGACAACTATGTGATTGATCAAATATCAAAACACATTCATGGGTTCAATCGGTTCTACCAATCACTAGGATCGGTTATACCTTAATATGGAACACTTGTGATCAGTCACACAAGTTACCAGGACCGGTTACATGTGATACCAAGATCGGTTACATCAATTATCAGAACCGGTTACCATATACACATGGTATTGCTTGTGATCGGTCACATCAGTAACTATGATCGGTTTACTAGGATCGGTTACACCAATTACAAGGATCGATTACACAACTCTATTGTGATCAGTCAAACCAATTACTAGGATCGGTTACACCAATTACAAATATCGATCATACCATCTCAAGTGATTCCTTAGGATCGGTTACACTAATTAATCAAAACTAGTCATACCAAATCATAAGTCAGGCATTGTGATTAGTTATACCAAGATACATAACAAGTTATGATCGGTTCTACCATCTCACACATATTAGTAATCCAAAGATTTGCAATGAATAGCCATACCAATAAGCCTAGTGTTTGAGGGTAAAAACTGATTCTGTTGGTTTTGGTGAATTTGGGTGTGTTGATGAGAAACGAATTCAAACCCTAAACAAATGCACTGCATGGGAGTACTTTAGATTCGAGAGATCAATCTGTACAATCCATTCCTAAACCAAGAAATGGCCGTTCCAGTCTTGCTTCGGTCACAAAGTGAAGGAGAAGGGTTGATCTTAGGGAGGGAAGCGAATAAGGTGTTTGAGATCAAAATGTTGAATTATGAAGGTGTGGCTGTTTTATGACTTGTATCAGAAAGTGGAACTGGCTTGCAGAATGTAAGCTATCAGTTCACGGTGTTTTTTAGATACTTGTGTTGATAACACTTGTGTTGTTCTTGTCGAAATAGATTGAAAACCTATTTATACAAGTCATTGAGCGCACCCTGACCTCGTAGGAAGTGGAGGAGATTAGTAATGGAGTAGTGGGGTTGTGTAAGAGGTGGTGATCATCACGTTTCCATTATGAGGGAAGACTGGTCACACCTTCACCCACTACTCTCATCTTTGTTAACCGTCCGTCCTTTCCTGACACTTTCTCATAGTGGGCGCATTGCACGCCGCACGTTGTAAACCGCCAGACCAATACCCCAGTGAGCATCCCCCAGTTTGTGACACGTTTGATGTCTCGAGTAAATGGGTCAAGTCGTGGGACTTGCCGCACAAAATAGCACGCGGCGCTATTAGGTTAAATAATTAAGTTATTTGTGAAGCCGATATTCATAAAATACTGTATGTATTCGATGCACGTAAAGCATCGCTTTTAAGCAAGCAACTCAAAATAATCGATGTACATGGAGCATCGTTGTTTTAGAGCTTGTCTAAATTAGTCGCGAGTCGATCGTCTTAAAAAGAAGAGCGTGACCGGACAACTTTGGGCGATCATTTGGTAGCTCTAGGGGTGACCTACTGCTTGGTCGATCGCTCCCTGTAGGCGAGTGGCGTATGGTAGCCATTCTAAAATCCTACCGGTTGATCTAAATTAGATATGTATCGCTCAAATTTGCTAGCCAAATTGAGTGGCCGAGACGATTTGCGGCAGTTAATGACTGCTGTTGAAGCAGCGCGAAGGGCCATCTTTGGGAGATCATTTGGGATCGCACGGGCGAGCTGTAGCTCGGTCCAACGCTCCTTACAGGAGGGGGGTGGCCGGTGATCATAGCGGAAACCCATCAATCATCTAGTATCCGATCTAAGCCGTCCGACCAAGTTAGCGAAGTTGGACGGATGAGATGGTTTTGCGGCAGCTGCTTGCTGTCGTTGATTTAGGGTTTGGAATCCGTGCGGCCAACCCTAGTTTGATCAAACAGTTTGATGGGTTATTGACTTCCCATGAGCAATTCGATCAACCGGGAATGAAATTGGGCCGGCAGTGAACTCATTGGAATCTCTTCAATCGTGCAGGATACGATCTAGGCCGTCCAACTTGGCTGGATAAGTTGGATGGATGTGATGATTTGCGATAGTTGTATGTTGTCGCAACCCAAATTAGGGCTTTGGAATAGTGCGTTCTCCCTAGTTTGGGAAAACGATCTTACTCCCTCTGGACTTGTCGCGGGCAGGTCGATCGACCAAGGGAGAAGTTGGGACGCCAATGGGTATGCTGGCGCCTCTTTGATCATTCCAAGGAAGATCTCAGCCGTCCAACTAGGCTGGCTAAGTTGGACGGTCATGATGTATTTGAGACCGTTTTTGCCGGTCTTAGCTCGTTTGAGCTTATTTTTAAAATAGCGCGAACACCCATATTAGGGTTAACGTTCAAAGTGCTTGCGGGTGTACTAGATGGAATCTGTTCAGTCGGGATGTTAGTGGGCCCGCCGGTGGTCATCATGATGATCACCTAGTTCCGCTAGGAGTAGGCTAGGCCTGTTGAATTGTGTGGCCAAATTGTGTGGTTGTGATCGTTTTTTAAGACTGATATGGACAGTCTAGATTTTCCTTAAGGAATTTAAACGCGTTCGATCGCGCTAACTTTTAATTAAAAAGTGTGTAAACACGCTGATCTCTTTATAGAGAGTGGTGTGGCCTACCTGAGTGTTTTCATGCAAGTCTCAATACTTACACTTCGGGAGATTCATGCTACTCCGCTGTGAGCGAACATTAATCGTCATGTCATGCCAATATTGAGAGTTCGGCTGGGAACATTTCATAGGAAAATACTAGGCAGGCAATGCATTAGTGAATAATGTCGGTGGAAGATAAAATTCACAGAATATTTTGGGATTACTGTTGCACGCACCATTCTGAGTAAATTTCATATATATAGATATATTGAATTCCTCAATACATATGTGAGTGAAGAGGCTTAAGCACTAATTGCTTTTAAATGGCTTCTGTTCCTTTGCAGGATGACAGCGCATTAAATACAGGGTTTACGATTTTAGCCCTTGAACTAAAAACCACCATCAACACCTAGCGATTTACCTTTCGATTCATAAAAAAAAGTTCATGAATGTACCTCCTTTTAAAAAAATGTAAACATTGTTTCCTTGGATGAAATCTTCACCTTTACCCATTCTCATAATCATCACAGCATTCATAAGATTATGTCGATGTAATATCTACGAAGTTCAAAAGATAAACGTTATACTTCGTAGTCTAATTCCTTAATACTATTGTTAGAGCACTGCTCGGTCGAACTAGAAAGCGTTGCTATCTCAAGCTTTTTTGTCAAGTATAGTTGCTAAAACTATAAGTCTTGATTTCTAGTCTACTTATAACTATGTCTCGGATTAGGATAAAATGTATAGTTGAGCTTTAGACCTCACGGCGTTCATCGATTGAAGACGAAGAACTACTAAGGGGAGATTATGGAACTTCATCAAAAAAAGGTATGTGGAAACTTGAACTCATCTATCACTCAGAAGTCTATTTCTATTTTATCTTCTATTGAGACAAAAGTCGTATAGCTATATAGACTTTATATTATACACATTAGATATTTCGAGATGAGTTTAACTCGCTTACATATTTCTCGAAATATGTGTTGGTAATATTTCGCTTTAACCAAGTTCATCTTATATTCTTGATGAAAGTCAAAAGATCAGGTGAAAATCGCCTTGTAACATCTTACATGATTTGTGTGAGACAGTCATTTTATGTAGACTCAGAATGTTTCGTATTAATCTATTGATCACTTGAAAATTGCTTTGAAGCTAATAGTTTGTGTGAGACAGCTATTCCCGTCTTCCAAGAATGTTTCAATAATTAAAATGGATTTTAGAATAATTAACCATTGATTGGATATAACACAGTATGCGAACTTGTATGCTAACTGTTGCAAGTTATTCCAAATCCGGGAACCATGGTATGCATACCCGTATGCGTACTGGTTTGATAGTTGAAGTCCGGGAACTTAGTATGCATACCAGTATGCGTACAGGCATTACAGTTCAAGTTCAATAATTCAACTGAGTTTGGTTGCATGACAATATGTGTACCGGTTCGCATACTGGTGAACCCAGACCTAGTCCGGCTACTTAGGCATGCGTACCCATTTGCATACTTGAGTAGGTTATGTTCTAAAATCGGTTTGTTCATGAACTAATACATTTATATAATAAGGAATGCAATATTTTGCAAACCGTGGCTATAATGTTCATGAATTGATTCGAGTGAATCAAAATCGATTTTGCTTCAATTGTGTCTTATATACTTCTATGAGAATATAAACAATTAAACAACTCTGGAACTAGTTTCATTTGAGTCATTTGAACTAGTTGTGATTGAGATGAACAAGGTTGATATGAAAGTGTTCATATGGCTAACTTCGTT
The DNA here is from genome assembly GCA_023531105.1 of Papaver atlanticum. NCBI lineage: Eukaryota > Viridiplantae > Streptophyta > Magnoliopsida > Ranunculales > Papaveraceae > Papaver > Papaver atlanticum. The sequence continues at coordinate 981,893 of JAJJMB010014087.1, forward strand.
TAACTATTGTTGAGCCAACAAGGTGTACACGTTTAGGTACGGTTACCCATATCTAAATGAAGTAACTTTCATTTGTGTGTAACAAGCTAAGTTCGATCTAACGGTTGAAAGATATTAGCTTGAATCTAATCAGGTTTTCATCTAACAGTGAATATTGAATTCTTTGTTACCAAGGTAGCATTGATTGCAAACCCTGATTTGAAGACTATATAAGGGAGAACTCTAGCAACTGGGAAACCTAACCCCCACACCTCCTGTATGATACTAGTTGCGACTAGAGTCGATTCTCCTTTAACCTAGGTTTTTCTAAAACCACTATAGGTTAACGACTTAAAGACTTCATTGGGATTCTGAAGCCAGACCCAACTATTTTCTCTGTAATTGCGTGTTCTAATCTTACTTAATTCTATCATATTAAGTATTATCCTCTCTAAGATTTGCTCGAGATTCAATCTCCGATAGGTAAGATAAAAAGTAGTCACAAACATCTCCGTCTCATCGTTTGTGATTCCACAATATCCTGTTTCGCAACCATACAATTAAGATTATTGTGAGGTGATTGATATTACTAGGCTGTTCTTCGGGAATATAAGTCTGGTGTATCAATTGGTTCCTGTTCACTTTGATTTATCAAAAGACGGAACAAAAACTCGTAGGTATTTCTGTGGGAGATAGATTTATCTATTCCAGTTGTGGGTGAGATCAGCTAAGGGAATCAAGTGCGTAGAGTCATGTTGGGATTTAGAGGCGTAAGGAACGCGACAGTACCTTAATCAGTGTGATATTGGTTAGGGATCAACAACATTCCAGTCCGAAGTTAACTTTTAGTAGGCTAGAGTCTGTAGCGGCTTTATACAGTGTGGTGTTCAAATATGGACTAGGTCCCGGGGGTTTTCTGCATTTGCGGTTACCTTGTTAACAAAATTTCTGGTGTTTGTGTTATTTCTTTTCCGCATTATATTTTCTATATAATTGAAATATCACAGGTTATGCGTAGTTCAATCAATTAGATAATCCAACCTTTGGTTGTTGATATAAATTGATTGACACTTGAACATTGGTCTTTGGTACCATTCAAGTTGTTTCTCATAATAATTAGGCTCGCGGATTTCTATCTGTTTGATTTGCTGATTACATTGAGAAACAGAGATATAACTCTTGGATGTATTTTCCTTTATTGAGTCTGACTGTCTAGTTGATTCTCTTGGAAATGTATTTGAGTTTGTCCATACAGATTTCCGAAACGAAATATTGGGTGTGGTTTTAGACCCCCGCTTTTTCAATTGGTATCAGAGCAAGCAAACACGCTAAGACCTCATAAGTCTGTGTTTGTAGCAATCTGGTTAGTATGGACGAGTCTATCTCTAATAACGTACCAGTTCAGAAATTACCATATGATTTTCATATCTTGGATTCACCTGAGAGAACTGTCACATCTAAGTTAATATCTAAACATTATCTTGATGGAGAAACTGTTGATAATTAGGGAACACGCCTAAAAGAACAATTGGATGAACTTTCTGACGAATAGGACTCTGATATTGATAGAGATGTTGATGAGGAAGTATCAGAGTATGTTAAGCTATCGAATCGGGTGGAAAATAAAAAGATGACAACTTCTCATGTCACACCTTTTATGACTACTCTCTGACGGAGGTCTTTGTGTTTTGAATCGCTCTTGCGAATCTATCCTCAAAGATTCTGAGGAAAAATGGAGTAGAAAGTCACTTGAATGTGATAATGTTTATCAAAATACTTCTTGTTGAAAGATAAACTTGCACAAACTGAATCAAGGATTAACTCCCAGCAAGCAAGTTTTGATGACAGAGAAATCGTTTATCTCGTTCGAGAAAAACGCCTTGAGGCTGATTTAGCTGCTGCTCTTGATAAAATCAAGATATTGGAAGATGACTTGAAAAAGTTCAATACTAGTTCATGCAAATTAACCACAATGCTAGGAGCAAGTAAGAATCATCGTGATACACGAGGATTGGGCTATAAGGGAATAAATGCTCCAAGTATTAGCAAAGAGGTAAAATTTGTCAAGGCTAGTGATCCTTCTCAACAAAAGGTTTCCAATGATGGAAAAAGTGAAATACCTTCACCGGCAGTTAAGGTTCGAAAGAGCAAAGTATATCAACCTCCAAAAAAAGCACATACGAATCCTGGTAAGAACATTCCTTATATTTGTCATTATTGTGGAAATAAAGGTCACCTGGAAAGGAGATGTCATTTTCGTATAAGGAATGAGAAACTTCATGATGTTCTTGTTTGGATAATCACAAGAAGTTGTGAAATCAATATCTTATGTTAAGGCTAATCCCCTTAACATTACAAGTTGTAACTATCCAACCTTTAGGCAAAGGAATCAGTGCTGTGATAAACACTAGATTTACCTATAAACGTACTACGAATCCTTTTCACAATCGTAATGGTTATAAAAAGGATAACTTCGTAAAGACGAAGACAAGATCCGATGCTCCCTATTGGAGAAAGACTAACTTGCAAATGAATAGTCAATCCAATTCTCTTCCTAGAATTCTAGAAAACAGTAATGGGAAGAAGGTTCCGGTTGTTCCTAAACGCACTCAGAAGTGGGTATCTAAGAAAGTCAATGATGCTCTGAGTGTGAAAAAGAATGATCTCCCAAAAAATTCCATGACTATGGAGAAGGCATTATCCATGATGTTGGAACTTAAAAATTTCTTTGGAAAGATGGATTTGGATGTGAAAGGTTTTAAATGCGATCTCTTTCATGATAATCCAAAAGTGAAACAGAATAATCCAAAAACTATAGATGATGAAACATCCATAGTTGCTGAAAGGTCTGTTTCAGTCACTTGTGGTGAGCAAAAAATTGTTCACCTCAACACAACTTGATTGTGTTGTAAGTGCATCCTCACCAAGGAATGCCCTGTTATGTATACGGTGAGGGAAGCACGAGAATTGGGGCGCACATATTGTGTTAGGTAAGATATTGAATTTTTGGTAAAGCCATAGGATTCACGATTGGATTCTTCTAAAAGGTATGTATATAAACTTTAGCAAGATTTATGTTTTTATTATTTTCTTAAAGTGCTTATCATGATCCATGTACCTTGTGTATCGTTCATGTCTACTTTACTTGATCTGTGTTTAAGGTTCTTAAATGTGTAGGTTTGAAAATAGTAGTTCGGGATGTTTGGTATTCATGGTACACATACCATCATTTAAAATAAAAATCCAAGGACTTCAGTTCGCATACCTGTTTGCAAACTGCTCCAGGTCACGAGATTCCGTTTGCAAACTTTTTATGTCTTCGGTATTCGATAAAAGCTTGTTTTGGCCATAACTTCTTCATCCAAACTCGGAATGACCTCATTCTTTTTGCTTTCTCTTCCTCTTTGAATTATCGTCAAAATGGTGATGAGACTTCCTGAATTTGGATGAGTAAGGATTGGTGATTTTCCCGTCTCTTGTTTTTGAGTGTTTTGCTCCGTTTTGTCGCACTTGTGCCACTTCTCTTGGACTTGGGCACTTGGATTCTTGGAGTACCTCTCTTATAAGCTCTTTTGTAGCTCTTTTAAGAATGCTGTTGGTGAGAAGGAAGTGATTTCATATAGCGATTTCCAACGGTTTTTCATCTTGCAATGTTTTTAGATTTATTTATTTAAATTCTAAAGTTTATTTGGAAGATGATTTTGCAGTATTAATCTTTATTGATTTTATATTGCATATAATGTTATCGGATATGTGTGTATACGTCCGTGAACTATGATTGTCCCATATATGTCAAAAGTTAAGTCTATTATGTCATTATGCAAATATTGATGGAAGATAGAATGAACTTTTGATGTCAAAGATTAAGTCTATTATGTCATTATACAAATATTGATGAAAAATAGAATGAATCTTTGAATATTCCGCAGCATTGATCTTTCCCTGATCCACTTCTATGTGAAAGTACTGTATGGCCCCGTAAGTTCTCTTATGTTGAGCATTTCCAATTAAATTAATCATGGGTTCTCTTGTGGTTAATTTAATTGAGTTTTCTGGATACAAATTAATGTTTCATTTAATTTGTTAATGTCCAAAGAAATCCTTCTTTTCTTGTAAAAGTAAGGTCGCTCTTGTTGTTCTTTCGGGAATGACATTTTATGGGGGAGAGTTCTTAATTGAACTTGTGCTTAGTTGCCAAATCTTTGTGGGGAGTGCGGCTGTGGAATATTGTAGGAGTTTTCTTGTATCTTTATAAACTCCTTGATGAATACACTAAGTTTCGACTATGTGAAATCATCGAAACAAAGTTGATATGTTCTCTTTTAGTCATGCAGTATCTCTATGAGAATTTCATTAATCCCGCTAGTTTTCGTACCTTTGCCAATTTATATTGACAAAAAGGAGGAGAATTATTGTGTAGTTTGCACTACAAATACATATGGTTTACGGATCATTATGTAAGGGGGAGTGGTTTTCATGTGAGATGAAGTATTGGCTAAGGGGGAGTGATACATATCACCGTAGTATTATTGTCAAAATTGTGATACAATTGAACTTTGATGTTGTGTAATAATACTATGACACTGTATAACAATAATTGGGAACAGTGGTTTTCTTATTGTTATGGCTACGGATCTTCAACAACTATGATGCTGATTTGAACACGTTCAGAATCACTAGAGTACTTGGAAGTGACGAAGATTTCGAGTAATGTTGAAGAACCAAGGAAATCAAGCATTTGGATGAGAAGCAACAAAGTTTATTTATTTTGTAATCTATATGTATTGATAGTTTTGTCACTAAAATTGAAAAAGGGGGAGATTATTAGAGCACTGCTCGGTCGAACTCGCAAGCGATACTATCTCGAGCTTGTTTGTCAAGTTTAGTTGCCAAAACTATAAGTCTTGGTTTCTAGTCTACTTATAGCTATGTCTCGGATTAAAATAGAATGTGTAGTTGAGCTTTAGACTTCACGACGTTCATCGATTGAAGACGAAGAACTACTAAGGGGAGCTTGTGGAACTTCATCAACAAAAGGTATGTGGAGACTTGAACTCATCTATCACTTAGAAGTCTATTTTTATTCTATCTCCTATTGAGACAAAAGTCGTATAGCTATATAGACTTTATATTATACACATTTGATATTTTGAGCTTAGTTTAACTCGCTTACATATTTCTCGAAATATGTGTTGGTAATTTTTCGCTTAAACCAAGTTCATCTTATATTCTTGACGAAAGTCAAAAGATGATCATGTGAAAATCACCTAGTAACATCTTACATGATTTGTGTGAGACAGTCAATTGATGTAGACTCAGAATGTTTCGTATTGATCTATTGATCACTTGAAAATTGCTTTGAAGATAATAGTTTGTGTGAGACAGTTATTCCCATCTTCCAAGAATGTTTCAAATATTAAAATGGAGTTTAGAACAATTAACCATTGATTGGATATAGCACAGTATGCGTACTTATATGCTAACTTTTGCAAGTTATTCCAAGTCCGGGAACCATAATATGCATACCCGTATGCGTACTGGTTTGATAGTTTAAGTCCGGGAACTTAGTATGCGTACCCGTATGCGTACCGGCGTAACAGTTCAAGTCCGGGAATTCAACTGAGTTTGGTTGTATGACAGTATGCCTAGCCATTCACATACTGGCGAACCTAGACCAAGTCCGTCTACTTAGGTATGCGTACCCGTTTGCATACTTAGGTTATGTTCTAAAATCGGTTTGTTCATGAACTAATACATTTATATAATAAGGAATGCAATCTTTTGCAAACTGTGGCTATAATGTTCATGAATTGATTCAAGTGAATCAAAATCGATTTTGCTTCAATTTTGTCTTGTATACTTATATTAGAGTATAAACAATTGAACAACTCTAAGACTAGTTTCATTTGAGTCATTTGAAATAGTTGTGATTGAGATGGACAAGGTTGATATGAAAATGTTCATATGGCTAACTTCGGTTAACTATTGTTGAGCCAACAAGGTATACACGTTTAGGTACGGTTACCCATATTCTAAATGAAGTCACTTTTCATTTGTGTGTAACAAGCTAAGTTCGATCTAACGGTTGAAAGATATTAGCTTGAATCTAATCAGGTTTTCATCTAACGGTGAATATTGAATGCTTTGTTACCAAGGTAGCATTGATTACAAACCCTGATTTGAAACTATATAAGGGAGAACTCTAGCAACTGGGAAACCTAATCCCCACACCTCCTGTGTGATACTAGTTGGGACTAGAGTCGATTCTCCTTTAACCTAGGTTTTTCTAAAACCATTATAGGTTAACGACTTAAAGACTTCATTGGGATTATGAAGCCAGACCCAACTATTTTCTCTGTAGTTGCGTGTTCTGATCTTACTTTATTCTATCGTATTGAGTACTATCTTCTCTAACATTTGCTCGAGATTCAATCTCAAATAGGTAAGATAAAAAGTAGTCACAAACATCTTCGTCTCATCGTTTGTGATTCCACAATATCCTGTTTCGCAACCATACGATTAAGATTATTATGAGGTGATTTATATTACTAGGTTGTTCTTCGGGAATATAAGTCCGGTGTTAAAAAGACGTGAGTACCCAAATATACCTCAATCTAAAACTTTTCCACCTATAGGTCTTTTTCCGAAAGTGATTGTCTATAGACCGATTCGAGACAATACAACTATTCGATTCACACTTCGTGTGATTGTCTATGGATACGAGATCGAGACAATACGACAACAATATAACTTGCGTGATTGACTATGGATACAAGATCGAGACAATACAACAACGAAGTATGTTTACTTGATAAATGGTTCGGAATTAACCAAACACAATAGGATTATTATCAAGTAAATAGGAATTAATGTTTGTGTATTTTACTTCTAATTATAATAAAACAATTATAATTGCGGAAATATAAAAGTAAAAGATACAGCAAGATTTTGTTAACGAGGAAATCGCAAATGCATAAAAACCCCGGGATCTTGTCCTGAATTGAATTCTCTAAGGATTAAGCCGCTATACAAAATCAAACCAACTTCGTATAGTTGAGACCAAGCAACTAAACCTATAGTTCACCTAGTTCCGTCTGTATCCCTGCGCCTCCAACTTGTTAATAAGTCACGCACTTGGAACAATTCCTTTGGTTCGTATTCCAAACAGTAAAGGAACAACAAATCTGTTTAGTAACAACTCTTTTCAACCAAGTGATACGAGTTCGACAAAAGGCTCTTCCGTTTATCTCAATAAACTCCTTTGTCAGGTCCTTGGATCTATCCAATAACAACTACCAAAATAATTGTCCAAATTTTGCAATCAATACTTTGAATCACAAAGAATTGTATTGATGCCGATCTACTCAACTAATCAATCCAATCTATCACAAAGATAAACCGATTATAGTTGGTTCCTCTTTAACCGAAACAAGTATTGTGCACACCAAAGATTATGAACCCAAATCAGAAATCTTCTTCATCTTCAAATCTTCTTAGATCTTCAATAAACACCTGCACACAATCAACTTGAATCTCTTGTGATCAATCACGCACAGAACGGAGTCTGTTAACAATGGATTATCATAAGACGTCTTTAGATCTACAAACAGTCTAAAGATCCCCGTCAAAACTTCGATCTAGTTTGAGTGAATCTTATATCAGAAGAGAAGATTCTCAAACATAAACAAACTAGGTGCAATCAAAGTTCAACAACCGTTAGTCAATCAAATCAATTGAGAACTAATAATAAACCGCAATTATCTAGTTTCCCACCAACGGTACTAATAGAGCTTCTCAATCCCAAAGAAGTCTTTAAACTGAGCGGCCATAAGAGATTTCGCCTAATTAGGTTACTTTCCTCTCCGAATAGGCGGCTCCACCAGTAACAACACAACTAGGTAGTTTTGCTGGCTCTAAGGATTAGTTTGCTCGAAATGCAAACTTTGATATTTATACACCAAGGAAGTTTGGACACCAAGGAATTTAAAAACCCGAAAATATTCTCAAGATATGCAATATATTCCAAATTCGGTTTCCATAATTCCTGGAAATGCTTTGTCCAAATAATGACCGAAATCTCACTATAAAATCTCCAATTAGTAAATGCACATTACTAATTTTTACTTTCCAAATATAAAATTAAAAACCTTAATTAAAAGATTCTCAATTTATTTTCGATCTGGGATTTTTCCTTTAGCTATTAAGGAATATCTTTCAACAATAAAAGATAAGCGTTACTGCACATGTTCAAAGTATGTTGACATCTTTACTTTGTAAGTCCTCTTTAATACTTACAATCTTGGAATCGATTTTCCACACTTCCAAACAAGTTTAGAATTGGTTCATCTGACTTCCAAGAACTATGTGATTGATTATCCTATCAAATCACCAATCATGGGTTTAACGGTTCTACCAAAACAAGTTTCGGTTCTACCTTCCATGTGGGTACTAGAATTAGTTACGCTAGTTACTAAAACTTGGTTGACTAGGTATTAGGATCGGTTCCCACATATATATGGTATCTAACTTGTATTTGTTGCACATGTCCATAGGATCGGATCCCAATATCTAAAAACGTGTTGCACATGTTCATAGGATCGGTTCCCAATATCTAGAAACTTGCTGCACCTCTTAAAAGGATCGATTCCCCTTTGTGATCGGTTGCACCTCTTACTAGGATCGGTTCCCCTTTGCCTAGAGGTTGTCATACCAATAACACTAAATCGATCATACCATCTCAGGTGATTATTTAAGATTGGTTTCACTAATAAAAGTCATACCAATACCTTGTGAATAGTTTTACCAAGAACATAAGCAAGTCATGAGCGGTTATACTAATCACACATATTGGTAGTTCAAAAGATTTGCAATGAATAACAATACCAATAAGCCTAGCGATTTCCCTTTCGATTCACAAAACAAGTTCATGAATTTACTTCCTTTAAACGAATGTAAAACATTGTTTCCTAGGATGAAATCTTCACCTCATACCCATACATAATCACAATAGCATTCAAACTATTATATCGATGTCTTATTTTCGAAGTTCAAGAGATAAGCGTTATACTTCGTATTGTATTCCTTAATACTATGTCTAACTAGAGTATAATCATTCATGGCTTCGCAGTTATGTTTTCAATATGCACGACTTGAAAGATACGTTAGGGAATGAAATAGTTCAAGTCAAATATTACTAACCTCAAGTGGAAGGATGATGTCGTCGTTGTAGCTCCTTACTTCTTCACATTCTTCAAATCTTCACGTAATACCTTGTAATGTCTCATATCTCAATACTTTCAAGCTAACCTATACGAAGTTGACTCTAGTATATAATCAAGTGACTCTTTAAATAAGTTTTGATTCACTAAAATATGACAACCAAACTTGACATACCAACGCTTGGTGGGTTCAACCGATCTATGCTCTAACAATCTCCCCCTTTGTCAATTTTAGTGACAAAACTCTTACATCATATGGATAAACAAATTACAAGAATTCATTACACATACGCTTGATTCCCAAATTCAACAGCACTATAACCTGTATACATTCAATCCATAAATGCCGTTGTTGACATTATAATAACAAAGCTAATAATCCCCCTAAAGGTAAGATAGGTAGATTTTTCAATCCGCACGTCTTTGTTATTCCCTTTGTTGTCCATATAACTACAAGTATCAATATGATATGCTACTCCCCCTTAGTCTATGCTTTACTCTTTCGTTAGATAAAACGTTTAAGAACCTTGTCATTTCCCTTAGTGATACCAATCAATATAAATCAATACCAATATCACTTGTTTACTCCATATATTTATCCCCCTTTTTGTCACAAAATGACAAAGGTACGAGCAAATAAAAGACAACCCGAAAGGATCTTACAAATCTTACAAGACTTGCAACCTATAGGAGTTAAGCACGAGGGTTACCCACACCATTTTTGATAACCAATATCAAAACCAAACCTACAAAGTAGTTTTGTTTTGGTATGTTACCAAGGAAACAATTGCCCGAAGCAATTTTACCTAATAGTTAAGCAAACCAAAAAACGACTAAGCACCTTAGTTCCTTTGGTAAACCGATTGTACAAATACAATCGCTTGTTCGATAAGACCAAAATAAAGATAGCTCTATTTTTCTCATCAGGTTCTAATTATCCATATAACATAGACCTTTCACTTTTAAACAAGACAAGTACTAGGTTAGTTAACTAGCATTTCTTGTTAAGGCATTCGATTAGACTTGAATTACCGAAACCTCCACTTTGATAAGTCTAACTAAGATCAGAATTAACTTAGTTTCTCTTATCCGTAATCGAATTGGACTAAACAATTCATCCCAAAAACCTTTTGTTTTTTTAATCCATAAACAATTCATACAAACCAAATAAATCAACTTGCATAATTATTTACCTCAACCGGAAGCAATTGAAACAACATAGACATTACAGCACCGCAATTGCACCGAAATTTTGTAAGCCTAAACAATTGATACCAAACAATAAAGCAAGATAACAATAGTTTTTGTTAACCAGAAACAATTGAATCACACACACATCCATACACAAATAATGGAATAAACATCAATTGTACCGAAATTTTGTTAAGCAAAATCAATAAATATTATGCATTAAACTCAGGCTTTTCTTAAACAGGAAAACGATTAACTAACAAAGTCGTTACCTCAAATTTCACATCCTCTTCTCCAATAATGTTTGCATCTTCTTTCCAGGGAGAATTGATACTGAAATATCATTATGTTGTCATCCTTATGCAAGATAAAAAAACAACAACAACCAACCTTTACCAGAGAAAGGTTGAAAACCGGTTTTAACTTTTGCAATGCAAAAGTTGAAACCTCGAAACACATATGCTTTTATGCTAAACCAAACGATTCAACATATTGTGAATTTTTCACATATTGTTTCAATCAGAACCCCTCATGATCCTTTGATAAAGCCTACCAACATGGGCTAGAACTTAATCCTGCTAAACCAAAAAGTCACCCAAACCATAAGGGTTCACAACATATGAGATCGAATATCAAGGTTTTGAAAAACCGAAATCAAACATCCCATAAACATACATATCAATAAGATTAAACATTCAAGCACAGGCTATGTAATCCAAAAACTATCACAAGAAAAATTATAAACCAATAATTTTATTCATAAATAGATAGTTTTATTCATAATAGACCTAATACAATTATTGAAAGAAATCAAAAACTGATGTATATTTTTCCTGGATTAAGTATTCAGCATATAACTTAATCTTTAGAAGTGCTCTCATTATTCACCGAAGATTCCTCAGTGTTCTGAATTTTGAGTCTTCTCTTTTCTTTCAGATGATTGAGTCTCTTTTTCAAGAGATTTACTTCCACGATCAACTTTAAGAGTGTTGACTCAAGCAGCTTTTCATTCAAAACTGTAGCTTCCATAAGTTCACGAGCAACTTCAAAATCACCCATTAGCATAAGCATGAGTTTAAAAGAAATATGATTCTTTTTATGTTCTTTTGAGAAATAGCATTTGAGATCAACTTGAAAGGTTTCAAGTTTTCGAAGTTGGGTTTCAACATCAATAGTATTTTAACCCATCTTTGACCGCAGACAAAACATAGAGGGAAGCATCGGTCTTATAGATGGTTTATATAACAAATCAAACTTGGTTTCTGATAGACGCATTTATGTGTCTAATATGTCTCAATTGTATATATTGTTAGTGCTCGATTTTTGTATTTATTTTGTTATTTTATGTCTTTGTAGGTATTTATAGAGAAAAAAGCTCTTGCGGCGAAATTGGTTCGAAAAGTGGTGTTTTACACCCCAGGATAAAGTACTAAAGGCACCCCAGAAATGCACTGGAAGCACCCCAAAAATGTGCCGGAGGAACCCCCAGAAAATTACTATTTGCACCCCAGGGAAAGTGCTAATCGCACCCTCAGGCAGGATAAGGGGCAACCAGCTTCTTCATGAATTCAAAAAAATGAATTTTGGCGGGAAAATATTTTCATTAACAGCAGATTTTTCGATCGGAAGTTGAAGGTGTTTGGGTGAGACTAAAAGGATGAAATTCGTTGGGTAGTTGTGATATGTCCTAACAAAGCTAGTATGGGTGTTTGTTTCGATCAAATTTGGCTGGATAACTTGGCTTAATCCAAACAGGGAGTTGGAGGAAAAACATGAGCTTGCACGAGTTGTGAGGAATTTAAACGTGTACTGCACGTGCTTGGAAGACTTAATCGATATTCTGGAGCGTGAAGAAGGTATAGAAGGAAAGAAATACAGCTGCAAACGCGTGGAGAAGCTAAAACAGGAAATTATTGCCGTGAGAATAAAAATAATAAAGAGAAGAATTTTTGAAGTTATGGAGGAGATTCACATCTTTCGGGTATAAATAGGTTTCCTTAGTACCATACAATGGGGGTTGAGAGTTTGGGGAGCTGAGGAGAGCTCAGGAGCGAGAAATCACGAGTTGCAGAAACTCGGGTTCTGCTGCTGATGATAATGATGAACATCAAGAACACGAAGAACAAAGACCCGTCAAAGAAAGTCGTTGGAAACTGTCGCATTTACTCGACAGTTTGCAACACCTTTCAAGCGACTTCGGAACAGTGACTGCAGCACTTCCTTTCTATCGTTCATTTGCGACGATTTGCATGCGTCACAAAATCCTTTTTTTCACTATTTTCTCCATTTTCATCATTGTAAACACTTATTGAGCAAATAAAAAAATCTTTTGAGAGTGTCTATAATATGAGGATCTAAACCCCAACATTCGGGCGATGGAGGAAGCCTTATTTCACACTTGGGTAATTATATTTAATTCTTTTCATGACTTTTGCACTAGTTTTAATTGAAATTATGATTTGAATTAATTAGTTGTCATTTGATTAGATGGGTCATGCTTATCTTAGGTGATTTGATGTCCCATGCTTAACATTTACATCTAATATTTTGAGAATCTATCTTGGCAAAAATAAGAGTCACTTTATTTTATATATTTATTGAGCTATAATTGTTAAAAGAATTATTATTTGAACCTTAAGAAATGAATTTGGTGGAATCCTAAGCCCTGGTACCTCTCACACCATTTGTTAATAGTTTTTGTATATATATTTTTATTAAATCTAGAAACTCAAATCTTCACAAGTCTTAGAGTTCGAATCATTTTTACTACAACTACAACAACAAAAAACACATCAGTTTCCAAGATTGAGATACCTAATCAAGATAAAATATTTGTGAAAATATACACTTTCGGAAACAACATAAGAATTTTTCCGAACCAGTATGATCTAGATGATCTGAAAATATTTTCCCCAAATTTTCCCAAGGACTTTCCAAAGATCAAAAGTATTTTTCTAAAAATAGAAAAGGTATTCCAAGTCTAGAAAGACACTTTAGATATTCACGAGTATAGTATTATACTTCCTTCATATTCTCGTGCTCCTTTTAAGAACTTCCCTTTTATTTGAATTGAGCACATCTAGGGAAATTCCGAATCCCAACATCAGTTGTTGGAGTGAGCTTGTGGTAGCTCAGAATTTGTGGAACATGATCCATCATGATATTTTTGAATATCTTTCCTTTTGGGATTTTTCCAAGAATTAACTTCTTTTACAGTGTCACAGCAAGAGTGATCTGATTTAACAGAATGATCAGTTCGATGAACAGAATCATAAGCGTGACTTGAAGTTTTTTGAGTTGTTAAATAACCAGAACTCTTATATCGACCTAGGAATTCCTTGGAATATGACAACATCATTTGATGAGATTGTTTCCTGGATTCTATTTTAGACAGTTGATCAACAACAAAACAAAATTATTTGAAATCATTTGTTTTTGTGTACTTGAGTTTACCTTTTTCTCTGTTTAAGAGATAATCATCATCGAATGATCTTGACTGGATACTAGTCAAAGGATTACCCCTTAAAACACATCTATTTTGATTCTTATAAGTGATGAGACTATTAGAATCACGATGTTGTATATTAGTTAAGAGATTCTGGAGATTAGAATCACATATCCTTGTTTTAACTAATATACCCCTTTTGGCTTGAACAAATTCAAGTCCTTTCGATTCAGCATCTTCATGAATCACAGATTCTCTGACGATCTTCTCGGAAGATGGATAATAAATATTATCCTTTAGATTATATTTTTCAGCAAGCTTTATGAAAAATTCAATCTCATTACTGTCATCTAAATCTGACTTGTTTGTCACAAGTATTTGTTTCCGTATTAACTCATCATGGTTAATATTTCCTGAGATGTGTTCCACTAGTGAATTAATAGTGCTGAGCTGTTTATCAGGTTTCGAAAACAAACATCCTTTCTGAAGTATATCTTATTCTTTCTCTACGTTAACTGAATAGAACATTAGATTCAATTTCTTATAGGTTAGATCGCACCAAACACAGATTGTTAGATCTTTTCGTGTTTGCCCGCTCTGATACCAATTGAAAAGACGAGGGTACCCAAATATACCTCAATCTAAAACTTTTCCACCTATAAGTCCTTTCTCCGAAAGTGATTGTCTATAAACCGAGTCGAGACAATACAACTAATAGGTTCACACTTCGTGTGATCGTCTATGGATACGAGATCGAGACAATACGACAACAATATAACTTGTGTGATTGACTATGAATACAAGATCGAGACAATACAACAATGAAGTATGTTTACTTGATAAATGGTTGAGAATTAACCAAACAAAATAGGATTACTATCAAATAAATAGGAATTAACCTTTGTGTATTTTACTTCTAATTATAATAAAACAATTATAATTGCGGAAATAGAAAAGTAAAAGACACAGCAAGATTTTGTTAATGAGGAAACCGCAAATGCAGAAAAACCCTGGGACCTTGTCAAGAATTGAATACTCTCAGGATTAAGCAACTATATAAAATCAAACCAACTTCGTATAGTTGAGACCAAGCAACTAAACCTATAGTTCACCTAGTTCCGTATGTATCCCTGGGCCTCCAACTTGTTAATAAGTCACGCACTTGGAACAATTCCTTTGGTTAGTATTCCAAACAGTAAAGGAACAACAAATATGTTTGGTAACAACTCTTTTCAACCAAGTGATATGAGTTCGACAAAAGGCTCTTCCGTTTATCTCAATGAACTCCTTTGTCAGGTCCTTGGATCTATCCAATAACAACTACCAAAGTAATTATCCATATTTCGCAATCAATACTTTGAATCACAAAGAATTGTATTGATGCCGATCTACTCAACTAATCAATCCAATCTATCACAAAGATAAACCGATTACAGTTGGTTCCTCTTTAACCGAAACAAGTATTGTGCACACGAAAGATTATGAACCCAAATCAGAAATCTTCTTTGTCCTCAAATCTTCTTAGATCTTCAATAAACACCTGCACACAATCAACTTGAATCTCTTGTGATCAATCACGCATAAAACGGAGTCTGTTAACAGTGGATTATCACAAGACGTCTTTAGATCTACAAACAGTCTAAAGATCCCCGTCGAAACTTTGATCTAGTTTGAGTGAATCTTATATCAGAAGAGAAGATTCTCAAGCATAAACAAACTAGGTGCAATCAAAGTTCAACAACCGTTAGTCAATCAAATCAATCGAAAACTAATAATAAACCGCAATTATCTAGTTTCCCACCAACGGTACTAATAGTGCTTATCAATCTCAAAGAAGTCTTTAAACTGAGCGGTTGTAAGAGATTTCGCCTAATTAGGTTACTTTCCTCTCCGAATAGGCGGCTCCACCAGTAACAACACAACTAGGTAGTTTTGCTGGCTCTGAGGATTAGTTTGCAAGAAATGCAAACTTTGATATTTATAGACCAAGGAAGTTTGGACACCAAGGAATTTCCAAAACCGAAAATATTTTCAAGATATGCAATATATTCCAAATTCGGTTTCCATAATTCCTGGAAATGCTTTGTCCAAATAATGACAGAAATCTAACTAGAAAATCTCCAATTAGTAAATGCACATTACTAATTTTTATTTTCTAAATATAAAATTAAAAACCTTAATTAAAAGATTCTCAATTTATTTTCGATCTAGAATTTTTCCTTTAGCTATTAAGGAATATCTTTGAACAATAAAAGATAAGTGTTACTGCACATGTTCAAAGTATGTCGACATCTTTACTTTGTAAGTCCTCTTTCATACTTACAATCTTGGAATCGATTTTCCACAATTAAAAACAAGTTTAGAATTGGCTCATCTGACTTCTAAGAACTATGTGATTGATTATCCTATCAAATCACCAATATGGGTTTAACGGTTCTACCAAAACAAGTTTCGGTTCTACCTTCCATGTGGGTACTAGAATTAGTCACGCTAGTTACCAAAACTTGGTTGACTAGGTACTAGGATCGGTTCCCACATATATATGGTATCTAACTTGTATTTGTTGAACATGTCCATAGGATCGGTTCCCAATATCTAAAAACATGTTGCACATGTTCATAGGATTGGCTCCCAATATCTAGAAACTTGCTGCACCTCTTACAAGGATCGATTCCCCTTTATGATCGGTTGCACCTCTTACTAGGATAGGTTCCCCTTTGCCTAGAGTTGGACATGCCAATAACACTTAATCGATCATACCATCTCAGGTGATTACTTCAGATTGGTTTCACTAATAAAAGTCATAAGCAAGTCATGAGCGGTTATACTAATCACACATATTGGTAGTTCAAAAGATTTGCAATGAATAACAATACCAATAAGCCTAGCGATTTCCCTTTCGATTCACAAAACAGGTTCATGAATTTACTTCCTTTAAACGAATGTAAAACATTGTTTCCTAGGCTGAAATCTTCACCTCATACCCATAAATAATCACAATAGCATTCAAACGATTATGTCGATGTCTTATATACGAAGTTCAAAAGATAAGCGTTATACTTCGTATTGTATTCCTTAATACTATGTCTAACTAGAATATAATCATTCATGGCTTTGAAGTTATGTTTTCAATATGCACGACTTGAAAGATACGTTAGGGAATTAAACAGTTCAAGTCAAATATTACTAACCTCAAGTTGAAGGATGATGTCGTCGTTGTAGCTCCTTACTTCTTCACATTCTTCAAGTCTTCACGTAATACTTGTAATGTCTCATATCCTAATACTTTCAAGCTAACCTATATGAAGTTGACTCTAGTATATAATCAAGCTACTCTTTAAATGAGTTTTGATTCACTAAAATATGACAACAAAACTTGACATACCAACGCTTGGTGGGTTTCATCGAGCTATGCTCTAACAGGTGTATCAATTGGTTCCCGTTCACCTTGATTTATCAATAGATGGAACAAAAACTCGTAGGTATTTCTGTGGGAGACAGATTTATCTATACAATGGACTTTTCTGTGTGGGACAGATTTATTTATCAAGTCTTCGAATTTGGGTCGTAGCAACACTTAGTTGTAAGTGAGATCAGCTAAGGGAATCAAGTGCGTAGAATCCTACTGGGATTCAGAGGCGTAAGGAACACGACTGTACCTTAATCAATGTGAGATTGGTTAGGGCTCAACTACATTCCAGTCTGAAGTTAACTTGTAATAGGCTAGAGTCTGTAGCGTCTTAATATAGTGCGGTGTTCAAATTTTGACTAGGTCCCGGGGGTTTTCTGCATTTGTGGTTTCCTCGTTAACAAAATTTCTGGTGTCTGTGTTATTTCTTTTCCGCATTATATTTTCTATATAATTGAAATATCACAGGTTGTGCGTAGTTCAATCAATTAGATAATCCAACCTTTGATTGTTGATATAAATTGATTGACACTTGAACATTGGTTTTTGGTACCATTCAAGTTGTTGATCATAATAATCAGGCTCGCGGATTTCTATCTGTTTGATTTGCTGATTACATTGAGAAACAGAGATATAACTCTTGGATGTATTTTCCTTGATTGAGTCTGATTGTCTAGTCGATTCTCTTGGAAATATATTGGAGTTAGTCCATACAGATTGCCGAAATGAAATATTGGGTGTAGTTGTTAGACCCCCGATTTTTCAACTATGATCATATGATCATGTCTCACTACTAGAGTAAAATATTCATACACAGCTTCGCAGTTATGTTTTCAATATAGCACAACTTGAAAGATACGTTAGGAATGAAACAGTTCAAGTAAATATTACTAACCTCAAGAGGAAGGATGATGTCGTCGTTGTAGCTCCTTACTTCTTCACGTTCTTCACGTCTTCGAGTAATACTTGTATGTCTCATATTCCTAGACTTTCTGGTCTAACCTATACGATGTTGACTCTAGTACATAATCAAGCGACTCTTAGATGATTTTTGATTCACTAAAATATGAAAAACAAACTTGACATACCAACGCTTGGTGGGTTCAACCGAGCTATGCTCCAACACATTATTCTAAGAAATTAATATCAAGACATTATTTTAATAAATTTGATGTTTTCCAAGGAACGAAGGTTTTTCTGGAAGCAACAAATGAACAAAGTTCGAAGGAACAAAGTGTATCCGAGTCTTTTAAAGGTTCTGATTCCATTAATTATGGATATGGTTTCTAAGTCGGGGATGTCAAATGGTCCAAGCCATGCCGTCGGTCCATAAACTAAAACATGCATTATCTTTACGGGAACTATATATTGTAGCAACCTGTATTGGGGTGCTACACCGCAGCCGCCATATATATTAGAGTAAGCTTTATGGTGGGAGAATTTCATTTTTCAATTTCTATAACACCTCAATACTTGGAATAGATCATGGAAGTTCAAGTCTAATGGTATAAGGTAAAATAGATTCCAAAATCGACAATCTGACCAACCCAATTTGGCGCTTAACGCCAATTGGATTAGTGTGTTAGTTTAGATTTTAAGTTATATTCCATGAAAACCTCGAACATGCCTTTGAAAAAATATGAATATCCCAATTTAGAAGCCACTATTTTTGACACTCCACACTGTTTCCAAGTTTATAATAATTTAAATTCCACCGCTAGCTCGGCTCTTAGTAACTTATCTCATGTTGTAATCCTAAATGGTTTCTCGGCAAAGTGTTGGCCGCCAAAAAAAATTAAAAAAAAATACTCCCTCCGTCCCACTATTAGATGACCTGCTTATATTAGAATTTTGTCCCATATTAGTTGACCAATCTCATTAAACAAGAGGATATTTCTAAAACTATCCTTTTGATTAATTAGGGATAATTGGTGTTTAATACTCAGGTTTTGACCAACACTAGGCTTTGGTCTAACATTTGTGCAACGTTAGTGTTTGGTACCTGGACCGGACATTGACCCGAGTTGACTATGTTAACTCTTGAATTTTGTTTGGTATTTATTTTAAAACCTAAATAAATTTATTTACTTAACTCTGTTAGGATGACCGTCAGCAATTTTAATTGAAGAACCCTAATTGATGTTCTTCCCTAAATCGAAAATCCACCCGAATTGGAACTTCTTTTGTTGCTATTGAATGGGTCATCTTTAATATCTCCATCATATACATTACAAGATTTGACATCACCCTTTTGAGTGCGAATCTCTCTACATCAGTCACCACCAGAGAGAAAAAAATTACAACATTAAGATTAACCAGAAACTATAACAAAATTGCACACAAAGATGAATAAATAGGTTATCGTCAACGATAGTTTCAGTTCAGTTCCATTCAAAGGCCAAATAATTCTCAAACAAATCCAAGCTTAAAGTCTGCAACAATAGCAAGACCAATAAACAAAACTTCATTACATCCATCATTCACCACCAAAATCTCAGCTAAGAAGAATTTACAGACCCATAAAAAGATCATGTACACCATTAACAAAACTACAGCCACCATTAAAAAGCTTTAATTTCTTATAAAAAAAAATTAAAAAACAAGCCAAGCTTTAATCATTGGACGCGCTCTCTACCATAATCAAGTAGTCATCATTAATTGAATCCTAGTGTTCCCCCATGTTTAAAGTTTCAAATGAAATTAAATTCGTAATTTATTTCAATTTTCCTCAAAACCTGAATTGAATCTTGATTCCTTCAAGTTTCTGGTTAAGATCAAACTTAACCGTAACCAATAACGATTCGATGAAAACCCACTGAAACCCATTAACCAATTGTAAGAAAACCCTTCAATATCAATATATTTATCGTTGTCGTCAAATCTAATTCATTGCTCAATAGAAACATGCTGCAATGATTCAATGACTCCTTGTGTTGCGATTCCAACTCCTAACCAAACTATTTTTCCTTAATTAGTTTTACTTTGTTTAGTCAGTTTCCTTATTTAATTAAACTTCTTAAATTCAGCATCTTATTGGCTTGAACAGAAAGCTCAGTAAACTATAAATACTTTGTTTCGAGTTGTAATGAATATCAATCAATATAAGTCAGTTTTTTCTTTAAGTTTGTCTACTGCTAAGGTTGCTAACCCCAAAGAAAAAGGGTTTTATCCTAGGGTTCTTAGTTTTCTTGTGTTCTTAATCCAGTGTAAAGGTCTAGAACCCTAACACCTGGATCAGAGCCAACTCAGATCAAATCTCAAAAATTCGACCAATTTTTTTTTACCATGACTTATACAGAAGAATTGAAAAGTCTTCAAGATAGTATTACCGGTGTGACAGAAAAGCTTGATACACTTACGGATGCTATTACAAAGCTTCATATGCATGATGAAGATCAACAACGTCAGAAGCAAGCTGCAAAACTCAAACAACAGGATGATGCAAGCACATCTTTGTCAACCAAGCTTACAGCATCCCTAAATTCAACTCTTACTGCAACAATGGGAGAACTTCCTTATGTACTGTGTTTAGGGAATTTTTACCTCAGTTTCAACAACGTACTGGCGCTGCTCCTCCACCACATCCACCACCTCCCCCACCTCCACCTCCATTTAATGAAGATGAACCATAACAGCCTCGACCTGTTAACAATATCAAGTTTCCAAACTTCAGTGGAGAAGATCCGGATGGATGGATTTTCAATACTGACCAGTATTTTAGTGTTTATAACAATTCTGATGCCCTCAAAATTATTGTTGATTGTGCACATCTCAAAGGTGAGGCCAATATTTGGTATAGATGGAAAAAAACCAGAGTTAATGTAACTACATGGTTGGAATTCTGCAACTTGATTCGCGCTCGATTTGATCCTGACAAGTTTGTTGATGCTAGATTAGCCATTAGCACGATTGACCAAAAAGGTTCGGTTCGTCAACATATTCCTGAATTTGAAAAATTACTGAATTTCGTTGATTTTCCTGAGGATTACTTGATAAGTTGTTTCATTCGTTCCCTGAAACCGCATATTGGGTCTGTGGTTAAACTGCTTGCACCACAAACATTGGATGATGCCTACACTAATGCAATTCATCAAGAAGAAACTTGTGCAGTAACTAAGTTTCTTCCAAGACAACCATATCGCCCTCCACCAGTCAGGAATGCAACTACTACTCAACCTACTCAGTTCAAAAAGCTTATTCCTCCTGGATCTAGACGATTATCACAAGAAGAACAACGAGTAAGAAGGGAACAAGGTCTCTGTTTCAAATGCGACGAATTCTACAGGCCGGATCATGTTTGTGTGAACCCCAGATTAACTATCTTGGATACTGCTGAGGAAATTAATGTAGTTTCTATAGCACCATCTGAAGCTGTACCTATTACTTTAACTGAAGAGACGCCTCTCGCTTTTGAGGTTGTAGACTCGACTTACGCTGAGCCAAAAATTTCCTTCAATTCATTCATGGGATCTACTTTTCCACGAACTATGCGAATTACTGGTAACACTAAAACTCAGTCTATTACAGTTTTGCTTGATTCAGGCTCCACTCATAATTTCTCACATCCGTCTGTGGCTAAGAAATGTGGTTATGAGATTCACTCTAAGAAATCTCCACTAAGTGTCACAGTTGGTGATGGAGGGCAGCTGGACACTAGAGGTTATTGTATAGATGTTCCTATACGACTTCAACAATATGAATTTACCACTGATTTCCATTTACTTGATATTAGTGGATGTGACGCCGTTTTGGGAGTTCAATGGTTAAGGACGTTAGGACCAATTAAATGGGATTTTTCAAATTTAACCATGCAGTTTCACATTAATGACGCAGTTGATTCATTAATAGGGAACAACAAATCATCAGCAATGATTTTAGAAGCAAAATCAATGCAGCGTTTATTACATCAGGAAAATCATGGGATTTTTTTTTCAAATAGCTGCATTAAATAGTTCCATTAATGCTTCTTCAGTTATTCCTCCAGAGGTGCAGCAATTACTTTCTCGGTTTTATGATATATTTAAATTACAAACTTTTCTTCTTCCAGAACGTGTTCATGATCACCGTATCCCATTATTACCAGATTCTTCTCCTGTTAATGTGCGACCATATAGGTATCCTCATTTTTAGAAAGATGAGATAGATAAGATAATTACTGAGCTTTAACAAGCTGGCTTTATTCGACCAAGTGCGAGTCCTTATTTTTCTCCCATCTTTATGGTTAGAAAGAAAGATGGCTCTTGGCGTATGTGTGTGGATTACAGGGCCTTAAACAAACTGACCATTAAAGATCGTTTTCCCATTCCAACGGTCGATGAATTACTCAATGAATTATTTGGTGCAGCTGTGTTTACTAAACTGGATTTACGTTCTAGGTATTATCAGATCAGACTTTATCAACAAGATATTCCAAAAACTGCTTTCAGGACACATGATGGTCATTTTGAATTCTTGGTTATGCCTTTTGGATTATCGAATGCACCTGCGACCTTTC
Organism: Papaver atlanticum; assembly: GCA_023531105.1. NCBI lineage: Eukaryota > Viridiplantae > Streptophyta > Magnoliopsida > Ranunculales > Papaveraceae > Papaver > Papaver atlanticum. The sequence goes on from JAJJMB010014087.1 coordinate 1,004,629, forward strand.
AGAGTTTAATGAATCATATCTTCAGGCCACACTTACGGAGGTTTGTCCTTGTTTTCTTTGATGACATATTAGTCTATAGCAAGAACATGTCTGACCATCTAGAACATTTAGCTATTGTGTTTAATATTTTACGCACTAATAAGTTGTTTGTCAAAGATACAAAGTGAACTTTTGCACAACCATCTGTTGGATATTTGGGCCATGTAATTTCTTCTGCAGGGGTTTCAGTTGAGAACGATAAGATACAGTGCATATTGTCTTGGCCACTTCCGACTACAGTTAAAGAGTTGAGAGGTTTTCTTGGTTTATCTGGTTACTATCGAAAATTTGTGAAGGATTTTGGTAGAATCGGTGCTCCTCTAACACAATTACTCAAGAAAGATGCTTTTCATTGGACTGAACAAGCTACTGTTGCATTCAAACTGTTGCAACAGGCTCTCACTACAACTCCAACTCTGGCACTTCCATATTTTACAAAAGAATTTGTGTTGGAAAGTGATGCATCTGGAAATGGCATTGGGGATGTTTTAATGCAATCAAAGCAACCAATTGCATTCTTTAGTAAACCTTTTTCAGGCAAAAATTTAAAACTCTCTATTTATGACAAAGAGATGTTAGTTGTGGTTTCTACAGTACAAAAATGGCGTCCATACTTGCTTGGAAGGCACTTCAAGATATATACTGATCATCGTAGCCTAAAGTTCTTTTTGGATCAGAAATTGTCTTCAATGGAACAACAGAAATGGTTATCCAAATTGTTAGGTTATGATTATGAGATAATTTTCCGTCGTGGAAAGGAAAACGTTGCAGCCAATGCACTATCAAGATGTCCAAGCTCATATTTTCATATATCTACACCTATTTTTTCTGGTATTGATGACATTAGTCAAGAATGTCATAATGATATAGATTTAGGCGATCTAATTCAACGGTTACGCCAAGATGCAAGCTGTAAGATGCATTTCTCTTATACTGATGGTTTATTGCATTACAAAAATCGTATAGTTGTGTCATCATCCTATGCATGATGTATTAAGTTACTTGAAGAGTTTCATTCTAATCCTATTGGTGGCCATTCTGGATACTTGAGAACTTACAAGCGACCGCAGAAAAACAAATACTGGAAAGGGATGAAGAAATCGATAAAGGATTTTATTTCTAAGTGTGATACTTGTCAATGTAATAAGTTAGAATCGATTGCTCCACCTGGTCTTTTGAATCCCCTTCCTATTCCTGCTGATATATGATTAGATGTTTTGATGGATTTTGTTGATGGATTTCCAACTTCTCATCGAAAAAATTCGATTCTCGTGGTAGTGGATCGTTTATCTAAATATGCACATTTTATACCTCTCACACATCCGTACACTGCCAGTTCAGTGGCTGAGATTTTTGTACGCGAGATTATCCGTCTTCATGGCATACCAAGGAGCATTGTCATTGACCGTGATCTAATATTTATCAGCAACTTTTGGGAAGCATACTTTTCCTTACAGAACACCAAGTTGTGTCGTAGTTCTGCATATCATCCACAATCTGATGGGCAAACTCAGGTTACAAATCGCACTTTGGAATGTTACTTACGCTGTTTTGCTGGAACAAAGCCTAGTGACTGGTCAAAGTGGTTACCATGGGAAGAATGGTGGTATAACACCAGTTTTCACTCCGCTATTCAGATGTCACCATACCAAGCAGTGTATAGTCGATTACCACCTACAGTATCATCGTATTTACTAGGGTCTACTTCTGTTCATGCTGTTGATTCTATTATGAAGGCAAGAGATTACACTTTAAAACTTCTGAAGTCACATTTACAAGGTGCTCAAGAAAGAATGAAGAACTATGCTGATAGCAATCGTACTGAGCGCAGTTTTGTTGTTAATGATTTGGTTTTTCTTCATCTACAACCTTACAGACAAAGCACTGTCACTACTCAGGCATATTCTAAACTCTCTCCGAAATTTTATGGCCCTTTTTGTATTTTGGAGAAAATTGGACCGGTTGCTTATAGGTTGGAACTACCTATTACAAGTCGAATTCATCCAGTATTTCATTTTTCACAATTGAAACTGAAACTTGGTTCAACCAATATTTTTGATACTAATCTGCCAGTTACAGTTGACTATGCGTATTGGGAACCAGAGAGCATTTTAGAGCATCGAATGTTCAAGAAAGGAAATCATGCAGCAACTAAATGGTTGGTTAAGTGGAAGGATCATTCCGTAGAAGAGGCTACTTGGGAGGATGCTGATAAGATGCTTTTGCGTTTTTCGGATTTTGATGCTTGAGGACAAGGATGTTTTTCAAGCAGGGAGGGATGTTGCGATGCCAACTCCTAACCAAACTAGTTTTCCTTAATTAGTTTTACTTTGTTTAGTCAGTTTCCTTATTTAATTAAACTTCTTAAATTCAGCATCTTATTGGCTTGAACAGCAAGCTCAGTAAACTATAAATACTTTGTTTCGAGTTGTAATGAATATCAATCAATATAACTCAGTTTTTTCTTTAAGTTTGTCTACTGCTAAGGTTTCTAACCCCAAAGAAAAGGGGTTTTATCCTAGGGTACTTAGTTTTCTTGTATTCTTAATCCAGTGTAAAGGTCTATAACCCTAACACCTTGTGTGTAATGATTGATAGAAGAAAAGGGAGACAAAAATGGTTTTCAGATTTTGGATTTTTTTTTAATGATTCATAGATGAAAAATTAGATGATGGGTTTCTCTGCTTATAATGATTTTGAAGAAGAGGGAGATGTAGATGGTTGTCGGCAGGTGTGATAGTCTATTTTAGGTGGAAGAAGATCTAATGTGGACCGTCCATGCATATGATGGGCTACGGACACAGTTAGTCATTGTTACTAAAGATAAATAAGTTTCAGTAATTACGTATTTGATTGACGGGAATTTTAGACAGGTCATGACTTAACCGGTCAACTTGGGTCAACCTTTGGTCCAGGTACCAAAAACTAACATTGGAAAAATGTTATACCAAAGCCTAGTGTTGGTCAAAACCTGACTATTAAACACCAATTATCCAGATTAATTATCGTTAGTATAAGAAATATGTATAATTTGATATCCATGTTTATATTTGTTACGTAGGTGTTTTAAAATGCTTTTCAATGATATAAAGTTTACGGATATCCGTGGTATATTTTGGGAGATAAATCATTTCTAAATTTTACTAGTTATCATCCATAAGGGTGTAATTGTAAAAAATATATATAAAAATACTCTTTTCCCTTCCTTTCCTTAAAAATTGTGCAAATTTTGAACTAGGTCATCTATGTGACTACTATTTTTCCCATAGCCTGCGTAATGTGGACAGCTCATAGAATCGGATACTAAGAAGTAATGATATCTCAGTTGAACTGATAGTGCTTAGTAATAAAAAATACTCAAGATAAGATCAATAGTAAAGACAAACACAAATATAATGTAAATGCTACTAAGTTATCAAGAGACACAAATATTTACATGGTTCGACATTTGTCTACGTCCACGGGGTAGTGAGTAATGATTTTGTATTAAGTTGTGGGTGTTAGAAGGATCTTAAATGCTTTCCAAAATAATAAAGAGAACTCAAGTCGATGAATTGAATGCCTTCATTTGTTGGTGAAACTCTATATTTATAGCACTTCGGTGCCAGGAACATCTTCACTACCCTTGGGTCCATCGATAGCTGATGTATCCTCCGTACATCTTGTACCGTCGTCAACCACATGTCTTCTCTAGTAAGACTATGCCACCTCAGCTCGCTCATGTGCCCTCGAAGACTGTTCAACCTTAGTCAAGTTTGTACCTTCGTTCGTTGTATGCCTTCACCAGTCAGACGATGCCAGCTCGTTCTTATCCACACGCCAAGGTTTTGCTTTATTGCATTTATTGCTGATTGGATATGTCAGCTACCTCGCCAGCTGCCATATCCTTGTATATTAGGGCATAGCCTTTCCATCTTCATCATCAAGGTTAACCTCCTTGGGATAAGAAAAATCAAATCAAGAAGGGATCTGCTACTTCTCAGCGTCCTATGCATTGTTGAGGATACTTTGTTATCTTGCATACGACCGCCAATATCATGACACGTGTGAAGAATTATTAGTATTCATAGTTTGCCCATTTTCTTTGATATTCTACCAGGGGTAGGATGGGAAGAAAAATCCCCTTTGACGCTGCCATTTTGCACGCACGGTTTTGGTGGTCCCCACTCGTACTCCATGCAATAACTGCTCCTTGGATATAGGGACAACTACATTCTTGGATTTCCCAGCCGCCTATAAGAAGAAGTTTTAAGGGAAAATATTCATTAACTTCCCCCTTCTTCTTTTTTTCTCCCATTGTCGCTCTTTATCTCTGTCTCTTTCACAAAGATTTCTTTTCCTCTTCCTCTTCTTCAATTATCGATCTTCATTGCCAACTTTCTGGATTCCCTGCCTTGCTGCGCCTTGATCTTCTTTGCCAGGTTAGTGAACTTTACCATCTTCTTACCTTTTGCTTTTTTTGATTCGTTACTTTGCTTCTCCATGCTTTTGTTCATCCATTTATCTTCAATTGTTGATGGTGATTGCATGTCTTGTTTCGGTCTTCAATTGTCCTTTTTATGCCATTTAAGAAAGTGGGTTGCTCTTTATTTGAGTTGTCTCCACTATTATTCCCATGATCGATTTCCTCTGCGATTTTGATCTTTGATGATCAAATTAATTTCCGTTGTTTTGCTTTAATAATTTTCTGCTCTCCTCCTTGGTTGGTTTGTTAACCCATGCCCAAAATCTATTTCCTTTGATTCAATCGAGTTTCGAGCTTGCTATTATTTCATCGTGTCATTGTTGATGAACTGATGTTGGTGTTCTTCAATCATTTTTAAGAACTGCTTTTCTGTTAATGTCAGTAACGATGAGACTTCCGAATAAGCCTGCGCATAAGGAGTCTAGGTCCAGATCTTCTACTCAACTACCTTCGCGTGTTGATTATCCGGATGCTACGCCTTCTCCGCCTCCTGAGGTACCTGAGTATGCCGACATTCCGGAGGCTATATAAGAAGTTGAGTTTGAAGAAGTTGCGGTTGAGAATCTTCCACCTGTTCCGCCTCACTACGAGTTGCGGAGGCTCCAGCTGAGCAACAAGGATAGTTATCGTAGATGGTCCCTTAATGAGATTTACCGTTCCTTCCGGCTGGATAGGTTTGAAATATCTTTCGTCAATGGCCCAGATGTTCTTACTGAGTCTCTGATTATGGATTTTCCTTATGATGAGAATAATCTGCTGATCAGTGTTGGTCAGCTGGCCGCGGATCTACTCCTTCCTTTGTTTAGTAGAAGAGATCCCTTCTATTACGAAGTTCTCTCCACTAGAGATGATCCTGCGAACAAGAATCAAGTTCGAGAAATAATGCAATATACTGGTAACTTATGGCGTGTTCTTCATGAGTATTGGATTCGTGGTAGAGGTAAGACGTCCATGAAGTCTTATAATCCTTTTTCTTTTAGGAGATGTAGGCAAGAGGATTACACCCCTGCCAATTTCAATGCTACGTATGGTGATGTTATCCAGAAGAGCAGACTTCTTCCTTGGAGCGTAGGTCCACGCCGTATTCATGTTACTGCCAAGCAAATTCGGGAGGCAATATGCTTCGCTTTCAAGAGGAGATCGACAAGACTGGGCTGTCTGTTATTCCTTACTCAGCTAACCTCTTCTTGCCCCATGAGGATCGTCTTCGTTTATACCATGACAAGCATTGGGAACGTACTCCTCTTCGTGTAGTTGGTCCTTGGGCGTGTGGGTTTAATTCTGCTGATCCCAGTGTTCCTCAACCTGCTTTGTCTTTGCCTTCAAAGTATGATGGTTATCAGCCTTGGGTTTTTAACCCTACTTCTACATACGAGGTACCTTTTGTATTGATAATCTTTTGTTCATAGCTTTTGATTGGACTCTATTTTTGAACTTTTTGGTATTTTGATCTGTAACCTGCCCCTACTTCTTCTGCCGGGACTGCTCCCAGTTCTGCTAGTAACTCCATAGCTACTAGTACGAGGAAGAGAAAAGCTTATGTTGGAAGTGCTAAGGCTACGCCTGCGGATATAAGGATCATTACTATGCCTTAGTGTGTATATGTACTTTACCCCCTGATCCTTAGCATGCGTTGTTTTGAACTTTGTAGTCTTCGAGGAAGAAGGGCAAGTTGAAACCTGTCATCAATTTAGAAGAGTCTGAAGAGGATGTTAAGGATGCTGAGGAGGAGCTTGAAGATGTTGAGGATGTCGAGGACATGGAGGATACTGCTGTTAGTCCTCCTATGGATGATATCGAGGAAGATTTTGCGAAGGATGTCCTAGTCCTATTCGCACTGGTTCTATGGAAGGTGATAACCTTCAAGTTGGAGCTAAATCTTCGTTGGAGAGTCCTCTTCCTTATCAAGATGTTACCTCTTCTAGTCTTTTGTCGAGTACTTTTGTACCTCTTGTCTCTGTAAGTGCCCGATCTTTTGCTTCTGTTACAACCGGAGCTATGGTATTGTCTTCTAAGGGACCTTCGGCTTCTCCTGCTACTTCAAAACATTCAGCTGGGTCGTTCGCGAAGGGTATATTACCAGTTGTTAAGGCTAGTAGCTCAGATTCTCAGCCAAAATAGAAAGTTGTGATATCTCTCCGTAGTTTTTTTTTTTCAACGCTACACCTGTGTTTTTGGGAAGTGCTCATTCTATCTCTATTACCCCTGCAAGCAAAGTTGTTTGCCGACCGCCTTTGTCTCCTGATTGGACAGTTCTTGGCAATCTTTATTCTGCTGGAGATATGACTTTGGGTGGTACTCCAAGTAAGGCTTCTGTGCCGAGTTCCTCTACCATGCCGACTTCTTATCGCAGTGAGGATCAAGCCCTTGTATCCCATGTAAGGCTGGCAACGGATTTAGGAAATCCGATTCCGATAGGTTAGTAGTTAACCGAATTTCGAAATCCGATAACATCCGACGGAATTTTAAAATTTGAATCCGTTTCCGATAGGTTAACTTATCGGAAATCCGATAAATTCCAATAACTTCCGATAATTCCTAAAAATATGAAAAAATTGGGTAAAAGGGATTAAAAATTACTAATCCGGTTAGAAATTCCGATAATGTATGATAATTTCTAAGAATACGATTTCCGATAGTCAACATCTTTATCCTAGAGGTAGGAAATTACTAATACATTCCTATGTGTTATCGGATGTCGGAACTTAACAATAGGATGGGCTCTAAGCCGATTCCGTTACGTTAATGGGGAAAAATACGATAAGAAATCCGATCCGACATCCGATATCCGATATAACGGATAAAATCCTATAGGATCATGAATTCTCGGAAACGGATTTCGGATTTCGGACTATTATTGACAGCCCTAATCCCATGCTCGTGTTGAGGCGATTGACGGGGTGTTTGCTGATCGTGGCAAAGGAAGGGTGTCTGACATCTTGACCCTTGGGAGTTCTGACGATGCAATCCTCGAGGTTTTTCTGAAATAATAGAGGGGCCCTTTTGCTGCTGAGGTTGATCCGAGGTATTTGGATGACTCTTTTGAGGTTGCTTCGAAATTGGATGCTATGATGGCTCAACATCAGATGTCCAAGGACTTGTTTCTCGATCCAGATTATCTCCGTTCCTTCCAGAGTCTTGGTGAGATTCGTAGTGGCAGCATTCAGGAGATGGAGGCTTTTATGGATTGTTATGCTGACTTCCTTCCTCGTTTTTCTACGTTTTTGGTAGGTACTTCCTTTATTTGGTTGTTGTTGTCGAATCACGCCTTCGTGCTTACTTTGATCCTTTGTGTTCGCAGGTCAGTAAGAAAATCGATGTTGGTTATACTTTGTTCAAGTTTTACAAGGATAAGTGCACTCATTTGAGTGCTCTTATTGAGCGTGCTCATCAAGACTATGCCTTCATTAGTGCTCAAAAATCGGTTTCTAGTGATGCCGCTTCTTCTGCAAGGGTATATTCGTTGGAGCTTGAGCTGAAAAGGACTCAGACGTAGCTTGAAGCCTGTTTACTTGCACTCAGAAAGGATAATAATGCTATGAAGGTAGCTGAGGAGGGACGCAAGGAGGCTGATACTGCTCTAGCTGCTGAATCCTCCAAAGTCATAGGTTCGTCGTCTTTCTTCCTTTCAACTATACTTTTTACTTTCTCTAATTTTTGCGTTCTGAACATACCTACGCCTTATCAGTGGGTAGCCTTAGTGAGATTGAGTACCTTCGGAAGGAAGTGAGTAAATTGATGATAGGTTAATGATCATGACCATTCATAATGAGACCCATCTCTCCCTTGAGTCTGCCCATAATTCTGACCTTGTGAGGAGATGACCCGCCTTCGTAATGCTTGTGATGAAACCCTTAAATGGAAAGAACATCTTGTACTTAAGCAAAAGGACGAGATTGCTTTGCTTGAGAAGCGTCTCTCAGCTCAAGAAATTATACGTAAGAAGTATTATGCTGACTTTGAAGATGCCTATGCTTCCTTAGCCAAGGTGACTGCTGAACGTAACATGGTATCCCCGGAAGTTCGAACCCTTAAGAATAAACTTACTGAGGTCTCCCATACTTCTTTTTCTTCTTCTCATGCGTCTATGGTCAGGAGATTGGAAGATTTGGAAAGTGCAAATAGAGCCTTATCTTCAGAGAATGCTTCACTTCGATTGATATTGATGATCTCCGGACTGAGTGTCAGACCCTGACTGAGGATCCAAATGCTGCTGAGGAAGAATTATCCAAGGCTCAACATAGTTTAGAAGACTCCCTTAATCATGTCGTAGGTAGCTTAGGACTCCCTTTTCTTAACTTTCTTATTCGTCGGGAGGACCTTCGTATTGATTTGGTTCCTTATTGCTTGCAGGTTCGCAAGACCAGCTGGTGGGTTTGAACTCCAAAGTATCTCATCTTGAGGGTCGGATCTTGGTTTTGGAGAGAGAATGTCAGTTTGATTCTGCATCGAAGTTCAAGGCGGAGTCACTTCAGGAAGCCAATGATCAGTTGAGTTCCCAATTGACAGAGCTACGTCGAAAATCAGCTCAGGATTTAGAGATCCAAGCCTTTCAGATGAAGGTGCAGCTCGAGCGTGCAGCCGTTGATCATATTAACGATACCTTTGCTGGGGCTGAGACACAAGTTGAAGGTGTTGTCTTTGACCATCTTCCTTATCCCTGATCTTGTCGAACTTGTTCGTACTTTGCTTGAGTAGTACGTTTTCCTTGTTGTTTGTGTCTTCTGCTAAGATGTCTTTTTAGCTGAGATGTTTCCTTTTCGTATTTGAAACAATGTTTGATGCTCCGTAGACTCCTTTGAATATATGTTTAAGCATTTCAAGCAAACTAAATATTAAGTATCCTTTTGGTATTCACTTTGTTCACTTTATTATTGTAATTTATTTTATTTATTGCACATTCAAGTAATTACTAGGTGCTAAGGCGTGATTAGCCTTGGTGGAACCTTCCCCGTCTACCAGGATATCCTTTGGCCAGAAGGTACCGTAGTGGCAAGGATCCCTACGTGGGTAATTATTTCATGTAACCCTTCGCATTTAACTCAAAGGTTGCTTTACTTCGACAATGTATCTCTATGGTGGAAATCTTTTTTTTTTCTTATGCCTCATGAACGAGGCTTTTTCCCCGAGGATCCGAGATTGACATATGCGCAGTTATGCCTTGCCCTGCCTCATCGTCATTCCTAACGGTGGGTGTGCTTTCTAACCCTTTATAGGAAGCTACGTTTAATAATTAAAGCTTATTATATTAGATAGTAAGGTTTTTAATACCTTTTCCAGGGATAGAACATGGTAGGCTACCGCCGTTACCCCTCTTCTCCTGGTTGTTACCATTCTCCTACATGTAGTACTTTTTGAGGTACGTCGCATTCCATTGGTGTTGTAGCACCTCTCCCTTTACTGTTCGTAGGTAATAGGATTCTTTCCTGGCGATGTTGTGTATGATGTAGGGTTCATCCCACGTAGGTGCAAGTTTGTCCCATTCCTTCTTCTTTTGATAGGGTGGTATCTGCCGTATCACATATTCTTCTACCACAAAGTTTCGAGGGATGACCTTCTTGTTGTACTCGCGCGCTAACCTCCGTTGATAGTTCACCATTCTTTGTAAAGCTATCTCCCTTCTTTCTTCGAGGTCATCTAGTTTCTCGAGCATTAGGTCAGTAGCGCCCCCTAAGCTACCAGCAGACTAATCCAAGTGATTAACTATAAAATGAGGCACTAAGGATCTAAAACATCTAATTAAACATTAAGAAAGAAGTTCTAAACAAAGATTAACCCAAAACTAAACCCTCTCTAAAATAAATACAAGAACTCCTCTCAAATGATACATATTCAATAGTGAGTTGGTTTACAAATAGAATATAAACACAAAAATAAACATAGCGGAAGCTAACCAACTAACGAAACCAACTCCACGAAGCTTTCATCGCCACGTGCACATCTTGATCTGTCTTTGAAACTGAAAGTGGGAATTGAGTAAGAACATCATCCCGAAGGGTGCCCAGTAGAAATAATAACTAACTTTCAAGTAATCACTAAAATGATTTGTAAACAATGCAGATTTTGTTAAAAACCGATAAAACACGGAAATACATTAAGGCATATTAAAATAATAGTATTACTGAAAATATAAAGTTCTACCAACCAATCATTCGGCAAACATTCACACAGAAATAATAGTTGAGCGACGTCTTCCTTCGGAGTAGCAAGGCATGACTGTTACGGAGTCTTCAATGATCATTAAAGCACCATGAGGTTTTCCGGCCTCGAAGTCATAAACGATATGTACCTTTACCAGTACCTTATTCTACGTGCACTCTACATAGCAAGTATCCAAAGAGATCTAATGGTAACAACAATATATGCGACCGAAGTGCTTACACAGTGGAGAGCCCACAACCGCCCACGGGTAAATCCAACAATCATATATAATATTCTCAACATCATTCTCTCCAAATACCAAAACATAACATCATAGCTTTTGAAAGTAATTTAAAAGAACAGTAAACATCCATGTATGAGACAAGCGTTTCCCGTACAGAAATAGGGAAAATAATATTCAACTTGACCGTCTATTAGTTTATTAGTGGCAGCAATTTTCACTCCTTTAACGCATAAAAATAGATGTAACTTTTGGGGCACACATCTCACACCAATCAAAAGGAAACCTTCTCCCTTTCATGCTAACAATAAATAAAGATTGTAACCACTTTCCAGTCAATGGAAAGAATCACTTTTGAAAATAAGTAAATACCTCAAAACACAGATATCAGTTGTTTCTAAAGATCCAAGTACATCCCAAAATGTAAAAGAAATCTAGTTTGTATTACACACAAATAATACATGCATACACATAACACATACTAGCAAAGATATGCATGAGTTTCACAAAAGATAGATTTATAAAACAATAATGAGTACAAGAGAGTTCGTTATCGATTCCCACCTCTTTTGATGACAAGCCTCGCCTACCTTGAGATCTACAATGAAAAGACGAGGGTACCCAAATATACCTCAATCTAAAACTTTTCCACATATAAGTCCTTTTCCGAAAGTGATTGTTTATGCACTGAGTCGAGACAATACAACTAATCGGTTCACACTTCGTGTGATCGTCTATGGATTCAAGATCGAGACAATACAACAACAAAGTATGTTTACTTGATAATAGGTTCGGACTTAACCAAACTCTAGGGATTATCTATCAAGTAAAATAGGAATTAACGTTTGTGTATTTTACTTCTAATTATAATAAAACAATTATAATTGCGGAAATAGAAAAGTAAAAGACACATCAAGATTTTGTTAACGAGGAAACCGCAAATGCAGAAAAACCCCGAGACCTAGTCCAGAATTGAATACTCTCAGAATTAAGCCGCTATACAAAATGAAACCAACTTCGTATAGTTGAGACCAAGCAACTAAACCTATAGTTCACCTAGTTCCCTCAGTATTCCCACGCCTCCAACTTGTAATAAGTCACGTGCTTGGAACAATTCCTTTGGTTCGTATTCCAAACAGTAAAAGAACAACAAATCTGTTCGGTAACAACTCTTTTCAAACAACGTGATATGAGTTTGACAAAGGCTCTTCCGTTTAACGAATAAACTCCTTTGTCGGGTCCTTAGATCAATCTCTCAACAACTACCGAAGTAATTGTTAGACTATGCAATCAATACTATTAATCACAAAGAAGTGTATTGATGCCGATCTACTCAACTAATCAATCCAATCTATCACAAAGATAAACTGATTATAGTTGGATCCCTTTCCAGCCGAAACAAGTATTGTGCACACCAAAGATTATGAACCCAAAAAGTCTTATTATCTTCAAATCTTCTTTAATCTTCAATAAGCACCTGCACACAATAAACTTGAATCTCTTGTGATCAATCACACACATAACGGAGTCTGTTAACGTTGGATTATCACAAGACGTCTTTAGATCTACAACAGTCTAAAGATCCCCGTCAAAACTTCGATCTAGTTTGAGTGAATCTTATATCAGAAGAGAAGATTCTCAAGCATAAACAAACTAGGTGCAATCAAAGTTCAACAACCGTTAGTCAATTAAATCAATCGAAAACTAATAATAAACCGCAATTATCTAGTTTCCCACCAACGGTACTAATAGAGCTTCTCAATCCATAAGAAGTCTTTAAACTGAGCGGCCGTAAGAGATTTCGCCTAATTAGGTTACTTTCCTCTCCGAATAGGCGGCTCCACCAGTAACAACACAACTAGGTAGTTTTGCTGGCTCTGAGGATTAGTTTGCTCGAAATGCAAACTTCAATATTTATAGATAAGGAAGTTTGGACACCAAGGAATTTCCAAAACCGAATATTCTCAAAGATATGCAATAAACACAAAATCAGTTTTCATGATTCCTGGAAATGCACTGTCCAAATATTGACCGAAATCCCAATAGAAAAATCTATAATCAGTAAATGCACATTACTAATTGTTATTTTCTAAAGATATGCATTTATTTGCTGGAGAATAAATAGCATATAAAAACTAAAAAACCTTAAATAAAAGATTCTCAATTTATTTCGATCCTGGGATTCTCCTTTAGCTATTAATGAATATCTTTGAACAATTAATGATAAGAATTACTGCACATGTTCAAAGTATGTCGACATCTTTACTTTGCAAGTCCTTTTATATACTTACAATCTTGGAAACGATTTGCCACACTTCTAAACAAGTTTAGAATTGGTTCGTCTGAATTCCAAGAACTATGTGATTGATTATCATATCAAATCACCAATCATGGGTTTCACGGTTCTACCTCCATGTGAGTACTGTGCATAGTCACGCTAGTTACCAAAATTCGGTTGACTAGGTACTAGGATCGGTTCCCCACAACTTATGGTAACTACCTGTATTCGGTTGCACATGTCCATAGGATCGGTTCCACCAAAACTACAAACTTGTTGCACATGTTCATAGGATCGGTTCCCCCATCTACTAAAAACATGTTGCACCTCTTACAGGGATCGATTCCCTCTTGTAAATTTGTTGCACCTCTTACTAGGATCGGTTCCCCAATGACTAGATAAAAGTTGCTATTTACAAGGTATCGATCATACCATCTTGAGTGATTGCTTAAGATCGGTTTCATTAATAAAAGTCATACCAATACATAAGTCAGGCCTTGTGAATAGTTTTTACCAAGATACATAAACAAGTTTATGAGCGGTTATACTAAACACACATATTGGTAATTCAAAATAGATTTGCAATGAATAACAATACCAATAAGCCTAGCGATTTCCCTTTCGATTCACAAAACAAGTTTATGAACTTACTTCTTTTAAACGAATGTAAAACTTTGTTTCCTAGGATGAAATCTTCACTCATACCCATACATAATCACAATAGCATTCATATGATCATGTCGATGTCTTATATACAAAGTTTAATGGTTAAGCAATAAACCTTGTATTGTATTCCTTAATACTATGTCTAACTAGAGTATCATACACAGCTTCCCAGTTATGTTTTCGATATGCACGACTTAAAAGATACATTAGGGAATGAAACAGTTCAAGTCAAATATTACTAACCTCAAGAGGAAGGATGATGTTGTCGTTGTAGCTCCATACTTCTTCACATTCTTCAAGTCTTCATGTAATACTTGTAAGTCTCATATCCTAACACTTTCAAGCTAACCTATATGAAGTTAACTCTAGTATATAATCAAGCGACTCTTTAAATGAGTTTTGATTCACTAAAATATGACAACCAAACTTGACATACCAACGCTTGGTGGGTTCAACCGAGCTATGCTCTAACATACAATCCACTGGTTCATCCTTTGAATCCATCGTTGTTAATAACAACTAGCTGTTAATTACACAAGCACTATAAAGGTTAGCCAAAAGGCTCACACAAGGCTCATAACATAATCTCATACAATTATCTAATTATAGGCTAAGTGAACTATCTAATGGTTCTAAGCCCATTTATGATTCTACACCTTTTCATTGTCTAACTTTATCACATCCAAAGGTTTACAAATCCAGTTGGATTGGTTCTATAATCCATTAGCTACATCTTATGAATATCAACAACTTTGTAGAAGAAGTCAAACGCTAATTCAGACCATAAGAGGTCCAAATCATGTTCAATATGAAAACTGGTCTAAGTCCAAGCCCAACAAACCGGCACGTTAAACTAAGGTCCAGTTCACCTAAGTCAACTAACGGTCAAAGGGTCAACCAACAGTCCACGTCCAAGGTCGGGTCAACAGTCCAAGTCAAATGTCAAGTCAATGGTCAACTGAGTCGACTCAGGTCAAGATAGGGAACTCGGTGAGTCAACACCTATTCAACTCCGTCAGATTAACTAAGTCAGACACACTGAATCAGTCAGACATCTGACTGAAAAGCAAGGTTCAAGGCTAAAGCCTTCTCACAGGCCAGAGCCATTGCTCAGGCCAAAGAGCACTAAAGCACCATTTTGGTGCAACACCTAACCTGCCAAGACTAAAATGATGCAACACAAAGCATATCAAGATCAAATGCATTTCAAACTTTCTTAGCAAATACAAAGCCAAAACATCACTTCCTTGATTCAGTTCAAATACTATAATCACCAATTCTAATTCTAATTCCAATACACCACCAACTCAACTTCAACTACACTCAAGACAATACTCATCACCAACATACTTCATACACATTTCAGCTCCCTTCCTTACACTGAATAACACTACCATAATCTCTTCCATGTCTTGCATACATTCTGTACAATTGAACACCTAAACTGCAACACTCTCTTCAATACAGATAACCATACATTCATCACACCATCATTTATCAGTAAAGCACAATTCACTTTACAGCCCCATCTATATTTTAATCTAAGTCTTGTAAGCTAATCCAAACATCACCTGCAACCCAAACACCAGTTCCATTCTTTAGCCTAACATTCATCTAATCCAAGTCTTCAACAACGCTCACTTCAACCCAAACAACCTTGTACATTCTAACTCAGACCATAACCTCAACCACATATCTACCTCATAACCATTTCAATTCTCAACTTCATCAACAACTGCAATATCAACACCAAGTAACACTTCCCTGTAACTTCAAACACCAACATCCCATTACCAACTTCAACTACATCCCTTTACCTCAACCACAGAACACTCTAAACTTCAGTTTAGATAACTCTATCTTTTCCACTTAACAACTCCCAACTTCAACACCCTCTGGTCAGAGAAACCAAATTCTAAATCACCAACTCAACCAATCTCTTCATTGTCTCCATCCACAAAACATCTTCATAACTCCTCCAACAATATCTAATTCTTCTTCCCGTAACTCAAGTCAAACAAGAGAACCCCAATTCCTATCTTCAATTTACCAAAACCCTAATACCCAAATTAAATTGCTAAAGAACTAAAATTAAATCCCTAAACAACTATCTCCACTCAACTAAGAACAAACCCATGAAACAAATCAAACAAACAACAACAATTTCATAAATAAATTTCATTAAATTAGAACCCGTAATTTAACCCCTGATTTACCTTTTTCCGTTGAGTTTGAATCAACTACTCACAACGACAGCATCACCATCAGCCACTGCTTGATTTACAATCCTTCTCTTGATCTTAGAACTGTTCTTAATTTCTTCATCACAAAAACGAAACCTAGCTCTTCAATTCACCACTGAATCATCTTCAGAACTTCAGTTGAACACCAACCCTTCTTGTTCTTCATCACCAACCACTCAAATCCTCCTTTAATTAAACAATTCTTCCATCTCTTGAATCCGAACCGAAATCCTAATTTAATCTTCTCCAATTCGTCACTTCTTTTAAGTCGGAACCTTCCACACCAGAATCATCACCACCAGCAACCTAACCTTGATCTTTCTACTCTTGATTTGATCTCAAAAACCTCATGCACGACTCACAAATTAACGGCAGAAAAGAAATAGTGAAAAGAAAGAGAAGAAGAAGAAGGATAGAGAGAAATGAATTTCTCTTCGACACGTTTGGTGATAAGGCCACAGAAAGTTATTAAGGCGCCCAGAAAAAGGATAAGAGCAGCCAAGGCGGTCAGGATGAAAATGACGATTTTTCCCTTCTAACTAAACTGATAAAATCTTCTTTGTCCGGTATCCGAATGACACGTTCGAATAGTCCATCTCGCATAACTTTTCGAGATCTATCTAGTGGTACTAATTTCGTGTCTAAATCGTTGTTAGATTAATTTCTATTAATTAACGTTCGTCTCTAATTAATCGAGTCATTAGCGGCTTAGTCGTCTCTTGATCATCACTAGACTAGTCAAAAAGCGTTGACGAGCTTGAGGGTCTTTACAAGGTCCGTCGTTAGATTTTTTTTCCCATGCCTCTGTTTTCGTTGTGGAGAGTATTATTTCCGTGGGGAGAACTGCTTCGGCTTCGTAGGTCGATAAGAACTGTGATTCGCCCGTAGCTGATTTTCTTGTTGTGCGATACGCTCAAAGGACATTATGCAGCTGTTCACACCAACTCTTTTTATGCTCATCCATCTTCTTCTTGAAATTCATGGCTATGGTCTTGTTGGTTGCTTCTGCTTGACCATTGCTTTTGGGTAGATTGGTGTTGATTTGTTTTTATGGATATTGTACGCATCAAACAGCATGTCGATGTTTTTGCCTTGAAGTTGCTTGACATTGTCTGATTCTATCACGGATGGTATTCTGAACCTGCATATGATTTTCTCAAACAGAAATTTGAAGACATCTTTATCTCGGATTCTTGCCAAAGGTGCATCCTATACCCACTTAATGACGTAGTCAGTGTCTACGATGAGGTATTTTATTTTCAGTGTTCCCTCCACTAAGGGTCCTACGATATCAACCCCCCATTTGACAAATAGTGTAACACCCCGTGTTTTTAGCATGGTGCATGCTCAAAGATACGCCATGGCCTGAGATGAAGCTTCATCCAAAGCTTCTGTTGCGTTAAGAGGAATATTGGCCTAGAGCCAATGTTGCATCATCATGATGCATTAGGCCAGAGAGGGTTGGCCAAGTAAATATTGCACAATCATTATGCAATATGCCAGAGAGAATGTCGTGCGCAATCATTGTGCGATAGCCGGAACCAGTATTGTATAATCATTGTGCAACACAGCAGAAGCGAGTGTTGCGCAATCATTGTGCAATTCGTCAGAGCGAGCCGAAAGAGAAAATGTTGCACAATCGTTGTGAAACACTGAAGTAAACTCAGCAATCATTGCCGGATACTCAGAAATACATGGCAACGTCCATGAATAGTGAAGCAAGCATGTCAATTTGCTCCATAATTCTAAGTTGTAGAAATTGCAAGTTAACATATATAGGGAGGGGTAGTTGGTTGAAGGTGCATATGCAGACCATGCACCAAGTAAGCTTCCTAGCTTAGCCGGAAGAGTATAAATGATTCCTAAGTCTCAATTATAGCTCCGTAACGTTTCCAATGGGGCATATGATGCCCGCGGACCCTATAATGCATAATCATTATGCATTTTGACGAAATGGCCTGTACGGACCGGCCATTACAATTATTGCCAGGCCACGACCTTACAAACGAGTTCGTTTAAGTTGTTGTCCCTTCGAGGATGAACTACGGTCTGTGCTTGATCCCTTTAGAGTAGGGAAGGGTACGTAGGTATCCGCAATGAGTTGCAGCATTGTCGGTCCAATACTTTGTCGCTCATATCATCTATTTGAGAGATGATTGCGGCACATTGGCCTCTCATATCATCTAAGCTCGGTAGATCGATACAGGAGATGATTGTGGCCAAACTTGATGAGACAAGTTGAGCAAGTTATAGCCTATCTGGAGGCTAAAAACGCGATTGTCGTAATTTAGCTCAAGAAAGGTCTAAATTGATTAGGAACGACCCAATGATCAAGACGTGATACATATCACGGTTTTGGAATTTTAGCCAAATTCTATCGTTTAGGACCTCAAAAGGCCGTTTTATTTTCCGTTTTAAGAAAGTTTTTGTTTTCTTAATAAACCCTTTGCAGAACAAGGGTAAGTTGGAACGGTGTGGAAGCTAAGTTAGTTGCATCATGCTCCACGGGCATGCTTGCAAGGGAAGATGAACGTGCGTTTGCCTAGCTTTAAGGCCCGGATCGTAGCATCATCATGGCGCACCAGGGGAGTTATGGCTTGCAGGCCCTTGCGCGCTAGGCGTAATTTTAAGGTCTGTCACAAATAGCCAAGGGCTGATAACTGCGTTGAGCTCCGTTGCTGGTGCTTTTATCTTTTTGGCGAAGCGTTGACATTCTTCACAGCGTTTAGCCATGTTCTTTGAATCTTCGTCCATGTGGGGCCAATAGTATCCTTTCATCTTGGCTTTGACTGCTAACGACCTTCTTCCACTGTGGTTGCCCTCCTCTCCCTAATTATGTCATTAAGTATTCTTATCCCTTCGGTTCTTGAGAGGCATCGCATCAGTGGTCCAAGAAACGAATTCTTGTATAATACTCCCTCTCGGAGCTGGTAGGTGGATGCTTTAGCCATAGTCTTCTTTGCTTCCTTCACGTCTGCAGGTAAGGTACCTTCTTCAAGGTGTGCTTGGATCGGGATTCTCCAATCGTCTTCTGGCTCATTCCCTTCGTCTTTTTTTGGCAAGGGCTGAGCTTATTTAGACATGAGTTTGTATTCTTCGTCTGACCCCTCCGCTTCTTCTTCCGGTGCGTCTAGGGCCATTGCTTCCTCTCCTCCTGAGATTGGTCCTTCGATCGATGATTCGTATAATCTTTATATCTGAACAGCTGAGGTGTTCTTATCCCTGAGCATAGAGGATATGTATGCCAAGGTGTCTGCGTGCCTTTTATCTTTCCTACAGACATGTATGAATGTCATGTTGTTGATGTGGGATGTGTGTTCCAAGGCCAGCTTGAGGTACGCGGATAGCACAGGGTCCAAAGTTTGGTACTTGAGTTCAATCTGTCTAATGACTAGCTGAGATTAATCAAACGTCTGATAGACCTAGCTCCCTTGCTAAGCGGAGCCATGTATTACTGCCTCATACTCCGCGATGTTTTTGGTATATTCTTCAAATTCAAGTCTGAAAGCGTATATGAGCCGATCTCCGGTAAGAGTTGTTATTACAATCCCTATACCTGCGCTTTCTCTGTTGTAGAAGCCATCTACAAATATTTCTCATCTTCATAAATTCCGGGGCTTTAGCAAGTCCTTCGGATTCCTCTTCCATTCCTGGTATGTCGCCCACTTTTGCTTCATCGCTGAGGGGTAAATCTGCCAAAAAGTCAGCTAGTACCTGTGATTTCTCATCCTTCCCTGTTTCAAATATTATTTGAAACTTTTTGATTTGAGCATTCCACTTCGCTACTCTTCCCACCCTCTTAACACTGTCGAGGATTTGACTTATATGAGCCTTCGTCAAGACGCGGATGGTATGTGCGTCAAATTATGTCCTTAGCTTTTGAGTTGCAAATACTAAGGCATAAATGAGTTGTTTCATCTTGGTATAGTTTCTGTTAGAGCATAGCTCGGTTGAACCCACCAAGCGTTGGTATGTCAAGTTTGGTTGTCATATTTTTGTGAATCAAAACTCATTTAAAGAGTCACTTGATTATTTACTAGAGTCAACTTCGTATAGGTTAGCTAGAAAGTTACTAGGATATGAGACTTACAAGTATTACGTGAAGACTTGAAGAATGTGAAGAAGTAAAGAACTACAACGAAGAAATCATCCTTCCACTTGAGGTTAGTAATATTTGACTTGAACTGTTTTATTCCTAACGTATATTTCAAGTCGTGCATATTGAAAACATAACTGCGAAGCTGTGAATGATTATACTCTAGTTAGACATAGTATTAAGGAATTAAAATACGAAGAATAACGTCTATCTTTTGAACTTCGTATAAAAGACATCGACATAATCATATGAATGCTATTGTGATTATGTATGGGTATGGGTGAAGATTTTGTCCTAGGAAACAATGTTTTACATTCGTTTAAAGGAAGTACATTCATAAACTTGTTTTGTGAATCGAAAGGGAAATCGCTAGGCATATTGGTATTGTTATTCATTGTAAATCTTTGGATTACCAATATGTGTTCATAACTTGTTTATGTATCTTGGTAAAACTATTCACAATGCCTGACTTTTGTATTGGTATGACTTTTATTAGTGAAACCGATACTAAGTAATCACCTGAGATGGTATGATCGATATGTTGTAATTGGTATGACCAACTATAGACATTGGGGAACCGATCCTAGTAAGAGGTGCAACCGATCACAAGAGGGAATCGATCCTTGTAAGAGGTGCAACAAGTTTTTAGTAATTGGGGAACCGATCCTATGACTTGCGCAACCAAATACAAGTTAGATACCGTAAATATGTGGTAACCGATCCTAGTACCTAGTCAACAAAATTTTGGTAACTAGCATGATTAATCTTACTACCCACATGAAGGTAGAACCGAAACTTGTTTTGGTAGAACCGTGAAACCCATGATTGGTGATTTGATAGGATAATCAATCACATAGTTCTTGGAAGTCAGATGAACCAATTCTAAACTTTTTTTGGAAGTGTGGCAAATCGGTTTCAAGATTGTAAATATGAAAAAGGATTTACAAAGTAAATATGTCGACATACTTTGAACATGTGCAGTAACTCTTATCTTTTATTGTTCAAAGATATTCCTTAATAGCTAAAGGAGAATCCCGGATCGAAATAAATTGAGAATCTTTTGATTAAGGTTTTTAGTTTTATATGCTTTTAATTTCCAGAAATTAAAATGCATATCTTTAGAAAATAAAAATTAGTAATGTGCATTTACTAGTTGGAGATTTTTTACTGAGATTTCGGTCAATATTTAGACAGAGCATTTCCAGGAATTATGAAAACTGTTTTTGCCCTTATTGCATATCTTTGAGAATATTCGGTTTTGGAAATTCCTTGGTGTCCAAACTTCCTTGGTATATAACTATTGAAGTTTGCATTTCAAGCAAACCAATCCTCAAAGCCAGCAAAACTACCAAGTTGTGTTGTTACTGGTGGAGCCGTCTATTCGAAGAGGAAAGTACCCTAATTAGGCGAAATCTCTTACGACCGCTCGTTTTAAAGACTTCTTTGGGATTGGGAAGCTCTACGAGTATCGTTGGTGGGAAACTAGATAATTGCAGTTTATTATAAGTTTTCGATTGATTTGATTGACTAACGGTTGTTGAACTTTGATTGCACCTAGTTTGTTTATGCTTGAGAATCTTCTCTTCTGATATAAGATTCACTCAAACTAGATCGAAGTGTCGATGGGGATCTTTAGACTGTTTGTAGATCTAAAGACGTCTTGTGATAATCCATTGTTAACAGACTCCATTCTGTGTGTGATTGATCACAAGAGATTCAAGTTGTTTGTGTGCAGGTGTTTATTGAAGATCTAAGATGATTTGAAGACAAAGAAGATTTCTTATTTGAGTTCATAATCTTTGGTGTGCACAAAACTTGATCGGATGGGGATCCAACTATAATCGGTTTATCTTTGTGATAACCTTGATTGATTAGTTGAGTAGATCGGCATCAATACAATTCTTTGTGATTAAGAGTATTGATTGCATAAGTCTAGACAATTACTTTGATATTTGTTGAGAGACAGATCTAAGAACCTGACAAAGGAGTTTATTGGGATAAACGGAAGAGCCTTTTGTCAAACTCATATCACGTTGTTTGAAAAGAGTTGTTACCGAACAGATTTGTTGTTCCTTTATTGTTTTGAATACGAACCAAAGGAATTGTTCCAAGTGCGTGACTTATTACAAGTTGGAGGCGCAGGGATACTGAGGGAACTAGGTGAACTATAGGTTTAGTTGCTTGGTCTCAACTTTACGAAGTTGGTTTAGATTTTGTATAGCGGTTTAATTCTGAGAGTATTCAATTCTGGACTAGGTCCCGGGGTTTTTCTGCATTTGCGGTTTCCTCGTTAACAAAATCTTGTTGTGTCTTTTACTTTTCTATTTCCGCAATTATAATTGTTTTATTATAATTAGAAGTAAAATACACAAACGTTAATTCCTATTTACTTGATAGCAATCCTATTGTGTGTTGGTTAAGTCCGAACCTATTATCAAGTAAACATACTTCGTTCTTGTATTGTCTTGATCTTGTATCCATAGTCAATCACGCAAGTTATCTTGTTGTCGTATTGTCTCGATCTCGTATCCATAGGCGATCACACGAAGTGTGAACCGATTAGTTGTATTGTCTCGACTCAGCCCATAGACAATCACTTCGGAGAGAGGACTTATGGGTGGAAAAGTTTTAGATTGAGGTATATTTGGGTACCCTTGTCTTTTCAGTTTCGTTCTGCCGGGTTGAGTTTCTTGCTAATGTAGTAGTTTTCTTCTTGTACTTGGGTCCGCACCAATACTACGCTTATCGCGTAGCTGGTTGCTACAAGATAAAGAGTAAGTACTTCACCTGGCTCCTGCTTTTGCAAGATGGGTACAGAGGCTAGGTATTCTTTGATCTTTTGGAAGGCTTGTTCGCATTCCGCAGTCCACATGAATCGACTTCCTTTTCTTAGAGTGCCGAAGAATGCTTTGCACTTGTCTGATGATCTTGCTATGAATCTTCCCATTGAAGCTAAAATTACGTTTAGCTTTTGAACTTCTTTCAAGGTCTTCGGAGATGGCATTTCCATTTTTTCCTCTGACCCTTTCAGGGTCTACTTCTATCCCCCTTTTCGTCACCAGATAGCCTAGGAATTTTCCTGAGGTTACTCCGAGCGTGCATTTTTCTGGATTTACTTTCATCTAGAAGCTCCTCATAACTTCGAATATCTCCTTCAAGTCTGCTAGATGATTTTTTGCTTGCTTTCTTTTGATGAGCATGTCGTCTACATAATTCCAATATCTTTCTTATCTATTGCTTGAAGATTTTATCCACTAATCGTTGGTATGTTTCCCTCGTGTTCTTTAGTCCAAAAGGCATCCTTGTGTAACAGTATAAGCCGCGTGGGGTAAAGAACGGAGTATGCTCCTGGTTGTGTTCTGCTAGTGTGATCTAATTGTATCCGGAATAGCCGTTCATAAAGGATAACCTTTGATTCCCTTCAGTGGCATTGACCAACTAGTCGATGTTGGGTAGCGGGTAGTTTTCCTTGGGGCATGCTTTGTTGAGATTGCTGAAATCGATGCAAATACGCACCCCTCCATTCTTCTTAGGCACGATCACCATATTAGATATCCAAGTAGGATATTTAGCTTCTCTGATGAAGCCTGCTTTTAGGAGCTTCTGTAATTCCCTTTCAACAGCTTCTTGGTGAACTACCGCCACTTTGCGGATGCACTGTTTAAACTATGTGGCTTCTGGTTTAATCCGAAGGTGGTGTGAGACAACCTCCGGATCAATTCCTGGCATGTCTTCTATTGACCATGTGAAGATATCTCCGTAGTCCTTAAGTAATGTTTGTAACTGCACTTCCTCGTCTTCTTCCAGTAATGTTCCGATGGTGATCAACTTTGGTTCTTCTTCGAATCTGATGTTGATTTTCTTTGTTGGTTCTACTGGTGAGAATGTCAGCTTCTGAGGCTTCGGAGGAGTGCTTTTTTGTAATTGTCATTTGGTGGAGATATCCGCTATTGGGGTGGTTGAGGTACTTGCTTCTTGTGCTGAGGTGGCTTCGGGTACCGAGGTGTTTACTTTCTTTGTTTCCCTATCTTTTTCCCTTCGTCGTTTGCATGAGCTTTGTTGTGCTGCCGCCCTTTCGTTATCGAGTCTGACTTCTGCCATGTGCATAATCTTGCATCTTGTTGATCTCCTTTGATTTCCATTTCACCCATGGGTGTTGGGAAACGAAGGTACTGATGATAAGTTGATGTCGTTCCTCTCAGGCGGTGCACCCACAGTCTTCCCATTATTACGTTGTAAGGCGAAGGTGCCTCCACTACACAAAATCTTATGTTTGTTAGCATTGGACCTGTGCGTACCTGCAGAACAATTTCTCCCTTTGGTTTGGATACCGCCCCGTTGAAACCATAGATGGTGCAAGTGGATGAGTCCATTTGCTCGTCCGCTAGGCTCATGCGTTGAAATGGTTCATAAAATAACACATTCAAAGAGCTGCCCCCGTCGATGAGAACCTTCGTAACATTCCATCCTTGGATAAGAAGGGTGATTACAAGCAGATCATTGTGCATTTCTACTTCCTGATTGATGTATTTTGTGGAGAAGGTTAATGGGGTAGCCATCTAATCTTCCTAAGTGCTAGTTGGTGGTCTGCTTAGCTTGAAGACTTCGTGTGATTCGATCTTCTTTCAATTGCGAGCTAGTTCGAGGATGTCTGTAAGTAGCTCCTCCGGAGCATTGTCCGAGTATGTGATCATGTTGATGTATTTGTCGTATTGCGGGAGCTGTACCCTCTTCTGCAAATATGCCTCCATGTTGGTAGATAGTAGCTGAACGTACTCCATGAGTTTTCCGGCATCGATGAGCCGTTGGATGGTGTTCCTTAGATGGTAACAAGCATCGGTTGTGTGTCCATAGTAATGGTGGTACTCGCAGTATTCTTAGAGTCCTTCAGCTTTTCCGGTTGCTTCCCTTTAGTGTTGAGATAGGGGAAGTCTAGCTTTGTTCCTTCTTTGCTTAGGATGTGGAAGAAGGTGGTGTTGAGCTTTGTGTAGACTTTATCTTCGAATTTATCTCTGCCCTTCGTTCTTCCTTTTCCATCTCTGTACTTCGATCTTTGATCCCTAGAGTTGTTTCTGCCCCAGGCATCGTTCTGTCGCTTAGGTTGCTCCGAAATTGGTTCCAGCGAGTTGGTTCTTTGTAGAGCCGTTGTATATTTGGTTTGAGCTCTTGGGTTGTCCTTCTGAATTTCTTCAAGCCTGATATAGCGGTCCTGGATGATGTGGACCTCACCTTCGGAGTCGAGGATCATGTTGTGCAATTCCACGAATATGGCTTATGTCCTATCGAGGCCATACTTGTAGCAGTTGATGCTAATCTCTGGGTTGACTTTGTCAATTGCTTGATAGGTCTTTTGCCACCTGTCTGTGTACTGCATCAATGTCTCTCATAGTCCGATATCTAAAGCAAATAGCCTATCTAACCCATCCTTCGTAGTCTTGTTGTACATGTACGTCTCTAAGAATACCGTAGACAATTGCTCGAATAAGTTAATTGAATTGAATGGTAGGTTATCGTACCATGTCAGTACGGATCCCGTCAAGCTTGCCGGAAAGAATCTGCAAAGTACCACTTCGTTTCTTTCCCAATGTGCGAGGACGCGGGTGTAGTACCCTAGGTGGGTTGCGGGATCGGTGGTACCATTGTACGTCTGGAATGTAGGTACTTGACACTTCGCAAGGATAGGCTCCCTTAGGATATGAAAAGACAATGGAGATGTTGCCGCTTCCTGTAGTACCTCCTCCAATCGCGCTCATGCGTAGACAGTCTTCATCCCTTGTATTTATCTTTGCATTTTATCCATTTGCTTCATGACCATCTCCACTTTGCTGGCGCCTCTGGATAGCGTGTCGTCATAGTGCGACTGAGTGGGCTTGTAGTTGGGATCGATGTCGTTGGGGTCACGTCGTGTCCTTCTTCTGTCTCTTGGTGGGTTGGTCCTTGGTGGGATGAGACCGACCATTCGGTTTTCGGAGATAGCTTTGTTATCCCGCCTAGGTGGAGGAGGATTCGCTTGGGAGCGTTCGATATGCTCTTCCAAAAGGTCCTTCAAATTCTGGTTCTCCTGAGCCAATATGTGCATTGTATCTTCGTGTTCCTTGTTGCGTAGGATTAGAGCCACCACCCATGTTGCCATTTGCTCTTCATTAACAGGTCCTCCATCTTGAGGAGTGCTATCATCCGGATCTTCTGAATCTTCAACTTCTTCTTCGACGACTGTAGCATCGGGGTCGATTTGTATTGGTGTCAAGTTTCCCAAACCTCTTTCCGTAGGGGCTAGGTTATTGGGTAACCTTAGGTTGGTCGCAGGAGGTTGCGCAACAGGAGTTGGCTCTGGGAACGGCATGTCGTAGGGTGGTTGGACACCTGATGTTTTACCCATCCCTTCAGCTCGGATAGGTGGTCGATTGGCCGCCGTTTTTCTTGCTATTTCGCTTTGTCCATCTTCTGGTTCGTTCCGCTGGTTCATGCGTGACTGATTCTGGGACTTTCCTCTTGTGATAGCAGGTCTTGAGCAGGATGGTATATCACTTGGTTTTTCCATACCTTTGGTGCTTTGTTCTGAAAAATACATAGTAAATGCAGAAGGGTCCGCTACCTTGGGCCTTCATAACAGTAGTGGTTAGTGGTTCACAAATAAAAGACGGCAACGTCACTTTCCAAAAAAAAAATTTGAAAAAGGTGAGCTTTGACTCTTAAATGACATGATGTGTTTTAATTTTGTTGTAGAAATAGTGGTAATAAGACTCGAACTCTAAGACTTGTGAAGGATTTTCTAGACTCAAATTAAACTCAACAATTAAATAAAGTTATATCAAGAATATAAAGAAAACACCGAGACTCTGGATTCCACCATTAACCAATTAAGTGATATAATCTAATCAATATTCATGAAACTCTTTACGTTTAAAGTGATTCTAATATTTTGCCTTTAATATATTTTTGAAGTAATAATTGTAAGCACGAAGCATGAAACATCAAAAGTATTAAAACCAAGCATGTCCCATCAAAACACTTCACAACTACTCAATAAAAACCAATTTTTATTTTAAGTTCTATGCAAATAATCATGTAAAATAATTGCAATAAATAATTAAAATAGAACTATACCACTTTTCATGGAACAATGGCTTCCTCCGTCGCCTCGGCTAAGGGGTTTAGCTCCTCATATTAATCACTTGCTCAAAATACATGTTTATAGCTCAAAAACTGATTACAAGGGAGAAAAGAGTATACTGTAGTCGCTGAAAGTCTAAAACAGAAAACAGAATCGTCGGTAAAGGTCTTCTGTGACTTCAGGAAACTGCTTATAAACGATACTCAGCTGCTGCAGTTGAACTACGATACTTGTATGCGACGGTTCTATGTGGGTCGTATGTTCTTCTTCGTCTTCTCCGGCAACAGCAGCAGCAGCAGAACGTGTGTTCCTGCAAGTTGATTTTTTCGGCTCTGTGGTGTTCTAAACTTCCCCTAAAGTCTTTTTTCTCTTTCCTAGGATTCGTACCAACCCTTTTATACATAATAGAGTAAGGAAAATTCGAGAATATTTTTTATTTTTTCCTCCCCAACAAGTCACGATAATTTATTTTTTTCTCATCAGCTGCACGTCTCCTCAGTCAATCCAAGCTGTCCAAACTCTTCCTGTGATAGAATCAAATCTCTAAGAAGAGTTTCCTTCCTCTTCTTCACGTAAGTTTCCATAAATAAACCAAGAAACTTGCCCAAAATAAACCGTGATATTTTTAACCTTTTTTCGCCTCCAATTCGAGTTCTAGCCACTTTGGATCCATTCCAACACCCTTACCTCGCCTGTTAGGTCCATAGGAGCAAACCCAATCAAATTCAGCCCTTTAATCTCCATAAAAATCGATCAACAATCCAACCCTAAATCCGTCTGTGAAAGAAATTTTTCCCGCCAGTTTTCTGTTTTTGAAAA